>WNGS01141546.1:0-17745 GCA_020271785.1 Procambarus virginalis
GTAATACAGCTGCAGACCCCCGACATTGTTGCACTCAAAGAGAAACGTGAAGATGTTATTTTAAATGAGCTCATATTCCCAAGGGGCTACTCAATTTGGAGACGGGACAGAAAAATTAGGAAAGGCGGTGGCGTTGCTGTGCTGGTGAAAGAACACCTAAGGTGAACAAAATAATGACTGCCAATCCACAAGAAGTTGACATAATAGCACTAGAGATCTGCCATGAGGATGATAAACTAATGATCATAAATGCATATAGTCCACCGCCAAGCAGCACATGGTCAAAGGAGGAGCTAGATAGTAAACGCGAAGGTCTTATAACAATAATGAGAGAGATCATAGCGAGAGCAGATAACGATAGATCACGACTGTTGATAGTAGGCGACTTCAACTTGAAATCCATAGACTGGGAAGCATATGAAGCTAAAACAGAAGATTTTTGGACCTGTAAATTTGTAGACCTCATCCTGGAAACATTCTTGTATCAACATGTTAACAAGCTACGAGGATGAGGGAAGGGGACGTTCCCTCCATGCTAGATTTGATATTTACCAGAAAGAGGAAGAGATATTTGACATTCAGTACCTTTCTCCCTTGGGTAAAAGTGACCATGTCCTTTTGGGGATAAATTATGCAATGCGTTATAATCTGGAAGAAAATAAGAAGGTTGATGCAACTGAAAAACCTGAATTTAGGAGAGGACATTATGGCAATCTTACAATTTTTTTAGTGAGTATAATGGGACAGACTTGTTGCTAGGCAAGGAAGTGAATGAGATGTATGTCAAGTTTTGTGAAATATATGATAAAAGCACAAAAATTGTTATGAAATTATTTTTATTTTTATTTTCAAAAATTTTTGAAAATGGGAAATAGATTCACGGAAAATGAAAAGGAAATGTGTGAAACATTAAACAAAAAGTTCCAAAGTGTATTTGTACAAAATAAATCTTCAGGAAACCAGACACAATAAGAATTCCAGAGAACAACATAGAGCACATAGAGGTGTCTAGAGACTGTGCAAAAAATCCTCAAGGAGCTAAATAAGAACAAAGCAGTTGGTCCAGATGGAGTTTCACCATGGGTTCTGAGAGAATGTGCACCTGAGCTCAGCATTCCACTTCAAATGATTTTTCAGGCATCCCTGTTTACAGGAGTTGTAGCTGATGTGTGGAAAAGGCTAACATAGTTACAATCTACAAAAGTGGAAGCAGGGAAGACGCCCTTAATTATAGACCTGTATCATTGACAAGTGTAATAGTCAAAATATTGGAAAAAATAATTAAAACTAAATGGGTAGAACACCTGGAGAGAAATGATATAATATCAGACAGACAGCATGATTTTCGATCTGGAAGATCCTGTGTATCGAATTTACTCAGTTTCTATGATCGAGCCACAGAGATATTACAGGAAAGAGATGGTTGGGTTGACTGCATCTATCTGGGCCTAAAAAAGGCTTTCGACAGAGTTCCACATAAGAGGTTGTTCTGGAAACTGGAAAATATTGGAGGGGTGACAGATAAGCTTCTAACATGGATGAAAAATTTTCTGACTGATCGAACAATGAGGGCAGTGATCAGAGGCAATGTATCGGACTGGAGAAATGTCACAAGTGGAGTACCACAGGGTTCAGTTCTTGCACCAGTGATATTTATTGTCGACATAAATGATCTACCAGTTGGTATACAGAATTATATGAACATGTTTGCTGATCATGCTAAGATAATAGGAAGGATAAGAAACTTAGATGATTGTCATGCCCTTCAAGATGACCTGGACAAAATAAGTATATGGAGCACCACTTGGCAAATGGAATTTAATGTTAATAAATGCCATGTTATGGAATGTGGAATAGGAGAACACAGACCCCACACAACCTATATATTATGTGAGAAATCTTTAAAGAATTCTGATAAAGAAAGAGATCTAGGGGTGGTTCTAGATAGAAAACTATCACCTGAGGACCACATAAAGAATATTGTGCGAGGAGCCTATGCCACGCTTTCTAACTTCAGAATTGCTTTTAAATACATGGATGGCGATATACTAAAGAAATTGTTCACGACTTTTGTTAGGCCAAAGCTAGAATATGCAGCGGTTGTGTGGTGCCCATATCTTAAGAAGCACATCAACAAACTGGAAAAGGTGCAAAGACATGCTACTAAGTGGCTCCCAGAACTGAAGGGCAAGAGCTACGAGGAGGTGTTAGAGGCATTAAATATGCCAAAACTAGAAGACAGAAGAAAAAGAGGTGATATGATCACTACATACAAAATAGTAACAGGAATTGATAAAATCGATAGGGAAGATTTCCTGAGACCTGGAACTTTAAGAACAAGAGGTCATAGATATAAACTAGCTAAACACAGATGCCGAAGAAATATAAGAAAAATCACTTTCGCAAACAGAGTGGTAGACGGTTGGAACAAGTTAGGGGAGAAGGTGGTGGAGGCCAAGACCGTCAGTAGTTTCAAAGCATTAAATGACAAAGAGTGCTGGGAAGACGGGACACCACGAGCGTAGCTCTCATCCTGTAACTACACGTAGGTAATTACACACACACACAACTGGAGGGAAAAGAATTATAGTCGTAGTCATATATAATCCACCACTAAATGACAAAAGACCCAGACAGGAATATGATAGAAACAACATGGCCACCATTAACATAATAGAAAGAGCAGCTTCTGTTGCTAGCAGGAATGGATCTGGACTACTAATTATGGGAGACTTCAACCATGGGAAGATGGATGTTAAGATGGAAGCGTCCTTGGGAATGAGTGATCACAGTGAATTGAACTTTGAGTACCTGGTAGAGCTAGGAATTATCTCCCCCAAAAAAGAACTAGGAATCAAAAGGCTGGCATACCGAAAGGGGAATTATGAACAGATGAGAAGTTTCCTAAGGGAAATACCTTGGGACACAGCCTCAGAGATAAGTCTGTACAGGGTATGATGGACTATGTTACCCAAAAGTGTCAGGAGGCAGTAAACAGGTTCATCTCGGCCCAAAGGGAAAAATTCGAGAAGCAACAGAAGAATCCATGGTATAATGAGGCATGTATGAACGAAGAAACTGAACAAAAGGGCATGGAGGAACTTCTGGAATAACAGAACACCAGAAAGTAGAGAGAGATACCAGAGAACCAGGAATGAGTACGTCAGGGTGAAAAGAGAAGCAGAGAAAAGTTTTGAAAACGATATAGCAAACAAAGCCAAGACCGAACCAAAGCTACTCCACAGTCACATCAGAAGGAAAACAACAGTGAAAGAACAGGCATTGAAACTTAGAACAGGCGAGGACAGGTATACAGAGAATGACAAAGAGGTGTGTGAAGAAATCAACAAGAGGTTCCAGGAGGTCTTCACAATAGAACAAGGTGAGGACACTGTGCTAGGAGAAAGGGAGGCGGCCTTGGAAGAGTTCGAAATTATGAGAGAGGAGGTCAAGAGACACCTGCTGGATCTGGATGTTAGAAAGGCTGTTGGTCCAGACGGGATCTCCCCATGGGTACTGAAAGAGTGTGCAGAGGCACTTTGCTTGCCACTCTGCATAGTGTGTAACAAGTCACGGGAGACCTACCAGAAATATGGAAGACGGCGAATGTGGTCCCAATATACAAAAAGGGCGACAGGCAAGAGGCACTGAACTACAGGCCAGTGTCCTTGACTTGTATACCATGCAAGGTGATGGAGAAGATCGTGAGAAAAAACCTGGTAACACATCTGGAGAGAAGGGACTTCGTGACAAATCACCAACATGGGTTCAGGGAGGTAAATCTTGCCTGACTGGCTTAATAGAATTCTACGACCAGGTGACAAAGATTAAGCAAGAAAGAGAGGGCTGGGCAGACTGCATTTTCTTGGATTGTCGGAAAGCCTTTGACACAGTACCGCATAAGAGGCTGGTACATAAGCTGGAGAGACAGGCAGGTGTAGCTGGTAAGGTGCTCCAGTGGATAAGGGAGTACCTAAGCAATAGGAAGCAGAGAGTTACGGCGAGGGGTGATCGTGAGACCTCCGATTGGCGTGAAGTCACCAGTGGAGTCCCACAGGGCTCTGTACTCGGTCCTATCTTGCTTCTGATATATGTAAATGATCTCCCGGAGAGTATAGATTCACTTCTCTTAATGTTTGTGGACGATGCCAAAATTATGAGAAGGATTAAGACAAGAAGAAGACTGTTTGAGGCTTCAAGAAGACCTTGACAAGCTGAAGGAATGGTCGAACAAATGGTTGTTAGAGTTTAACCCAACCAAATGTAATATAATGAAGATAGGTGTAGGGAGCAGAAGGCCAGATACAAGGTATCATCTGGGAGAGGAACTTCTTTAGGAGTCAGAGAAAGAAAAAGACTTAGGGGTTGATATCACGCCAGACCTGTCTCCTGCAGCACATATCAAGAGGATAACATCAGCGGCATATGCCAGGCTGGCCAACATACGAACGGCATTCAGAAACTTGTGCAAAGAATCATTCAAAACTTTGTATACCACATATGTCAGGCCAATCCTGGAGTATGCAGCCCCAGCATGGAGTCCATATCTAGTCAAGGATAAGACTAAACTGGAAAAGGTTCAAAGGTTTGCCACCAGACTAGTACCCGAGCTGAGAGGTATGAGCTACGAGGAGAGACTACGGGAATTAAACCTCACTTCGCTGGAAGACAGAAGAGTTGGGGGGACATGATCACCACATTCAAGATTCTGAAGGGAATTGATAGGGTAGATAAAGACAGGCTATTTAACACAAGGGGCACACGCACTAGGGGACACAGGTGGAAACTGAGTGCCCAAATGAGCCACAGAGATATTAGAAAGAACTTTTTTAGTGTCAGAGTGGTTGACAAATGGAATGCATTAGGAAGTAATGTGGTGGAGGCTGACTCCATACACAGTTTCAAGTGTAGATATGATAGAGCCCAATAGGCTCAGGAACCTGTACACCTGTTGATTGATGGTTGAGAAGCGAGACCAAAGAGCCAGAGCTCAACCCCCGCAAACACAACTAGGTGAGTACAACTAGGTAAGTACAATGCCCACCATATCACCCAAATCCTCCCTTGGACTAGATTTATGTGGTTCCGTTACTCGCTGGGTCCTGTTTGGCGGAAAGCTGGGTATCCGGCGCCCTACTTTGCCGGTTATTCCCATTGACGTCATTTTGTGTGCTATCACGCCATGGTCACATTTATCGAAAGCCTTTGCGAAGTCCGTGTATAAGACTTAAGCCCTTTATTCAACACTCCACCTCCCTATGAACCCCTGGCAACTTCCCTACAAGAGGAGGAGCCTACTCAAGTAGAAATGCCCATGGATGAACTTCTTACACTTTTAGGGGTGGGAGGGTGAAAATGGATATAGGAAAGTGAGCTTCAAGGTAATGTACTCAAACATTGATGGGATTACCAATAAAGCAAGTGAATTGGCAGAAAGGGTGCAGGAAGGAAACCCAGATATAATAGGACTCGCAAACAAAATTGTCAGGAGTCATAACAGATGCTGTGTTTCCAAAGGGCTACTATATAGTAAGGAAAGAGAGGGAAGGGAGGAAGTGGAGGAGTGGCCTTGCTGATAAGGAAGGACTGGAGCTTTGATGAGATGGAAATTCTGGGCTGTGAAGGGTTCAGAGATTACATAACAGGAACTATAACAATGGGTGGACCTAAGATAATAGTGACAGTCATGTACAACCCTCCCCAAAATGACAGAAGACCCAGACAGGAGTTTGATAGGAACAACATGGCAACCAATAATATAATAGAGATAGCAGCTTCAGTTGCCTGCAGGAATGGCTCCAGACTCTTAATCATGGGCGATTTCAACCATGGAGAGATAGACTGGGAGAATGGGGACCCACATGGTGGTGCAGATACTTAGAGACCTAAACTCTTGTAAGTGGTGTCATGTTCACAGAAAATGGTACCATCCGTTTTCTATGTGCGGCGGCTGGACGCCACAAGAGAGAGAGAAGGTAAACAAAGCACAGGACGCCTGCCAAGCTTGGGAGCTCTAGTCATGTAATGTTTATAAGTATTAAAGTCAGTAACCAGGAATGACTTTACATCAACCTTACTACCAAGACCATCTCAGCTATATACAGATACCACATTGGCGATGACGATGAACTGGGAACGCAGGTATTTTGTTCAACAAAACACAAGGGAGAAGCATGCTGCCTCACGCGCCCGGAGAAGGAGAGAGAAGCTGTGAGCACCATACCCCATGCTTATGTGTGCTGGCCGTTGCTGTGTGCTGGCCGTTGCTGTGTGCTGGCCAATGCTGTGTGCTATCCCAAGCTATGTGCTGACTCAAGCTGTGTACTGAGTATTCTGCGAGGCGACGCTGTGTACGAAACGACGCTTTGATGCAGTGTACAAAACCCGATGTTTTGGTTACGAAACGACGCTCCGTGCTACAAAATTCTTCACGCTGTGAACCAACTGCTGTGCCAACTGCTGCCAACTGCTGTGCCAACTGCTGCCTACTGCTGTACCAACTGCTGACAACTGCTGTACCAACTGCTAACAACTGCTGTGTTGCTGTGAGTAGGAGTAACAACACATGTACACAAGGGGTAAGAAATCAGTTGCTGCTGTGTTGTGCACTGTTGTGAACTTTTGCATTAAAATGCTTGTGTGCTTTGCAAAATTAATTACAGTGAATTCTTAAATAACATATACAGTGCAGAAAGTGTTATATATTCTGAGGAACATTTTAAGTGATAAGTTTACATTTATTCAGTAAAAATGGCAAATATACCTCAGTTTCCTGCATTTGATCCTGACTGTGACCAGACAAACCTGTCACAGAGGTGGGTCAAATGGCTTAAAAGGTTTGAAAATTTGTTGATAGTTTCTGACATCAAAAGTGCTGAAAGAAAGCGTGCCTTTCTACTTCATTATGCAGGTGATAGAGTTTGTGACATCTTTGATACACTGAAAGACACTGGTGGTGCCAAAGATTATGACACTGCCAAGGCCAAATTAACTGAGCATTTCAAACCAAGGCAAAATACTGCTATGGAAATTATGCATTTCAGGAGAGCAAAACAACTCTCTAATGAAACTGTTGATCAATACCATACACGTCTGCAGGGTTTAGCAGCCCATTGTGAGTTTGCTGATGTTGACAAAGAAATCAAACAGCAAATAATTGAAACATGCACATCTACACGTCTCCGTCGAAGAGCTCTAGAACTTGTTGATGATGAAAGTTCTCTTACCAAGATACTGGATATGGCTCGTCGAATGGAAGATGCTGCACGTGATGCTCGTGTCATGGAGTGCAGTGCCAACAACGGTTCTGCCACTGTTACTAACAGTCATGAAGTATGTAAGGTTCAGGGAGGACACCATGATCATAGAAGATATCATGCCAAACCTAACATTAAATTGAGCCGAGAACCACATCACAACTGGAGTCATGGAACAAGACTCAAGCAGTCACAACGACTCACATCAGAGGTTGTCAACAATAAATGTTACAATTGTGGAGGAGACTACCCACACCAAGATAATGTTTGTCCTGCACAAGGTAAGAAGTGCTATGAGTGTAGAAAACTAGGTCATTTTGGTGCTATGTGTCGTTCCGCACTAAAGAAACCACAATCAATAAATAAAAGCAATGTACGAGGATCAAGTCATAGGAGTCGAGGTGGCAAACACAATATTGCACCTCAAATCAAGAATGTTAATAATATACAAGACAACATTTCATTACAACCAGTCTCAGATGACAGTGAATGTGATTATATTTATGGAGTACAATCAATCACAGAATGGAATGATCTTCCAAACAACCCAGAGACTATAGTATACATTGCTGGCATTTGT
Organism: Procambarus virginalis; assembly: GCA_020271785.1. Lineage (NCBI taxonomy): Eukaryota > Metazoa > Arthropoda > Malacostraca > Decapoda > Cambaridae > Procambarus > Procambarus virginalis. The sequence continues at coordinate 7,837 of WNGS01141546.1, forward strand.
CTCAAAATTCTCATTGACACTGGATCAAACATTGACACCATTGCTGAGTGCCACTATGAAAAATTTAAAAAACAGTTCCCAAAGCTTGAAAACTATAATGGCAAAGCCACTGCCTATGCTTCAAAGGTAGCCTTACCAGTGATTGGAACTTTCACTGCAGAGATTAAGTCAAAGAATGCAATGCTCATTACTACATTCCATGTTGTTAGGAATGCAAAGGAGTCTTTACTCAGTTACAAGACTTCAACCAAATTGGGGCTACTTCAGCTTTCTAATGCTGTAGCAGTGGAATCTGCAAACAATGTTGATGCTATTGTTGCTGAATTTTCTGATCGGTTTAAATCCATAGGTTGTTATACTGATAGCAAGGTACATCTGCATATCAACCCAGATGTAATTCCAGTTGCCCAACCACATCGCCGACAACCATTCCATACTCGCAAGAAAGTCGATGCCGAACTGGATAGGCTGATAGAACTAGATATCATTGAACCGGTAACAGGCCCAACACCATGGGTAAGCCCAATTGTCACTCCACCAAAGCCGAAGAATCCAGATGAGATACGCATTTGTGTAGACATGCGTGTTCCCAACAAGGCAATAATGCGTGAACGCCATCCTACACCCACTGTAGATGATATGATCTACCGCTTGAATGGTGCAACTGTATTCAGCAAGTTAGATTTAAACAAGGGCTATCATCAGCTTGAACTTGATGATGAGAGTCGATTCATCACAACGTTTACGACACATCGAGGTCTGTATAGGTACAAGCGCCTGAGTTTTGGTATTAACAGTGCTGCTGAAGTATTCCAGCACATCATCAGCCAGGTATTGCAAGATATACCTAATGCTGACAACATGTCTGATGACATCATTGTTTATGGCCGTACCCAAGCTGAACACGACAAAGCTCTTCGTGCAACATTGCAACGCTTACGAGAAAAGAATTTGACGCTAAGCCGAGCAAAGTGTGAGTTCAATCAACATAAAATTGAATTCTTTGGACATGTACTTAGTGACAAAGGTCTGTCTCCAGATCCTAAGAAAGTTGCAGATATCAAGAATGCTGCACCTCCTTCAACATCCACTGAAGTACATAGTTTTCTGGGAATGGCAAACTACTGTTCTCGCTTCATTCCAGATTTTGCTACCATTACGAAGCCTCTACGTGAGCTCCTGAAGAAAAATGCATCATGGTACTGGAGCGATGTCGAGCAAAATGCATTTGATGCTGTGAAAGATGCACTAGTAGAAAATGCGACTGCTGCATACTTTGATCCATCAATGGACACTGAGTTAACGGTGGATGCTAGTCCTGTTGGTTTAGGTGCTGTGTTAGCCCAACACAAACCTGGTCAACCAGATTCCAGAGTAGTAATTGCCTACGCCAGCCGTTCTCTCACAGATGTTGAGCAACGATACAGTCAGACAGAGAAGGAAGCTCTTGCTCTTGTATGGGGCTGTGAACACTTCAATGTGTATCTGCTTGGTGCACCCTTTACCACGATAGTCACTGACCACAAACCGTTGGAGACCATCTTCAATAATCCAAAGTCCAAACCACCAGCTCGCATTGAGAGATGGGCTCTTCGTCTGCAACCATACAACTTTACGGTGAAATACAAGCCGGGTGCAGGCAATCCCGCTGATTACATCAGTCGACATCCTGCCAACAGTTTCACCATCACCAAGCATCAGCAAGTTGCCGAGGAATATGTACACTCTGTAACCTGTGATGCAGTCCCTAAGGCTCTCACTCTTGATGAAATCCGTACTGCAACCCTAGAGGACCCAACTCTGCAAGCAACAGTGGATGCATTGACTAAGAAAAAGTTTCCACGCATCCCACCCTCAGGAGTTGACCAAGATGCATTCAAAGCACTTGAACGCATCCAGACAGAATTAAGTGTTACGCAACAACGCGACACCGTGCTGCGAGGTACTCGTATCGTCATTCCAGCTGTTCTCCAGCAACGTGCTCTGAAGCTTGCACATCAAGGACACCAAGGTCTTGTAAGGACCAAACAGCTGCTACGAGAAAAGGTGTGGTTTCCTGGCATTGATCGTCAAGCTAAGGACATGCATGATGCCTGTGTCCCTTGCCAAGCTGCAGTGGATACTTCAAGACCAACACCTCTACAACCTTCACCACTACCTGCTGCACCATGGATGGAAGTATCGATGGACTTCTGTGGACCGCTACCAACTGGAGAGTACTTGATGGTAGTCATTGATGATCACTCACGTTATCCAGAAGTAGAAATCATCACTTCCACATCTGCAAAGGCTGTCATCCCGAAACTCGACAAGATCTTTTCAAACTTTGGCATTCCTGAAGTTGTCAAGACGGACAATGGACCGCCATTCAATGGACAAGACTTCGTCAACTTTGCTGAGCATATTGGATTCAAACACCGCCGTGTGATGCCACTACATCCTCAAGCAAATGGAGAAGTCGAGAGATTCATGCAACCTCTCATGAAAGCGGTACGCTGTGCTCATGCCGAAGGACGATCCTGGAAACAAGCTATGTATGCTTTTCTCAGGAACTACCGTGCAACACCGCATGGAACACTGGGCAAGTCGCCTGGCGAACTTTTATTTGGACGTCCTATGAGAATCGCACTACCTGTCATGCCAGCCAAGGTAACGGATAAACGTCTCGCTCAGAAGGATGCACTAGCCAAGGGCAAAATGAAAATTGCTCATGATCAACGTGCAAAGGAACAATTCATAAAGGTTGGAGATACTGTTCTCGTTAAAAGAAAAAAGAGGGAAAGCTAGATATGCCGTATGATACAAAACCATATAAAGTGATTAGTGTAAAAGGAACTATGGTAACAGCGAGTAATAGAGATCATAGTATAACACGTAATATGGCTTATTTCAAGTGATTCCAACTAGTGTAGAAAATGATGAAGTGCAAAGTCGTGCAAAAGAAAAAGGAAAAATGAGTTATAACTCGATAAATGATTCATCGAGGGATATTCTTGTACTTAAGGACTCTCGTCCTAAACGTCATGTTAAACGCCCTACAATTTAATGATTAATTGTGTTCCAATGTAATGCAAAGTATTTACTTATTATGCTAAACTAAATTTAATATTGTTTGAATAATGCAGATCTCTCATTCAATATTTTGTAACTTTGTATTACAGTTTCTTTCATGTTTGTTTAACATTGCATTTGTATTTTTAACATTGAAATCCTTTGTGGTAAAGATTAAGTTGTTCAAATTCTTTGTGTGCTTAATTAATGTTAAACGTATGCAATATCTCTTGATATGTTAATAACTTACTTTGTGTCAATAACTTTGCTTTGTGCTACAAGCATGGTAGACATCCTGTATTCATTCTTTTTAAAGAAAAGGAGGGATGTCATGTTCACAGAAAACGGTTCCACCCGTTTGTATGTGCGGCGGTTCAGATGCCAGGAGAGAAGGAAAACAGAAGCATACAGGACGCTACCAGCTTGGCAGCTACTAGTCATGTAATCGTTTTTAAGTATTAAAGTCAGTAACCGAGGAATGACTTTATATCAACCCTTCAACCAAGATTTCCTCAGCTACACACAAACACCACACATACCATATCCACCGCCGCAGGTTTTTGCTCCCACTCACCAGGGTGCCACTGATTGCCCTGGCAGCCTTTCAGTCAAACCACGGGTGAAATCTCTGTTAGCGATTCCAGCCTTGTCCCACTGAAGAGTGAAGAAAGACCCAGTATTAAAATCAAGACGCCGCTTCATGTGGCTTCAGCACATCATTTGAGCCTTCCCGCCGAAACAAAGGGGTCACAGGTCACTTATCCACACCTGTCTCTCAACTACTCATAAAGTCGCCAGCTGGGTTTGTAACTCTGCATTCCAGCAATGCAATTCAGTGGTTAAACTCTGGATCGCCAGGCACTGGTACGTCACCACAATTACAGTGTTGATTCAGTATTACCAGACCAGGACACATTTCCATAAATATTAGTGTTACTCATATGTTACCAGTCATTGGCTATTTTCAATATAGTAATGATAATGGTGTGGTGCAATAATATCACTTGTATTACAAGTGATATTATTGCAGAGATGGACAGAAGATGGAGGGCGCACATAAACATATCAGTAAATAATATGAAGTTTACTATGTGAAAACTACATTAATCATATATGGATAACACATTAGAAAATATATGAAATAGATGATCTGGAGAACGTTGGCAGCTCTCCTCTCGCCGCCTCTGGCAACTTGGACAGCTGGGCAGATTTAAATGGGGGACTCCCACCCTCTGGAGGCACAGGAGACATCTCCAGTCACGCAGGGTGCAGTCGCACCTCCACAGATTTCCAGTATCATCTATCAACCCGTCCTCGCAAATCTAATAAGTCAATATTGACTTATTAGTTGCGTGCATAGGTGACATACTTAACATAATAGTTTCCCTTGAAAGCTTCATAGAAAACACCGACCTTACCTAACCTTGTTAGTATGTTAAAATAAGCATCTTATAGCTTCGTAATTACAATTGTTACTTAACCTATTATAGGTATAGGTTAGGCAATAATTGTAATTATGAAGCAATAAGATGCTTATCTTAACATACTAACAAGGTTAGGTAGGGTCGGTGTTTTCTATGAAGATTTTCAAGGGAAACTATTATGTTAAGTATGTCACCTATGCACATATTTAATAAGTCAATATTGACTTATTAAATTTGCGAGGACGGGTTGCATCTATTGATACTGGTAACGGTTCAAAAGGGCCACCTCTTACCGGCTATTCATGCCCATGCCACCTTTTGGGTGGCTTAATCTTCATCAATCAATCATCACCCTCTCCAGGACTCACACAGAAGACATCTCCCGTCACCAGGGTGCAGCCGCACCTCCACAAATCTCCAGTATCATCTATTGATACTGGTAATGGCTCAAAAGGGCCACCACTTACGGGCTATTCGTGCCTGTGCCACCTTTTGGGTGGCTTAATCTTCATCAATCCATTTGGTCCACACGGGAGACATCTCTTGTCACGCAGGGTGCAGTCGCACCTCCACAGATCTACAGTATCATCTACTGATACTGGTTATGGCTCAAAAAAGGCCACCACTTACGGGCTATTCATGCCCGTGCCACCTTTTGGATGGCTTAATCTTCATCAATTAAGTGGGAGACATCTCCCGTCACGCAGGGTGCAGTCGCACCTCCACAGATCTCGAGTATCATCTTGTGGTACTGGTAATGGCTCATAAGGGCCACCATTTACGGGCTATTCATGCCCGTGCCACCTCTTGGGTGGCTTAATCTTTATCAATCAATCAATCCTCTCGAGGCTTCCTCGACGTCGTCCACACGTCCACCACACTGCCACACATGTTCCCACACTGTCTTCCCCAGGAGTAGTAATAACACTGGCTGACCTACAGCCTACTCTAATACTAACATAATAAGAAATATTCTAATGATATATATATGTACCGGCCTATCTAGCCTAGTCATCAAGGGGCAATGGGAGGGAAATAATTATCTACGTTAATCACTCCTGTCCACGACGCCTGTCCTCCGATAGTAAAAGGTACACGATTCCCCTGGTCATTCCTCAGCGTTCCAGTTGTGTGTCACAGGTCCTCAGGTGTGGGAACGACCTAACGACCTGTGAGATTTATATTTAATTTATATGAATTTATATTTACGTTAATTTATATATTTTGATAGCAATTTGTATGATGTTGAGTGGACTGTATTTCTGCAATAATCTCACACATCTATCCATACACATTAGGGGGTTTATATTGAATTTATATATATATGCAGCCAATCAAACTACAGTATTAAACTACATATATTAGTATACATTGAGAAGGTTCCTTATCTTATTATACAGCAGCCTTAGTTCACCAGGTATAACTAGGATGTAGACACCAAATTATCCTATTTTGAAGCAGCTTCCATCACCCATAGTAACTGATATCCCAAGTCTTGCTTCCTCTTCTTGACCTGTCAAAGGGCGCTTGCTATAAAGCCAGAATCCTAATATATGACAGCTATATCAGAGAAAACACTGTATAATGAATCATATAGACCAAGGCTTAATTACCTTTTTTGAGTCGATCATTCATGTTCTAACCGGTTTGCCCAATATCTACTAAAACATTAATGGCCAAAAATGATTAGATAAACGGGTTTCGGAAAAACACTTCCCTTGTGATTGATGACAGCGTGTTGATGATGGAAGACCTTTGGTTTCCATAACACTTCGTCCAAGAGAACTTATAGGAACTGAATTTGCTCCACGACTCTGTGGTCTTAACAACAATGGCTGACCACTCCTACTACTGACCCTCCTGGCTTACTTTGTCCAGATATCAGTAACTAATGGAAGGGTCATATTTACTCTATTTTGCTACTAATAATTAAGTTAATTAAAATGAGATGTTTTATGATGGTAAAAGTCCAAAGATAAATGTATTTAAGAATAATTCCAACCCATAGCTGGTGAATTATAATAGTATGTGGTTATGATATCCCATTTTCTATAGATGGAAAATTCCACTACAAGCTACATTTTCTATGGGTAACTTGTTTATACAATGGCAGCAATGTTATCTGCAATTGCATGTAATATTATTAAATGGTGTCGGATTTTCCGACATAATTCCCCGGGGGCTGCTCATGGGTCAAAGTCCTATTTAGAACAGACGAACACCGATACTCTTCCTTCGAATTATTAGATTAATTTGATGTTAGTTGTTAGTAATCACACATTTGTGTGTCTGTTCGTACAGGACGGATGTCCCGTACTAGAGTTGCAGGGGTTAGAAGTCTAATGCGATTTCATTTCCCTGTTAACTCTTGAAAGGCTAAAATTATAGCCTAAATACTTATTATTTAACCCAGAAGACTGAATGTGATCAAGTACTACAGTCAAGTATGATTCAGGAACTGCAGTGAGATCAGTGACCTTAGATATAACTTGAAGCTTGTTCAGGTAACTGGTCACTGATATATAAACACTGAGGCCCATGGAATTCATCTTGATTAAATAATAAATGTATCAAAATCAGTCGTCAGATTATTGGGGTTTAATTTAGTTAATTGATTCAGAGGATTGAATAGCCCATCACTAAAGCTAAGTATGGTTCTGAGACTGCAGTGGGTTCAGTGACATTGGTCGCAGTGACTTGAACTGTTTAGGCTACTTTTCACTGATTTGCCACTGAGGCCTCATGAACTCATCTTCAGCTTTAAATGATGATATTAACATCAACCTCTGTTGCTATAGTCAACTGTAATCTCCTTAGTATAATGTTACTAGAGAAATATAATCAGCTAACAAATTTAGATTTCTTTTGGTATTGTTTATCTGCAGGCATAGGTCTCCTCAGACTTAATACTGGGCCTGAGAGTAATTTACCTCCTGCAGAATTTAGCATGGTTATGCCCTGATATTTAGTAGGGCTACCGATGAATCGATGGTAGTAGTCTGTCCCTACAAGGAGATCGAAGTTGGTGAGGTGATCAGACTTAATATTATCTGCCAATTTTTTTCCTCTATATCTCAGGAATTTGGCTGTTGCTTTCAAACCTTGAACTTGTAGGTCTACTGGTATTTTGTCCACCACAATTGCTTGTACTTGACAGACGTACCTGCCTAAACGTACTGATGGTTGTACCACCTGGTAGACTTGAGGTCCTGCATCTGTTAGAAACCCTGAGATGTTGATTGTCGTCTGGGCTACAGGCTTTAATTGTAGTTCATCTGCCAACCTTTTAGTGATATATGTTGTCTGGGACCCTTGGTCAAACAACCCACGGGTATGGGCCTTGGCCCTCTTATTAAGGATGGTAATTTGGGCAGTAGGCAAAGTTATATTACCTTTAGACTTTGCCGATTGGACACACTTTGTTTGTTGCACCTTGCAGTACTGTACTGTGGTGGGAATGCTATCTTCCACCTTGGGTCTTGAATACGTTAATTTCGTATGTTTGCACAGTGCTGCATGGTGCCTACCTCTTCTACACCTGTTGCAGGTGTTGAATTGGGTATCGCAATAGTCTATGTTGTGTGACTTGAGACACCTGGAACATCTTCCTAATTCCTGGAGTCGCTTAATACGAGTGTCTCTGTCTGGATAATTAGCACAACAGTATGTTGAATGTTCCTTTTTGCAGAACATACATGTCCCCCAGCCTACTGCACGCTTGGAAGTTACCGGTTTGGGTGAACTAGTAACAGTAGGCTTGGAGGATTCTGCTGCATTGCCAGATTTTCTGCAACTTGATGTGAGTGTATTTGACTGATGTTTATTTGGGGGTAGTTGTTTTACCCTTTAATTGACTCTTATTTTCTATTTCTGAAGGCTTGCATGAGGCTTTAACTTCCTCATTTGCTCGTCATTTATTTATGATGGAATGTAAACCTTCAGTGATGTCCTGTACTGTCAGGATGGTGTTATGTTCTTGTGTGTATAATTCATCTAGTATATCGCTGGACAATTTTCGTTGAAGGACTACTTTGGTTATCCATTCACTAGTAGTTATATCAACCTTAAGACTGAATGTTCTTAGTAGTGACTCAAACTCCATTCTGAAGGATTGTAATGAGTCAGCAGTCTGATCAGGTTGAGGTAAATCCAGCAATTGTAGTACTAGATGTATGACAGTTTTCTCATTGCCAGCATTATTCCTAGGAAGCTGGACTGGGAAATTAGTGCTGTCGCTTTCTTCATTTACATTTTCTAATACTGGTTCAGCTTCACCTCCAATTTCAGTTTGGAGGCATGTTAACTTAGTGGCCTCAGGTATTGGGTTTTCAGAGTCCACAGAGACTGTGGATAAATTGTCTGAGAACTGTTTAATTTCTGATGGTATAATATTGGGTGAAGCTTTATCCTTGTTGATTAAAGGATCTATTCTGGCTTGACATTTATTCTCAAAAAGATCCAGATTATCCATAACATTATCTACTGTATTTGATGTACTTGCTATTTGTTCTGATTCAATAATCCTGTGTAAATGTTCCAACCTGGCTTGAGTTTCTTCTTCATATTGTGCTAGGTCAGACAAGAATGGTTCCACATCTTCAACTACTATGTCGTCGTCGTCGTGGACCTGATTTTGGTAAGATTTCCTATTTGCTTTCAATATATGCAATTGGGTTTGAATCTGTAATAGTGGTATTTTCAACAGACGATAATTAATTACAGGCTCATATAACAACTTTTCATATTGATCGAGATCTCTTGTCAGTTGAAGTTTACTTGCTACTAAAGCACGCTTTGCTTTCTGTGGATTAGTCATGGTGACTTGTTAATTGGGCACCACTGGCTCATTAATTGTGAGCAAGTACTGATGGTAGCCTAGGGTAAAATTCTGCTATCACTAGGCTGTAATCCTGCCTCTTCTAGAGGTTAGCACTTAAAATTAATATGGGAGTGGACTGCTAGCTGTCGTGGCGGGTGGACGTGTTCGCTGCTCGCTCCGGCAGTTGGTGGTTGTTGCCAGTTTTGGCCGTTTGGGGGCGTGTGTCTGCCCGCCTGTGCTGACGTGGCGTTCACGATGGGGGTCCCCCTCCCACCAATACTGCGGGCTCAGTCTGTGGGCTTCTAATTTTCCAGCCGGGCTGGTACCCGGAGATAGCGCGGGTGTGTGAGATGCTGAATGTTCCTGTGATTGACATTTTCGAAGTCGAGCTGGTGACGGCACGTCGAGCAATAGTAAAGTTCACTGCGGAGTTGGCATATCGCAACTTTCTCCGACGATACGAGGGGCGGACATTACTCCTGCCGGATGGTGCAAGCACTGTTTCAATCTCTGATAGGAGTGGTGCCACCTACGTCAGCGTGCATGGGGCTCCATGGAGTTTCCGGAGGGTCTGCTCGGCGGTACTTCGGCCGTTTTGGCGCAGTGGTTAGTGTG
>WNGS01141548.1:0-13052 GCA_020271785.1 Procambarus virginalis
TGCGAATGGAACATTGTGTGAAAATTTCCAAGCAATCGGTGAAGAACTTTAGGAGATTAGCAGTTATGCACAAACGTACATTTCCATTTTTATTTATATAATTACCTCTATCCTGCGCACCTGTTGATGATAAATCAGCTTGTTATAGAAATATTTGAATTGCAATATCTATATATTTTCATCAATTATTATACATGTAAAGACATGATGGTAGGTTTTTTGCTAATACATAAAATAGTTACATTTGGGAATATTACACGATCATAGAAGAGCTGCTGCTTATTATATTATTGTCTTCCACTACACAGCTTATTCATTATTAGTCTTCACACTACACATCTATTCATTATTAGTCTTCACACTACACAGCTTATTCATTATTAGTATTTCAGTATTCGCTCGTTTTTTTGTTGTCATCTGTGAAAGTTCGAGTTTCCTTTTGCTAGGACCTGATACTTGTAGTGTTTGTTCTAGATTTTCTAGGAGAAACGTGTTCGGAATCCTCTCTATTAGCTGATGGCCTTTTGTTATCTTTGACTCTTGGATTTTATATGATTCTTGTAGCTTTAATTTAATCGTTTCTATTTCTGTACCTGGCCTCCTTTGTCGTTCTTGAGACAGGGCGGGTGTTCAAGATTCGTTTTCTCCGTCTATAGTGGGAACGTCGTTCTCGTGTCAGTATGCATCTCTTCCTCTTCCTTTTTTAAGAAGTATGAGTTTTCTTGAGCATATTTCTAGTGCCACCGAGATTATTTTCTCGAGGCACTGGTCTCGGTTTGTATTTTGTGCTGTTCTTCGCAGCTTATATCTATGAGCAGACTTCTTTTCTAGTTGGTTCTTATATGCTGGTTTAAGCAAATGTACACATCTCTAGCAGGTCATTGTATGACTGTTCATTAGGCTACTTCCCGGTATTCTCATTGATATTTACCTGAATTAACATGAGATCCACTAACACTAGTGGCCTTGCCAAGGACAGGAAGCGGTGGCTTGTCAAAGGTCCCCTCATTTACCCTGATGTTGTCATCTGTGTCAAATATAATGTATATGCTACGTTCTTCCACTTTAAGTGCCTGAAGACAGAATGCTCACCAACGTCGAGAACCTGCTCTTTGAACTGTTATTTCTCATCATATCGCCTGGCTCGAGTCTGGCACTATGACACCATGTGTAGTTGATTGTGCGTGGCGCCATGCTCTACAGGATGATTACCTCATCAACGCCTGAGAACTTGCTCCTTGAACCTGTTATTTTCTCATCCAAATCACTGGCCTCGAGTCTGGCACTGTGGCACCACGTTGTTACCATCCTCTCCTCTTCTGGTCCACACATGTCTATAATTAATTTAGCAAAACTGTTGTTGTTGGCAAGTATTGCACATTATGCAACATCACACGTGATACACACTGCTTGAGCCTTATCGTCCTGTACCATAACACTATCAATAGGAAGCATTATCGTAGGCTTGGTGTCACTTAGGCATTCAGAGGTCCAACTTAGCCAACGACTGGCCTCCCCCAGGATGTACCCCACAACAGTTGCCTGGGTCCCGGGTCCTGCTCCTGGGTACTATTCACAACTAAGGCAGCAGAGGCATCAAGAGAAGGGAAACAGTCCCAACGTTTTGGCTTACCCAGGACTGTAGTTATGATCATACTGTAAAAACTCTTAATAACTTGAGAGCTGATGGTGATGAGTCTACTGTAAACATAAGCTGGTGATGAATGCGGCCACAAAGTGGGCAGGCCACACATTACCGGCTGGCTCTCGTGAAAGACCCAGGCAAGACCCAGGCAAGACCCAGGGCAAGAGTATGATAGAAACAACATGGCAGTTAACACTATAATTGAGAGAGCAGCCGCTGCTGCCTGTAGAAATAGATCCATCTGCTCATAATGGGGGACTTTAATCACAGAAGGATTGACTGGGAAAACGAGGAACCACATGGAGGCGATGAAACTTGGAGAGCGAAACTGTTGGATGTGGGGACAAGAAACTTTTTAAGTCAGCATGTCAAGGGTCCCACAAGAATGAGAGGCAACGATGAACAAACGAGACTAGACCTAGTTTTCTCTCTGACTCCGACATAAGGGAAATCGGTTTCGAAGCCCCCATTGGAATGAGACACCACAGTGTACTGATGTTTGAGTATCTGGTCGAAGAAGGGTTAATGTACTCTAAGAAGGGCCCAGAAAACAAAGGCTAGCATTCCGAAAGGGAAACTATGGTGAGGTAAGGAAATTCCTAACATGTATAGCTTGGGAAACAGAGCTCAACGGCCGAAGACATGATGGACTTCATCGCACAGAAGTGTAAGGAGGCGGCAGACAAGTTCGCCTCAGTACAAAGAGTAAGAAATGAAATACAGACGAGAAACCCTAGCAAAGCAACTAAATACAAGGGCGTGGAGGAACTATATAAATAATAGGACACCAGTGAGCAAAGATACCAGAGTGCCAGGAATGAATACGTCAGGGTGAGAAGAGAGGGAGAAAGACAATATGAAAATGACATAGCAAGTAAGGCAAAGACTCAACCTAAATTGCTGCACAGCCACATCAGGGGAAAAAACAACAGTGAAGGAACAGGTAATGAACCTGGGGATAGGGGTAGACAAATTCACTACAAACGACAAGGAAGTGTGCAAGGAACTCAATAAGAAATTCCAGGGTGTCTTCACAGCAGAGCAAGGGGAAGTCCCAGAGATAAGAGAGAGAATATCTAACCAAACACCACTAGCTGAGCTTGAGATTATCAGTGGGGACGTGAGGAAGCATCTGCTAGAGTTGGATGTGACAAAGGCTATAGGCCCGGATGGAATCTCCCCATGGATACTAAAGGAAGAAGCAGAAGCACTGTGCCTGCCACTCTCCATGGTGTTTAACAAATCACTGGCAACAGGCGAACTGCCGAAAGTCTGGAAGACAGCTAATGTAGTCCCGATATTCAAGAATGGTGATAGACAGGAGGCACTGAACTACAGGCCAGTGCCACTAACTTGCATACCATGCAAGGTGATGAAGAAGATTGTGCGAAAAAAACTAGTGGAACATCTGGAGCAGAAGAACTTTATATCACAGCACCAGCATGGGTTCAGGGATGGCAAATCATGCCTCACAGGATTAATTGAATTCTACGACCAGGCAACAAAATTCAAGCAAGAAAGAGAGGGGTGGGCAGACTGCATATTTTTGGATTGCCGAAAGCCTTTGACACAGTACCACAAAAGAGACTAGTACACAAACTGGAGATGCAGGCAGGAGTGAAAGGGAAGGTACTTCACTGGATAAGGGAGTACCTAAGCAACAGAAGACACCGAGTCACTATGCTGGGGAAGGTCTCGGAGTGGCGAGGCGTCACTAGTGGAATCCCTCAGGGATCAGTTCTTAGATCTGTACTGTTCCTGATATATGTAAATGATCTCCCAGAGGAAATAGACTCGTTCCTCTCAATATTTGCTGATGATGCAAAAGTTATGAGGAGGATCAAGACAGAGGATGATAGTACGAGGCTACAAGAAGGCCTAAATATACTGAAGGAATGGTCCAACAAATGGCTACTAAACTTCAACCCAAGCAGATATAAGGTAATGAAACTAGGCAAAGAAAATAGGAAATTAGACACTAGATATATAATGGGGGAGGAAGTCCTTCACGAAACGGACAAAGAGAAAGATCTAGGAGTTGTTATGACACCAAACCTGTCTCCTGAAGCCCACATCAAAAGAATAACATCAGCGGCGTATGCGAGGCTGGCTAACATCAGAACTGCCTTCAGAAACCTGTGTAAGGAATCCTTCAGTACCCTGTATACCACGTATGTAAGACCAGTCCTGGAGTATGCGGCCCCAGCATGGAGCCCGTACCTTGTCAAGCACAAAACGAAGCTGTGTAACAAAACGATACCTCTGAACGAAGTAGAGTATGCCACCAAGCTAGTCCCAGAACTAAGAAGCATGAGTTACGAGGAAAGGCTGAATGAACTGCTCCTCACATCGCTGGAAGACAGAAGAGCTCGGGGAGACATGATCACAACATACAAAATTTTCAGGGGAATACACAGGGTAGACAAGGATGAATTATTTAACACAAGTGGTACTCGCACAAGGAGACACATGTGGAAGCTGAGCACCCAAGTGAGCCATAGAGACATTAGAAAGACTTTTTCAGTGTGAGAGTATTTAGTAGATGGAATGCACTAGGAAGTGATGTGGTGGAGGCTGACTCCATACACAGTTTCAAGTGTAGATATGACAGAGCTTGAGTAGGTCGGAATCTGTACACCAGTAGACTAACAGTTGAGAGGCGGGACCAAAGAGCCAAAAGCTCAACCCCCGTAAGCACAACTAGGTGAGTACAGGGTGAGCAGGCACAGGGTGGGCAGGCCACAGGGTGGGCAGGCCACAGGATGGGCAGGCACAGGGTGGGCAGGCCACAGGGTGGGCAGGCACAGGGTGGGCAGGCACAGGGTGGGCAGGCACAGGGTGGGCAGGCGCAGGGTGGGCAGGCGCAGGGTGGGCAGGCACAGGGTGGGCAGGCCACAGGGTGGGCAGGCCACAGGGTGGGCAGGCCACAGGATGGGCAGGCACAGGGTGGGCAGGCACAGGGTGGGCAGGCACAGGGTGGGCAGGCACAGGGTGGGCAGGCACAGGGTGGGCAGGCACAGGGTGGGCAGGCCACAGGGTGGGCAGGCCACAGGGTGGGCAGGCACAGGGTGGGCAGGCACAGGGTGGGCAGGCACAGGGTGGGCAGGCACAGGGTGGGCAGGCACAGGGTGGGCAGGCACAGGATGGGCAGGCCACAGGGTGGGCAGGCACAGGATGGGCAGGCACAGGGTGGGCAGGCACAGGGTGGGCAGGCCACAGGGTGGGCAGGCCACAGGGTGGGCAGGCCACAGGGTGGGCAGGCACATGGTGGGCAGGCACAGGGTGGGCAGGCACAGGGTGGGCAGGCACAGGGTGGGCAGGCCACAGGGTGGGCAGGCCACAGGGTGGGCAGGCCACAGGGTGGGCAGGCCACAGGGTGGGCAGGCCACAGGGTGGGCAGGCCACAGGGTGGGCAGGCCACAGGGTGGGCAGGCCACAGGGTGGGCAGGCCACAGGGTGGGCAGGCACAGGGTGGGCAGGCCACAGGGTGGGCAGGCCACAGGGTGGGCAGGCACAGGGTGGGCAGGCACAGGGTGGGCAGGCACAGGGTGGGCAGGCCACAGGGTGGGCAGGCCACAGGGTGGGCAGGCCACAGGGTTGGCAGGCCACAGGGTGGGCAGGCACAGGGTGGGCAGGCCACAGGGTGGGCAGGCACAGGGTGGGCAGGCACAGGGTGGGCAGCCACAGGGTGGGCAGGCCACAGGGTGGGCAGGCCACAGGGTGGGCAGGCCACAGGGTGGGCAGGCCACAGGGTGGGCAGGCCACAGGGTGGGCAGGCCACAGGGTGGGCAGGCCACAGGGTGGGCAGGCCACAGGGTGGGCAGGCCACAGGGTGGGCAGGCCACAGGGTGGGCAGGCCACAGGGTGGGCAGGCCACAGGGTGGGCAGGCCACAGGGTGGGCAGGCCACAGGGTGGGCAGGCCACAGGGTGGGCAGGCACAGGGTGGGCAGGCACAGGGTGGGCAGGCCACAGGGTGGGCAGGCACACAGGGTGGGCAGGCACAGGGTGGGCAGGCACAGGGTGGGCAGGCCACAGGGTGGGCAGGCCACAGGGTGGGCAGGCCACAGGGTGGGCAGGCCACAGGGTGGGCAGGCACAGGGTGGGCAGGCACAGGTGGGCAGGCCACAGGGTGGGCAGGCACAGGGTGGGCAGGCCACAGGGTGGGCAGGCCACAGGGTGGGCAGGCCACAGGGTGGGCAGGCCACAGGGTGGGCAGGCCACAGGGTGGGCAGGCCACAGGGTGGGCAGGCCACAGGGTGGGCAGGCCACAGGGTGGGCAGGCACAGGGTGGGCAGGCCACAGGGTGGGCAGGCCACAGGGTGGGCAGGCACAGGGTGGGCAGGCCACAGGGTGGGCAGGCCACAGGGTGGGCAGGCCACAGGGTGGGCAGGCCACAGGGTGGGCAGGCCACAGGGTGGGCAGGCCACAGGGTGGGCAGGCCACAGGGTGGGCAGGCCACAGGGTGGGCAGGCCACAGGGTGGGCAGGCACAGGGTGGGCAGGCACAGGGTGGGCAGGCCACAGGGTGGCAGGCCACAGATCCTGTGTCCTGCCCATCCTGTGTCCTGGTCAGGCACTACAATAGTATCCACTCAAGTGTTTGCCTTACGGGCTAGTCATGCCCGTGCCACCTCTCCAGTGACGTCATCTTCATCGATCGAGGTGTTTGTCACTATAATGATGGTCCGCTGCTGTATAGTGGTTCATCAGCACCGCTCCTGTGCCAGGTAAGTCGACTACGGGCTCACCATAGCCCGTGCTACTTGCCCCGCTCCTGCGCCAGGTAAGTTACGGGCTCACCATAGCCCGTGCTACTTGCCCAGCCCTGTGCCAGGTAAGTACGGGCTACCATAGCCCGTGCTACTTGGAACTGTTCCGAGTAGCTGAATCTATAACAACAACAACGGTATAGTGGTGGTCCTGTAAAGTAAATGGTAGTTAGGTACTCTGTTATAGTGATCGGATACTGTATGATATCATTAGTTACAGTACACAGTAACGGTCACTGTACAATAGTCCTCACAGTTTATAACGGTGGTGATAATAATAATAATCACTATATACTTACAAATTACCTGACTTTTCGCTCGTGTGCTACGGCCAAAAAAGGCCGTAATTTGAAAATAACAAATAACTGAAAATAAATATTTAATTTTTTTCCCAGAGAACCCAAAACAGAAAACGGGAAAATACGTCACTTTCGTCAGCCGATTTCATTTTGAAAAACATTGATTTTTAGCCTGAGTGCGCACACTACGTGTGTAAAGCGACGTTGTTTGTGAGAGGAGAGGTTGATAAGACGAGGGTTGCAGGCACACCTTGCCAGAGGCAGGTGGGAGCCCACACCTGGCTATCTTATCCTGGTTCTTGGGAGGGGGGGGGGGCTGTCCTGACCCGCCCTTGAACTGTGTCCAGGGTACCATGACGGCTGGTACTGTCCGGGGTGAGTACCTCCCACTGACGGTACTGTCCGAGGGGGAGTACCTCCCACTGACGGTACTGTCCGAGGGGGAGTACCTCCCACTGACGGTACTGTCCGGGGGGAGTACCTCCCACTGACGGTACTGTCCGGGGTGAGTACCTCCCACAGACGGGACTGTCCGGGGTGAGTACCTCCTACTGACGGTACTGTCCGGGTGAGTACCTCTCACTGACGGTACTGTCCGGGGTGAATACCTCTCACTGATGGTACTGTCCGGGTTGAGTACCTCACTGACGGTACTGTCCGAGGGGAGTACCTCCCACTGACGGTACTGTCCGGGGTGAGTACCTCCCACTGACGGTACTGTCCGGGGTGAGTACCTCCTACTGACGGTACTGTCCGGGTGAGTACCTCTCACTGACGGTACTGTCCGGGGTGAATACCTCTCACTGATGGTACTGTCCGGGTTGAGTACCTCTCACTGACGGTACTGTCCGAGGGGGAGTACCTCCCACTGACGGTACTGTCCGAGGGGGAGTACCTCCCACTGACGGTACTGTCCGAGGGGGAGTACCTCCCACTGACGGTACTGTCCGGGGTGAGTACCTCTCACTGACGGTACTGTCCGGGGTGAGTACCTCCCACTGACGGTACTGTCCGAGGGGAGTACCTCCCACTGACGGTACTGTCCGGGTGGAGTACCTCCCACTGACGGTACTGTCCGGGGTGAGTACCTCCCACTGACGGTACTGTCCGGGGTGAGTACATCCCACTGACGGTACTGTCCGGGGTGAGTACCTCCCACTGACGGGACTGTCCGAGGGGAGTACCTCCCACTGACGGTACTGTCCGAGGGGAGTACCTCCCACTGACGGTACTGTCCGAGGGGAGTACCTCCCACTTACGGTACCGTCCGGAAGAGTACCTCCCACTGACGATACTGTCCGGGGGAAGTACCTCCCACTGACGGTACTGTCCGGGGGGAGTACCTCTCACTGACGGTACTGTCCAGGGGAAGTACCTCCCACTGACGGTACTGTCCGGGGTGAGTACCTCCCACTGCCGGTACTGTCCGGGGGAGTACCTCCCACTGACGGTACTGTCCGGGGGGAGTACCTCCCACTGACGGTACTGTCCGGGAGAGTACCTCCCACTGACGGTACTGTCCGGAGGGAGTACCTCCCACTTTCGGTACTGTCCGGAGGAGTACCACTCACTGACGGTACTGTCCGGGGTGAGTACCTCCCACTGACGGTACTGTCCGGGGTGAGTACCTCCCACTGACGGTACTGTCCGGGGTGAGTACCTCCCACTGACGGTACTGTCCAGGGGAAGTACCTCCCACTGATGGTACTGTCCGGGGTGAGTACCTCTCACTGACGGTACTATCCGGGGTGAGTACCTCCCACTGACGGTACTGTCCGGGGTGAGTACCTCTCACTGACGGTACTGTCCGGGGAGTACTTCCCACTGACGGTACTGTCCGGAGGGAGTACCTCCCACTGACGGTACTGTCCGGGGGGAGTACCTCCCACTGACGGTACTGTCCGGGGTGAGTACCTCCTACTGACGGTACTGTCCGGGGTGAGTACCTCCCACTGACGGTACTGTTCGGGGGAGTACCTCCCACTGACGGTACTGTCCGGAGGGGAGTACCTCCCACTGACGGCACTGTCCGGGAGGAGTACCTCCCACTGACGGTACTGTCCGGAGGGGAGTACCTCCCACTGACGGTACTGTCCGGAGGGAGTACCTCCCACTGACGGTACCGTCCGGAAGAGTACCTCCCACTGACGATACTGTCCGGGGGAAGTACCTCCCACTGACGGTACTGTCCGGGGGAGTACCTCTCACTGACGGTACTGTCCAGGGGAAGTACCTCCCACTGACGGTACTGTCCGGGGGAGTACCTCCCACTGACGGTACTGTCCGGGGGAGTACCTCCCACTGACGGTACTGTCCGGAGGGGAGTACTCCCACTGACGGTACTGTCCGGGAGGAGTACCTCCCACTGACGGTACTGTCCGGAGGAGTACCTCCCACTGACGGTACTGTCCGGAGGGAGTACCTCCACTGACGGTACTGTCCGGAGTGAGTACCTCCCACTGACGGTACTGTTCGGGGGAGTACTCCCACTGACGGTACTGTCCGGGGTGAGTACCTCCCACTGACGGTACTGTCCGGGGAGTACCTCCCACTGACGGTACTGTCCGGGTGAGTACCTCTCACTGACGGTACGTCCGGGGTGAGTACCTCCCACTGACGGTACTGTCCGGGGTGAGTACCTCCACTGACGGTACTGTCCGGGGGAGTACCTCCCACTGACGGTACTGTCCAAGGTGAGTACCTCCACTGACGGTACTGTCCGGAGGGAGTACCTCCCACTGACGGTACTGTCCGGGGGGAGTACCTCCCACTGACGGTACTGTCCGGAGGGAGTACCTCCACTGACGGTACTGTCCGGGGGGAGTACCTCCCACTGACGTACTGTCCGGGGTGAGTACCTCCCACTGACGGTACTGTCGGGAGGGAGTACCTCCCATGACGGTACTGTCCGGGGGAGTACCTCCCACTGACGGTACTGTCCGGAGGGAGTACCTCCCACTGACGGTACTGTCCGGGGGGAGTACCTCCCACTGACGGTACTGTCCGGGGGGAGTACCTCCCACTGACGGTACTGTCCGGGAGGGAGTACCTCCCACTGACGGTACTGTCCGGAGGGAGTACCTCCCACTGACGGTACTGTCCGAGGGGGAGTACCTCCCACTGACGGTACTGTCCGGGTGAGTACCTCCCACTGACGGTACTGTCCGGGGGTGAGTACCTCCCACTGACGGTACTGTCCGGGGGTGAGTACCTCCCACTGACGGTACTGTCGGGAGGGAGTACCTCCCACTGACGGTACTGTCCGGGGGAGTACCTTCCACTGACGGTACTGTCCGGGGGAGTACCTCCCACTGACGGTACTGTTCGGGGGAGTACCTCCCACTGACGGTACTGTCCGGAGGAGTACCTCCCACTGACGGTACTGTCCGGGGGGAGTACCTCCCACTGACGGTACTGTCCGGGGGAGTACCTCCCACTGACGGTACTGTTCGGGGGAGTACCTCCCACTGACGGTACTGTCCGGGGGAGTACCTCCCACTGACGGTACTGTCCGGAGGGAAGTACCTCCCACTGACGGTACTGTCCGGGAGGGAGTACCTCCCACTGACGGTACTGTCCGGGGGGTACCTCCCACTGACGGTACTGTCCGGAGGGAGTACCTCCCACTGACGGTACCGTCCGGGAGGGAGTACCTCCCACTGACGGTACTTTCCGGAGGGAGTACCTCCCACTGACGGTACTGTCTGGAGGGGAGTACCTCCCAATGACAGTACCGTCCGGGGGGAGTACCTCCCACTGACGGTACTGTCCGGAGGGAGTACCTCCCGCTGACAGTACCGTCCGGAGGAGTACCTCCCACTGACGGTACCGTCCGGAGGAGTACCTTCCACTGACGGTACTGTCCGGAGGGAGTACCTCCCACTGACGATACTGTCCGGAGGGAGTACCTCCCACTGACGGTACTGTCCGGAGGGAGTACCTCCCACTGACGGTACCGTCCGGAGGAGTACCTCCCACTGACGGTACCGTCCGGAGGAGTACCTCCCACTGACGGTACTGTATGGAGGGAGTACCTCCCACTGACGGTACCGTCCGGAGGAGTACCTCCCACTGACGGTACTGTCCGGAGAGAGTACCTCCTGCTGACGGCACTGTCCGGAGGAGTACCTCCCACTGACGGTACCGTCCGGAGGAGTACCTCCCACTGACGGTACTGTCCGGAGGAGTACCTCCCACTGACGGTACCGTCCGGAGGAGTACCTCCCACTGACGGTACCGTCCGGAGGAGTACCTCCCACTGACGGTACTGTCCGGAGGGAGTACCTCCCACTGACGGTACCGTCCGGAGGAGTACCTCCCACTGACGGTACCGTCCGGAGGAGTACCTCCCACTGACGGTACTGTCCGGAGGGAGTACCTCCCACTGACGGTACTGTCCGGAGGGAGTACCTCCCACTGACGGTACCGTCCGGAGGAGTACCTCCCACTGACGGTACTGTCCGGGGTGAGTACCTCCACTGACGGTACTGTCCGGGGTGAGTACCTCCCACTGACGGTACTGTCCGGGGTGAGTACCTCCCACTGACGGTACTGTCCGGGGGAGTACCTCCCACTGACGGTACTGTCCGGGGTGAGTACCTCCCACTGACGGTACTGTTCGGGGGAGTACCTCCCACTGACGGTACTGTCCGGAGGGAGTACCTCCCACTGACGGTACTGTCCGGGAGGAGTACCTCCCACTGACGGTACTGTCCGGAGGGAGTACCTCCCACTGACGGTACTGTCCGGAGGAGTACCTCCCACTGACGGCACTGTCCGGGAGGGAGTACCTCCCACTGACGGTACTGTCCGGGGTGAGTACCTCCCACTGACGGTACTGTCCGGAGGAGTACCTCCCACTGACGGTACTGTCCTGGGTGAGTACCTCCCACTGACGGTACTGTCCGGGGGGAGTACCTCCCACTGACGGTACTGTCCGGGGGAGTACCTCCCACTGACGGTACTGTCCGGGGGAGTACCTCCCACTGACGGTACTGTCCGGAGGAGTACCTCCCACTGACGGTACTGTCCGGGAGGAGTACCTCCCACTGACGGTACTGTCCGGAGGAGTACCTCCCACTGACGGCACTGTCCGGGAGGGAGTACCTCCCACTGACGGTACTGTCCGGGGTGAGTACCTCCCACTGACGGTACTGTCCGGAGGAGTACCTCCCACTGACGGTACTGTCCGGAGGGAGTACCTCCCACTGACGGTACTGTCCGGAGGAGTACCTCCCACTGACGGTACTGTCCGGGGGAGTACCTCCCACTGACGGTACTGTTCGGGGAGTACCTCCCACTGACGGTACTGTCCGGAGGAGTACCTCCCACTGACTGTACTTTCCGGAGTTAAGTAACTCCCACTGACGGTACTGTCCGGAGGGAGCACCTCCCACTTACGGTACTGTCCGGGGGGGGAGTACCTCCCACTGACGGTACTGTCCGGAGGGAGTACCTCCCACTGACAGTACCGTCCGGGAGGGAGTACCTCCCACTGACGGTACTTTCCGGAGGGAGTACCTCCCACTGACGGTACTGTCTGGAGGGGAGTACCTCCCACTGACAGTACCGTCCGGGGGGAGTACCTCCCACTGACGGTACTGTCCGGAGGGAGTACCTCCCGCTGACAGTACCGTCCGGAGTGAGTACCTCCTGCTGACGGTACTGTCCGGAGGAGTACCTCCCACTGACGGTACCGTCCGGAGGGAGTACCTCCCACTGACGGTACCGTCCGGAGGAGTACCTCCCACTGACGGTACCGTCCGGAGGAGTACCTCCCACTGACGGTACTGTCCGGAGGGAGTACCTCCCACTGACGGTATTGTCCGGAGGGAGTACCTCCCACTGACGGTACCGTCCGGAGGAGTGCCTCCCACTGACGGTACTGTCCGGAGGGAGTACCTCCCACTGACGGTACTGTCCGGAGGGAGTACCTCCCACTGACGGTACCGTCCTGAGGAGTACCTCCCACTGACGGTACCGTCCGGAGGAGTACCTCCCACTGACGGTACCGTCCGGAGGAGTACCTCCCACTGACGGTACCGTCCGGAGGAGTACCTCCCACTGACGGTACCGTCCGGAGGGAGTACCTCCCACTGACGGTACCGTCCGGAGGAATACCTCCCACTGACGGTACCGTCCGAGGAGTACCTCCCACTGACGGTACTGTCCGGAGGAGTACCTCCCACTGACGGTACTGTCCGGAGAGAGTACCTCCCACTGACGGTACCGTCCGGAGGAGTACCTCCACTGACGGTACTGTCCGGAGGAGTACCTCCCACTGACGGTACCGTCCGGAGGAGTACCTCCCACTGACGGTACCGTCCGGAGGGAATACCT
>WNGS01141556.1:0-10065 GCA_020271785.1 Procambarus virginalis
TGGTAGGGTACAGGCTACAGGAAACACAGGCTACAGGGTGGGGTCAGCCTCTACATCAAAGACACACTCATCTGTACTGACTGCTAAACGCCACAAATGATATGGTGGAAGAATTAAAATGGAGATCTTAAATAGTTATTGCCTTGTATATAAGTCACGGAGGCAAACCTTCAGCATTTAAAGACCAACTAATGAAAGTAGAACACTGCTTGGAAAACCTCACAAATCCAGCTCCGAACATCCTCTTGGGGACTTCAATCTACGGCACCTGAAATGGAAGCACCTGGCTAATACAGTAATATCAGAAAGAATACCGGGAAGTAGCCTAATGAACAGGCACATGCAAATGACCTACTACGGATGTGCGACAGGTTTGCCTTAAACCAGCAAATAGTAGAACCAACTAGGAAGGAGAACACGCTGGACCTCATTTTCACTAATAATGATGAATTGATCGGAACATAATGATTACAAATACCTTTCTCAGATCACAACATAATTGAAGTTTGACAACCATGGGGAATAGACCTTCAAAACCAGTCCAGATTCCCGGTGGAGGAGATTCAGCAAATTCAACTTCATAATAAACAGATAAACTGGGAGCAAATAAACCAAGACTTCACAGAAATAAACTGGGAAGAACAGCTAGAAAATGCAAACCTGAACCAGTGCCTGGAAAAAATAAGCTCAGTAGCACTAGAAATATGTTCAAACCACATACCCTAAGAAAAAAAGGGGAAGAGATGCTGATTGGAATGGGAACGTCGTTCCCTATATAGGCGAAGAAAACGAATCGCGGATTAAACTTGAGAGTCGCACCCTATCTCAAGAACGGCGAACAAGGTTAGGCAGAGAAATGGAAACAATTAACAAAAGCTACAACAATCCTATAAAACCCACGAGAGGCAAAGAGAGCAAAAGGCCATCAGTGAAATAGAGAGAAATCCGAAATATTTTTTCTCCACATCTAGTATCGGGCCCTGCGAAAGGGAGATGGAACTTCCACCGATGACAACAAAGAAATGAGCGAGTTACTGAGGAAGCAGTACGACTCTGTTTTCAGCGAGCACTAAACGCACTAAAGATTGATAACCCAAATGAATTTTCATGGATATGATACCAACATCAATCATATATCAGACATCACCCTATCCACCACTGGATTTTGAAGAAGCCATAAACAGTATGCTATGCACTCTGCACCAGGCCGGATTCTTGGAACTCCATATTCATCAAGAACTGTAAAAAAAACTATCGCTGGCCCTTCACATTCTTTAGAGACTCAGCCTAGATAATACTTGCTTGATACCTGCTTGATGGGGTTCTGGGAGTTCTTCTATTCTCTAGCCCGGCCGAGGCCAGGCTTGACTTGTGAGAGTTTGGTCACCAGGCTGTTGCTTGGAGCGGCGCGGCCACAGGCCCACCAGGCTGTTGCTTGGAGCGGCCCGCAGGTCCACCAGGTGTTGCTTGGAGCGGCCCGCAGGTCCACCAGGCTGTTGCTTGGAGCGGCCGCAGGCCCACATACCCACCACAGCCAGGTTGGTCCGGCACGCTTGGAGGAAACAATCTAGTTTTCACTTGAAAATGTCCCACGGATATGATACCAACATCAAAAACAAATACTGGCGTTATTCCTGACATACTAAAAACAGCAGAGATAGCCCCACTCCATAAAGGAGGAAATAAGGCAGAGGCAAAAATTACAGACCGATAGCACTAACATCGCACATCATAAAAGTCTTTGAGAGAGTGATAAGAAGTAAGATCACAAAATACATGGAATCACAGCATCTCCATAACCCTGGACAACATGGTTTCAGAACAGGGCGCTCTTGCCTGTCACAGTTGCTGGACCACTATGACATGGCACTAGATGCCATGGAAGACAAACAAAACGCTGATGTAATTTACACAGATTTCGCAAAAGCCTTTGATAAATGTGACCATGGTGTTATTGCACATAAAATGCGTTCAAAAGGAATTACTGGAAAAACAGGCGGATGGATCCACGATTTCCTGACTAACAGAACCCAATGTGTAATAGTCAACAAAATAAATCCGTACATCAACCGTGAGGAGCTCAGTCCCCATTTTAATGCTCAATCTCGTGCGGCTAAATTGCCGCTAATCCCTCTAAGAAGTGCGAACTGGACCCAATTGCTGGAGATCCTCTGTTCCTGTACTTTTTCTCATCCAATATCGGACACAGACAAGGACACAATCTATAGTACTGTATCATCCTTTGCAGATGACACTAAGATTTTCATGAGAGTAGACAACATAGAGGACACGGTAAATCTCCAATCAAATATAATTAGATCTTTCTATGTGCTGCAGAAATAATATGCTGGTTTAACGAAGATAAGTTCCAGCTCATGCACTACGGAAAAAATGAAAATATTAAAACGGAAACCACGTACAAAACTCAGGCAAATCATAACAGAACGAAAAGGCAATGTAAAGGATATGGGTGTACTCATGTCGGAAGACCTATTGTGTTAAAGAACACAATGGGTTACCTTGAGGTTACCTTGAGGTGCTTCCGGGGCTTAGCGTCCCCGCGGCCCGGTCGTCGACCAGGCCTCCTGTTGCTGGACTGATCAACCAGGCTGTTAGACGCGGCTGCTCGCAGCCTGACGTATGAGTCACAGCCTGGTTGATCAGGTAAGCCTTTGACAAGGCTTGGGGTTGGGTATTGGGTTCGCCAAATTACCAAGGTTATGCTCTATTTTGTTTATCTGTTCTGTAAATTCCTCAGCTGGTCATCAGGCGGTTTGTATATTAGAATAATATCCAAAGTTATTTTCCCTATTTTTTCTCCCAGTACGTCTACCACCTCAATTGTAGAGTCAAGGAGCTCCGAGCATACAAGGTCTTCCTAAATATACAGACCCACTCCTCCATGTGACCTATTTACCCTATCACACCTGTATAGATTATATCCTGGTATCCAGAACCAATCCCAAGGGCCGTGACTAGGATTCGACATAGCTCGGGTGCAGGGGGGGGGCGGTGTAAAATCCTGGTTTGAGCCTCGGAGAGGCTACGGATCCAGTAAGTTCAGTAGAACTTCGGTTTCAACCCTTTTAACCCTGTCGTAGCTCAGTGGATTAAGGCAGTGTCTGGGATGCTCCGGACGCAGGTTCGAATCCTCGTCACGGCCCTTGTGGATTTGTTCATTTGATGCATCACGTTAGTGTGATCTGTGTGTGTCCTGGTATCCAGATCTCACTGACCAACAATCGCCCTGCATGGGGGGTTACTGGGAAAGTTCCGAATACTGCATTTGGCTCCGTGAGGACGCCATTTATGAACGGTACTTTGTTTTTTGCTCTTGTTTCTTAGGCCTTGTGTTTTGCATTCTTGTTTAGGTTCTGTATGTTGGCCAAGATAAATGAACTCTTACATTGCGTGTCACCTCTGGTGGGTTTTGTAGTTCTCCCCCCCCCCCCCCGCCCCCTCTCCACCCTGATTCAGGTGTTCTGTTTTGGTTTGTCCAGTTTTGGTATAGAATGGGTGTTGTACTCGGCTAGTTTTGCTTGCGGGGGGTTGAGCTTTAGCTCTTTGGTCCCGCCTCTTAACCGGCAGTCTACTGATGTACATATTCCTGAGTTTCTCGAGCTCCATCATATCTACAATTGAAACTGTGTATGGAGTCAGCCTCCACTACATCACTTCCTAATGCATTCCATTTACTAACTACTCTGACACTGAAAAACTCTTTCTAATATCTCATACTATTTTCCTGTCTTATCTTCCTCATAATTTTTGCATCGTCAGCAAACTTTGAGAGGAACGAGTCGATCCATCTGGGAGATCATTTACATATAGTATAACTGTTACTATATTTACATATATCAGTAACAGTATAGGTCCACTCTGACTTAACTCCATTTATACTAAGTGTGTTAACTGAGTTAAGAGAGCACTTCTCATACCGTGAGCGGCTATCTTCCTTATGAAGCTATCGTGTGTCACTGTATTAAATCCTTTCCTCTACCATCTGTCTCAATTATGTTTGGAATATAATGAGAGCAAATTATGCAGACATGAGCGGCCCTTAGTAAACCCATGTTGTGAATTTTATTAATTGATGTTTTTCAAGATGTTCATGAATGACATTTGCACTTATCGATTTAAGCAGTTTTCCCTCAAAAGGCGTTAAGCTAATGGGCGATAGTTCATTGCAAGTGGTCTATCCTTAAAAACTGGTACCATTAGTAACCGTGCAAGACTCCAGCACTCTGCCTGACTCTAATGACTTATGGAATATGGTAGACAACAGCTCGCAAAGCTCTTCTGGGCTTGCTTTAAGCGCCCTGGCAAACTTCCCGCCCAGCCGTGAGGATTTGTTTGGCTTGAGTTTTTCTAGTTTAATGACATTCTTCCTGTTAACTACTAGTCAACCTGTCCTCTTCCCCACCAATATGGACTTGTTTGGCTTAAGGCATAGTGTTAAGTTTTTGTTTAGTAAACACAGAGACAAGATATTTATATAAAATATTACTCAACTGTATCAGGTGTCGGACCTGGCTCAATTTATAATTGGTTTGTCTTTTTCCCTAATCTTTGTTCGACATAACTGATGAAACCCTGTAGGAATTGTCCTTATTTGGTCTCCTATATGAACTTCAGTTTCTTTTTGTTCTCCTTATTTCTGTGTTAACATTTGTAACCAGTTTGACAAACCGTTGTTCTGGAGTTGTGGTTTTTAACAGTCGCTTGTAACCTGAGGGTGGCGTGCCAGCCTCCTCTCCGTTACTGAGGCGACGTTCCTGCTACTTTACGTGCGTTTATAACTCTGGTGCTCCAGGAGAGTGGGCCCGGGGCCGAGTGCGTGTTGTTAACATCTCCCTCACAGTTTATATTGTCCCAGTGTTGTATATCGCTTGTAGGGAAGGTGTCTGGACCTTCAGGTTGTTGGCTGGGGAGGTGAAGAGGCCTCGTACCGGTCAGTCACCAGGAGCCACATTCACGAAGCAGTTACGCAAGTACTTACGAATGTGTACATCTTTCCTCAATCTTTGACGGCTTTGGTTACATTTATTAAACAGTTTACAAGCATGAAAACTTCTGAATCAACTGTTGGTATTGTTATAAACAGCCTCCTGGTGCTTCGGAGCTCATTAACTGTTTAATAATTGTAAACAAAGCCGCCAAAGATTGAGAAAAGCTGTACAGGTTAGTAAGTGCTGGCGTAACTGCTTCGTGAATGTGGCCCCAGGTCACTAATATCTTGGCCCGGCTCCTGCCTGGACCTGTACTCGGCAGTATGGTCCAGTACTGCCGCAGCTTCTCCTTTCTCTATGTGAAAAAGTGTTTAGATTTTATTTTATTCATGAGTGTATTTTTTTCTGCTTAATGTTATTCATTTTCTGTGTCTGCAGGTAAGTGCATCTGGCCTCCCACTGTCAGTTCCAGCGCTGTTGGGCGTGGTGGACTGGCGTCTCTCCTGTACCTTCTATACATACCGTAAGTTACCCTTCATTTTACCACGCGTAGCGGAGCACTTTGTGTGTGTGTGTGTGTGTGTGTGTGTGTGGTGTGTGTGTGTGTGGTGTGTGTGTGTGTGTGTGTGTGTGTGTGTGTGTGAGTGGGCACGGTAATGTCTGGCCTGTACCCCTAACATGTACCGTTATTTACCGTTTACACCTGTGTAGAACATAAGAACATAAGAACAAAGGCAACTGCAGAAGGCCTATTGGCCCATACGAGGCAGCTCCTATTTATAACCACCCAATCCCACTCATATACATGTCCAACCCATGCTTGAAACAATCGAGGGACCCCACCTCCACAATGTTACGCGGCAATTGGTTCCACAAATCAACAACCCTGTTACTGAACCAGTATTTACCCAAGTCTTTCCTAAATCTAAACTTATCCAATTTATACCCATTGTTTCGCGTTCTGTCCTGTGTTGATACTTTCAATACCCTATTAATATCCCCTTTGTTATGTCCATTCATCCACTTGTAAACCTCTATCATGTCACCCCTAACTCTTCGCCTTTCCAGTGAATGCAAATTAAGCTTTGTTAATCTTTCTTCATATGAAAGATTTCTAATTTGGGGAATTAACTTAGTCATCCTACGCTGGACACGTTCAAGTGAATTTATATCCATTCTATAATATGGCGACCAAAACTGAACTGCATAATCTAAATGGGGCCTAACCAGAGCAAGATATAGCTTGAGAACCACACCAGGTGTCTTGTTACTTACGCTGCGATTAATAAATCCGAGTGTCCTATTTGCCTTATTACGAACATTTATGCATTGATCCTTTTGTTTTAAATTCTTACTAATTATAACTCCCAGATCCCTTTCGCAATCCGACTTCGCAATCTCAACACCATCTAGCTCGTATCTTGTAACTCTATCATCATTACCTAGCCTCAGAACTTTACATTTATCAGCATTAAACTGCATCTGCCAGTCCTTTGACCATTTCAAAACCCTATCTAGATCAACTTGAAGTGATAGTGAGTCCTCCTCCGAATTAATTTCCCTACCGATTTTCGTATCATCGGCAAATTTGCAAATGTTGCTACTCAAACCTGAATCTAAATCATTTATATATATTATAAACAACAGAGGTCCCAAGACAGAGCCTTGAGGCACTCCACTTACAACATTTTCCCACTCTGACTTGACTCCATTTATACTAACTCTCTGTTTCCTTTGGTATAGCCATGCCCTAATCCAGCTTAATATAGCACCCCCAATACCATGAGCCTCTATCTTTTTAATCAGTCTTTCATGTGGCACTGTATCGAAAGCTTTGCTAAAGTCAAGGTACACAACATCACAATCCTTACCACTATCAACTGCCTCAACTATGCTAGAATAAAAAGATAACAAATTTGTTAAACATGAACGGCCATTTATAAAACCATGTTGCGACTCAATTATTAATTTATGTTTTTCAAGATGAAGACGAATTTTATTTGCTATTATAGATTCGAGTAACTTTCCCACAATAGACGTTAGGCTAATTGGTCGATAGTTAGACGCAAGTGATCTATCTCCTTTCTTAAAAACTGGTATCACATTAGCAACTTTCCAAAACTCTGGCACTGTGCCTGACTCTATTGATTTATTAAATATGATTGACAGTGGGTCACAAAGCTCCTCTTTGCATTCTTTCAGCACTCTGGCAAACACTTCATCCGGCCCTGGGGATTTGTTTGGTTTGAGTTTTACTATTTGTTTAAGAACATCCTCCCTGGTAACTGCTAAACTCGTCAACCTGTCCTCGTCCCCACCCACATAGACTTGTTGGGCTGAAGGCATATTGTTAAGTTCCTCTTTAGTAAATACAGATACAAAATATTTATTAAAAATACTACTCATCTCTTCATCACTATCTGTTATTTGACCTGTCTCAGTTTTTAATGGACCTATCCTTTCCCTAGTCTTAGTTCGATATAACTGAAAAAACCCTTTAGGATTTGTCTTTGCTTGCCCTGCTATACGAACTTCATAGTTTCTTTTTGCTTTCCTTATCTCTTTTTTAACATTTCTAACTAGTTGTACGAATTCCTGTTCTAAAGTGACCTCCCCATTTTTAATCCTCTTGTACCAAGCTCTCTTTTTACCTATAAGATTCTTCAAATTCTTTGTTATCCACTTTGGGTCATTAGTAATCGATCTATTCAATTTGTGTGGTATACTACGTTCCTGTGCTTTGTTTAGAATATTCTTAAATACGTTATAAATTGAATCTACATCGAAATCCCCATTTACATCACCTATCGCTGGGTTCATGTCTCGCTCCAAGACCGGCCCACACCCCATACCCAAGACTTTCCAATCAATTTGACCCAAAAAATTTCTTAGGCTATTAAAATCAGCTTTTCGAAAATCTGGCACTTTAACAGAATTTTCTCCTACAGGTCTATTCCATTCTATGCCAAATCTGATTTCTTTGTGATCACTGTTCCCTAGCTCACTCCCTATTTCGATGTCATTAATTTGTGTTTCCCTGTTAGTTAACACTAAATCTAAAATATTATTTTCCCGTGTTGGTTCCTTAATGTGTTGCGTAAGAAAGCAATCGTCAATTAATTCTAGAAAATCTTCTGCTTCACTATTCCCTGTTTTGTTCAACCAGTTTATTCCACTCAAATTAAAGTCACCCATGACATAAATACTGTTAGATCTAGATGCCCTAGATATTTCATCCCATAGATGCTTTGCTTCCATTCTGTCTAAATTTGGTGGCCTATATATAACTCCTATTATAATATTATTTGCTTTTTCGTTTAATTCTATCCAAATAGTTTCTGTGTGTGGCTCAGTTTTGATTCCCTCTTTGAGACTACATTTCAAATTGTCCCTAACGTATATGGCTACTCCACCACCTCGTCTAATATATCTATCTGTGTGAAATAGTTTAAATCCATTTATTTGATATTCGGCTAATAGTTCTCTATTATCAACATTCATCCACGTTTCGGTAAGTGCAATAATATCTATTTTTTCTGTGCAGACAAGAGCATTTAATTCGTTAATTTTATTTCTTAGACTTCTACTGTTTGTGTAATATACCCTAAGTGAATTGTTATTTTGAGGCCCTTCTCTTTCCCTGATCATTTTGCCAATTCCTTTCTCCCGCAAACACATACTTTTATTACATCCTTCCTCCAAATCAATTCCCATACCTCTATCTACTAACAGTTTAAACCCAAACAAACACCTCTAACCACTTCTTCCAACGAGTTTGCAACAGCAACAACCCCAGCTCTCGATAGATGCACCCCATCCCGAGCATACATTTCATTTCTTCCATAGAAGTGTTCCCAGTTGTCTATATAAGATATTGCATTAGATTTGCAATATCTTTCCAGCCTGCAATTGACACCAAGTGCCCTCGACATCCATTCATTTCCCACTCCCTTTCTTGGAAGAATGCCACATATGATCGGGATTCCTCCCTTGCTCCTAACTAATTCTATTGCTGTCTTGAATTTCAGTATTAGTTCCTCACTTCTAACTCTCCCAACATCATTACCCCCTACACTAATACAAATAATGGGTTTGCTCCCATTTCCCGTCATAATATCTTTCATGTTTCCAACAATATCACCAATTCCAGCTCCCGGATAGCAAACTCTTAATCTGTTCCCCCTATCTCTGGCACAAAACGTTCTGTCTAAATACCTCACCTGGGAATCTCCCACAACCAAAACTCGCCTCGGTACCTCCTTAACTTTCTGAGCGCCCTGAGGGGCCCGCGCTTCGCCGCTCCTTGCTGATTTCTTTTCGGAGTGAACCGCTGGCTCACCACAGCACTCGTCCTCCAACACGGCAAATGAATTTGCCGTCTTTAGGGCGTCTGTAGGCGGCCTTGTCAAGGTCTTCTTAAGACCCCTGTCCCCAACGACTCTCCATGACGAGGTCTTGTTTATCTTGGTCTTCTCCGCCTCCCCCCGACGCTTCAGCTGTCGCACCTCCTCTCGTAAGGAATCCACCTCTGTTCTCAGAGCCCCAACCAAGTTCACCAATTCCTCCAGTAATCCCTCCATCACTGCTACAATAACGCCGCTAAATCGGAAACAGGTACTTGCACAGGTAGCTTGATTGTACCTGTGCAAGGACACTGAGCGACTACCTGGTGACGTCATTGACCATTAGCGATGTCTGTGCAAGGGTCACTGGGGTAAGTAAAAATGGGTACGCCAAGACGCGACCGTCAAATCTCACTGGGGCAACTAAAAACGGGTGCCCCAAGTCGCGGCCGTCAAATCTCACTGGGGCAACTCTAGCAGTCTCCGTGGTGTAGTGGTAAGACACTCGCCTGGCGTTCCGCGAGCGCTATGTCATGGGTTAGTATCCTGGCCGGGGAGGATTTACTGGGCGCAATCCTTAACTGTAGCCTCTGTTTAACACAACAGTAAAATGTGTACTTGGATGAAAAAAACGATTCTCGCGGCAGGGAATCGTATTCCAGGGACCTGCCCGAAACGCTACGCGTACTAGGCTGGTACAAGAATGTAACAACTCTTGTATATATCTCAAAAAAAAAAAAAAAAAAAAAAAAAAAAAAAAAAAAAAAAAAAAA
>WNGS01141573.1:0-13663 GCA_020271785.1 Procambarus virginalis
TAGCCCATAGTCAGGTCTTCCCTGTCTTGATGGGATTTAGTTTTCATAGCATGTATAAAGGACAGTCCCGTATGTGCTCTCGCTTGTGGTCCCAGGGGCCCATGGCGGCTTCGTGCGACGTGGCCGCGTATAATCATGTAAAGTATCTTTGGGAGGATGATTTTCCACCCCTCTCTACCCACGACGTGCAGGGGGAGGTGGAAGTTGGGTGTTCTGTTGTCTCCTTGAGTCCCGGACGTAGGGTCGGATGTGTGGAGGTCCAGGCTTGAAGTGAGGCCGTGGTGGTGCGCTCTGGTTTGCCAGAGAGGAAAGCCGCCGATGTGTGAGGATGCTTCGGTTCCTTTGTGTGGTGACAGATGTTTCCATGGGTATGCGTTGTGCGCCTGTTGAGGTGGTGGATCCAGATTCCCGGATGCCATCCTCATCGGCATGTGTGTGCGTGCATGGTGCACATGCGTCGCCTGTGGAGCAATAGGTGAGTGTTTCCTCCTTGGCTCGGTGCCGGTTCCAGATATCTCTCCGGTTGGGGGGTAGGCGGCCCTCTCGTAGATCCAGGACATGTTGTGTAAGGTTGCACTGTCTCCTCGGCAAGAAGGTACTGCGAAGTCGCGGTCCTCTGGTGGTGAGGATGCCATGGAGACTGTGGAAGACTTGGGTGGGGTGGTTGTGGAGGTGGAGAAACGAGGTGAAGTGGATCCGTTGCTGGTGCACAGTGGTAAAATACCAGAGAGCAGAGGTTGGGGGGAGGTTGTTGACCTGGTGCTGTTGGTCGGACATAGAACAATTGGTTTTAGTGCGGAAAAGAGTATGTGGCCTCCCCTCGTGTACCTTCTGCTTTTTCGTGCCTCCTGCCCCCAAAGAGTCTGGGACGAGACGCGGGTTGGTGTTTGATGATTGGCTTCCCAATACCAGGTGATTTCCCAGTGGAGGCGTTTACTGGGGTTGTGTCCCTGTCTTCGCGAAGGGCGTGTGTGATTTGCTCCCGTGTATTGGTGACGGTAACAGTCCCAGGGTGTTTGATGGTATTTATGTGTGGTTCATTGGCATTGCATTATGTTGGTGTTATCGTGTTACTTAACTGTTTGCGTTTGTGTGTTAGTGTTTCTTTTGTGTCTGTGCACGTTCTGTGTTCCCATGTATTGGTGGTGGTAACGGTCTGGTGTGTTGGTGTCTTTTGGTGTGGTTCAGAAGCATTGAGGTATGTGTAGTCCGTTCCCATATATGTTTGTGTGCCTCTGTGTCCTTGTGCACGTCTGTTTATGTTTCAGCGTGTAGTTTGGTATCATGATTATGTTGTGTACTTTTTGCTTGTGCGTTATATTGTGTACCGTTAGGTTGCTATAGTGTTCTTTTCTTTTAATTGTATGTATAATTATTTTAAAAAATTGCTGCTACACTATATTGGCCGGTTCCGGCAAGCGTCTGGACTCTAACCTCTGGCCCTAACTGCTGCTACACAAATTACACTGTTATCACTGTTAGGCCAACCTCTTCTTGCCCGGGACTTCTACACTGCTTTATTAACTTTGAGTCTTCACTTAGAGACGTTACAGAGCCCGTCCGTACCTTCGGGGTTCACCTATAGAACAAACAGGTGGAGAGTGTGTAGCTCCTAGGTCTGCCTGCTAGCTGGTAAAACACAACACGACGCCTAACGGAGTCGTTGAGTTTTACAAACTTAGAACCTTCGTCTCGATTCACGTAGCCTCAAATCTCACTTTTTGTGCAAAAGTCGCGACTCCACAGGAGGAGTTCCACTCCCTTAGTGCACTAGCAGCTTGTTGACCTTCTTGGTATGCTAGTCTCTTGATACGAAGTTCTCCTTCTGAAGACGAAGACCTCGAGGTCTCTCTCATGGTTGCTGCAGTTACCAACCCTCAGAGCCTTCTCTGTACAGCTCCAACGAAAACGCTAATAGGATGGTCAGTCCTGGGTCCCTCGCCATTGAAGACACTGTCCAAATCATCCTTGGTTCGGACCTGCTCACAATGCAGGTCCGGACCTGCAATGCCAACAGCTCCTGGTTGACAATATCCACCCAAGAAGTGTGGAGTGATAGTCAGCAGGTGTGACCTTCCTGAGACTCAGGTGCAAAAGGACCTGACTCCGCCGAACTCCACACTTCCTTGCAAGACGTTACCATCCTGTCATTCTGATTGGTTGCTACAGGTAACATCGTATCGGTAACCATTTCAACCTAATGCCTTCAGATTCTATAGAAGATTCGGTGTCAATGCCACAAGGCGGCGAAATGCCCTCGCCCTTCCTGAGACCTTCTAAACCATATTATCACTTCTTATTGTCAAAAAACGCATCTCACTTATCCTACCTATATTACATGAATATATTGGCACGAACGAATAAACAACAAATCAAGCTATTTAACGGAAACAACTCTCGTGCAGGAGGACGTCCAGACTAGGCTCTAGCTGGAATCATGACAACAGTTATGTGATAATTACATATAATTTATCAGACATTGGCTTAATAATTGAACGCTGGGGCAAATTCTCTTCTATCCATCATGAACGTCTAGTTACACTATTGTTTATTATTGGTGTTATTGTTGTCGTATCTTGCTGATAATTGTATGAGTTGCAAATTGTGTAACATTACAAATAAGATTAATTTGTGAATTCATATAACACATACTAACTATGTGGGGTGACAAGCGACATCATAATGATAGGGCAAGTTATTATTTTTAAAAAGAGGAGGTAAACTGTCTGGTCCATATTTGCAGGAGGACGAGACTGGAATATACCGTGCGATTGCTGGCCTGAAGGAGAAAGGCCGCCTCATATATGTACGTAAATCAGAGACGGAAGAGACCATCAACACTCTAGTGGAGAGAGGGAGAACAGTGATCTTGCAATTAGAATCTGATCTAAGGGTTACATGTCAAAGGATTTACTACATCAGGTATTGTATAAATGGTCTGAACACAATCCTCTTCGTTTTAAATACAAGTGAAAAATGGAGTAACTGCAACCACACACCCACACCAAACACACACACACAAACACACACACACACACACACCACACACCACACACACACACACACCACAAACACACACACACCCACACAACACACACACACACACACACACCACAACACACACACACAACACACACCACACACAAACACAACACACACACACACACACAAACACACCTAATGAGCTACGAGGAGCGACTGCAGGAATTTAAACCTCACTTCGTTGGAAGACAGAAGAGTTAGGGGGGACATGATCACCACATTCAAGATCTCAGGGAATCGACAGGGTTGATAAAGACAGGCTGTTTAACACAAGGGCACACGCACTAGGGGACACAGGTCGAAACTGAGTGCCCAATGAGCCACAGAGATATTAGAAAGAACTTTTTTAGTGTCAGAGTGGTTGACAAATGGAATGCATTAGGAAGCGATGTGGTGGAGGCTGACTCCATACACAGTTTCAAGTGTAGATATGATAGAGCCATTAGGCTCAGGAAAATGTACACCTGTTGATTGACGGTTGAGAGGAGGGACCAAGAGCCAGAGCTCAACCCCCACAAGCACAACTAGGTGAGTACAACTAGGTGAGTACACACCACACACACACATGGCGGCAAAGCAAGGAAGAGGAACAGGGCGAGAGGGGAAAACCAGGAAGCCACAGCTCCCAACACAACATCCCTAGAGGCGAGGGGGGAACCCACAACCAGCTACCCAGTAACACAGCGAGGAGGGTAACCCCGCCACTCTCCCCATAGAAAACCTCCCTACCCTAACCCCCCTACCCTAACCCTCCCTGCCCCACTCAAATGCAAAGCCAAATCTCCCTCCCGCACACGCAATCCCCAAGCTTCTACCCCTCCCCTCCTCCCACCAATTCACCCTCCCCCCCCCTTTCTTTCCTGTCCTCCTCCTCTTTCGCCCCATACCCTCCCTGTCACCTCTCTCTTCACTTGATCCCGCCCCTCATCCAGTACCCTCTGAGACCCAGTTATCCACCTCACAGATTCAACCACCCATGGAATAGCTTCCCCACCAGCAAAACACTTACCAAGAAGGCGATTTGAGAAGGGACAGAAGAAAGTGAGCCTCAAGGCAATGTACACTAACATAGATCGAATTACAATAAAGCAAATGATCTTGGAGAATGGGTACTAGAGGAAAACCAGACATAATACCCTCACAGAAACAAAGCTAATAAAAACCATAACAAATGCAGTGTTCCCACAGGACTATTATGTTATGATGAAAGAGAGGGAAGGAAGAGGTGGTGGTGGTGTAGCTCTGCTGGTAAGAACAGGCTGGGATTTTGAGGAGATGGTTATTCAGGGCTGTGAAGGTTTCAGTGACTACATAGCAGGTCCATAACAAATAGATGCCAACAATTATAGTCGTAGTCATATATAATCCACCATTAAATGACAGAAGACCCAGACAGGAATATGATAGAAACAACATAGCCACCTTTAACATAATAGAGAGAGCAGCTTCTGTTGCTAGCAGGAATGGATCTGGCTACTAATTATGTGAGACTTCAACCATAGGAAGATAGATTGGAGAACAGAGACCCGCATGGAGGACCAGAAACATGGAGAGCTAAGCTGCTGGACGTGGCAACAAGAAACTTTCTGAGCCAGCACGTCAAGGAACCAACAAGAATGAGAGGAGAAGATGAACCAGCAATGCTTGATTGATATTACCCTAAATGAGTGGGATATAATGGAAGTTAAGATGGAGCACCCCTTGGGAATGAGTGATCACAGTGTATTGAACTTTGAGTACCTGGTATAGCTAGGAATTATCTCCCCAAAAAGAACTAGGAAACAAAAGGCTGGCATACCGAAAGGGGAATTATGAAGAGATGAGAAGTTTCCTAAGGAAATACCTTGGGACACAGGCCTCAGAGATAAGTCTGTACAAGATATGATGGATTATGTTACCCAAAAGTTTCAAGAGGCAGTAAACAGGT
Source organism: Procambarus virginalis (assembly GCA_020271785.1). NCBI lineage: Eukaryota > Metazoa > Arthropoda > Malacostraca > Decapoda > Cambaridae > Procambarus > Procambarus virginalis. The sequence continues at coordinate 4,970 of WNGS01141573.1, forward strand.
CATCCCGGCCCAAAGGGAAATTCCGAGAAGCAACAGAAGAATCCATGGTATAATAGGGCAGTATGGAACCAAAGAAACTGAACAAACGGGCGTGGAGGAACTTCCGGAATAACAGAACACAGAAAGCAGAGAAAGATACCAGAGAACCAGGAATGAGTACGTCAGGGTAGGAAGAGAAGCAGAGAAAAGTTATGAAAATGATATAGCAAACAAAGTCAAGACCAAACCAAAGCTACTCCACAGTCACATCAGAAGGAAAACAACAGTGAAAGACAGGTTTGAAACTTAGAACAGGCGAGGACAGGAATACAGAGAATGACAAAGAGGTGCATGAAGAACTCAACAAGAGGTCCAGGAGGTCTTCACAATAGAACAAGGTGAGGTCACTGTGCTAGGAGAAAGGGAGGTAAACCAGGGGTCTTGGAAGAGTTTGAAATTACGAGAGAGGAGGTCAAGAGACACCTGCTGGATCTGGGTGTTAGAAAGGCTGTTGGTCCAGACGGGATTTCGCCATGGTACTGAAAGAGCGAGCAGAGGCACTTTGCTTGCCACTCTCCATAGTGTATAGTAGGTCACTGGAGACGGGAAACCTACCAGAAATATGGAAGATGGCGAATGTGGTCCCAATACAAAAAGAGCGACAGGCAAGAGGCACTGAATTACAGGCCTGTCCTTAACTTGTACATCATGTTAGGTGATGGAGAAGACCGTGAGAAAAACCTGGTAACACATCTGGAGAGAAGAGACTTCGTGACAAATCGCCAACATGGATTCAGGAGGGTCAATCTTGCCTGACTGGCTTAATAGACTTCTACGACCAGGTGACAAAGATTAAGCAAGAAAGCGAAGACTGGGCGGACTGTTTTCTTGGATTGTCGGAAAGCCTTTGACACAGTATGGCATAAGAGGCTGGTACATAAGCTGGAGAGACAGGCAGGTGTAGCTGGTAAGGTGCTCCAGAGGATAAGGGAGTACCTGAGCAATAGGAAGCAGAGAGTACGGTGAGGGGTGAGACCTCAGATTGGCGTGAAGTCACCAGTGGACTCCCACAGGCTCTGTACTCGATTCTATCTTGTTTCTGATATATGTAAATGATCTTCCGGAGGGTATAGATTCATTTCTCTCAATGTTTGCGGACGATGCCAAAATTATGAGAAGGATAAGACAGAGGAGGACTGCTTGAGGCTTCAAGAAGACCTAGACAATCTGAAGGAATGGTCAAACAAATGGCTGTAAGAGATTAACCCAAGCAAATGCAATGTATTGAAGATAGGTGTAGGGAGCAGGAGGCCAGATACTAGGTATAATTTAGGAGATGAAATTCTCAAGAGTCAGAGAGAGAAAAAGACTTGGGGGTTGACATCATGCTAGACCTGACACCTGCAGCCCATATCAAGAGGATAACATCAACGGCATATACCAGGCTGGCCAACATAAGAACCGCAATCTGAAACTGTGTAAGGAATCATTCAGAAATTTGTATACCATATATGTCAGGGCAATCCTGGAGTATACTCAGGATGCCCTGACATATATGGTATACAAATTTCTGAATGATTTCCTTAACAAGGTTTCAGATTGCGGCTTCTTAGGTTGGCCAGCCTGGTATATGCCGTTGATGTTATCCTATATGGGCTGCAGGTGTAGTCTAGCATGATGTCAACCCCCAAGTCTTTTTCTCTCTCTGACTCTTGGAGAAATTCATCTCCTAAATTATACCTAGTATCTGGCCTCCTGCTCCCTACACCTATCTTCAATACATTGCATTTGCTTGGGTTAATCTCTTACAGCCATTTGTTGGACCATTCCTTCAGATTGTCTAGGTCTTCTTGAAGCCTAAGCAGCTCCTCCTGTCTTAATCCTTCTCATAATTTTGGCATCGTCCGCAAACATTGAGAGAAATGAATCTATACCCTCCGGGAGATCATTTACATATATCAGAAACAGATAGAACGAGTACAGAGCCCTGTGGAGTCCACTGGTGACTTCACGCCAATCTGAGGTCTCACCCCTCACCGTAACTCTCTGCTTCCTATTGCTCAGGTACTCCCTTATCCTCTGGAGCACCTTACCAGCTACACCTGCCTGTCTCTCCAGCTTATGTACCAGCCTCTTATGCCATACTGTGTCAAAGGCTTTCGACAATCAAGAAAATACAGTCCGCCCAGTTTCGCTTTCTGCTTAATCTTTGTCACCTGGTCGAGAAGTCTATTAAGCCAGTCAGGCAAGATTGACCCTCCTGAATCCATGTGGCGATTGTCACGAAGTCTCTTCTTCCAGATGTGTTACCAGGTTTTTCTCACGGTCTTCTCCATCACCTAACATGATGTACAAGTAAGACACAGGCCTGTAATTCAGTGCCTCTTGCCTGTCGCTCTTTTTGGTATTGGGACCACATTCGCCATCTTCCATATTTCTGGTAGGGTTCCCGTCTCCAGTGACCTACTATACACTATGGAGAGTGGCAAGCAAAGTGCCTCTGCTCGCTCTTCAGTACCATGGCGAAATCCCGTCTGGACCAAAGCCTTTCTAACACCCAGATCCAGCAGGGTCTCTTGACCTCCTCTCTCGTAATTTCAAACTCTTCCAAGACCCCTGGTTTACTCCTTTCTCCTAGCACAGTGACCTCACCTTGTTCTATTGTGAAGACCTCCTGGAACCTCTTGTTGAGTTCTTCATGCACCTCTTTGTCATTCTCTGTATCCTGTCCTCGCCTGTTCTAAGTTTCAAAACTGTTCTTTCACTGTTGTGTTTCCTTCTGATGTGACTGTGGAGTAGCTTTGGTTGGTCTTGACTTTGTTTGCTATATCCTTTTCATAACTTTTCTCTGCTCTCTTCCTACCCTGACGTACTCATTCCTGATTCTGGTATCTTTCTCTGCTTTCTGGTGTTCTGTTATTCCGGAAGTTCCTCCACGCCGTTTGTTCAGTTTCTTTGGTCCATACATGCCTATTTAACCATGGATTCTTCTGTTGCTTCTCGGAATTTTCCCTTTGGGCCGGGATGAACCTGTTTACTGCCTCTTGAAACTTTTGGGTAACATAATCCATCATATCTTGTACAGACTTATCTCTGAGGCCTGTGTCCCAAGGTATTTCCCTTAGGAAACTTCTCATCTCTTCATAATTCCCCTTTCGGTATGCCAGCCTTTTGTTTCCTAGTTCTTTTTTGGGGAGATAATTCCTAGCTATACCAGGTACTCAAAGTTCAATACACTGTGATCACTCATTCCCAGGGGTGCTTCCATCTTAACTTCCATTATATCCCACTCATTTAGGGTAAATATCAAATCAAGCATTGCTGGTTCATCTTCTCCTCTCATTCTTGTTGGTTCCTTGACGTGCTGGCTCAGAAAGTTTCTTGTTGCCACGTCCAGCAGCTTAGCTCTCCATGTTCTGGTCCTCCATGCGGGTCTCTGTTCTCCCAATCTATCTTCCTATGGTGAAGTCTCACATAATTAGTAGTCCAGATCCATTCCTGCTAGCAACAGAAGCTGCTCTCTCTATTATGTTAAAGGGGCTATGTTGTTTCTATCATATTCCTGTCTGGGTCTTCTGTCATTTAATGGTGGATTATATATGACTACGACTATAATTGTTGGCATCTATTTGTTATGGGACCTGCTATGTAGTCACTGAAACCTTCACAGCCCTGAATAACCATCTCCTCAAAATCCCAGCCTGTTCTTACCAGCAGAGCTACTACACCACCACACTCTTCCTTCCCTCTCTTTCATCATAACATAATAGTCCTGTGGGAACACTGCATTTGTTATGGTTTTTATTAGCTTTGTTTCTGTGAGGGTTATTATGTCTGGGTTTCCTCTAGTACCATTCTCCAAGATCATTTGCTTTATTTGTAATTCGATATGTTTAGTGTACATTGCCTTGAGGCTCACTTCTTCTGTCCTTCTCAATCGCCTCTTGGTAAGTGTTTGCTGGTGGGGGAAGCTATTCCATGGGTGGTTGGATCTGTGAGGTGGATAACTGGGTTCAGAGGGTACTGGGATGAGGGGCGGGGATCAAGTGAAGAGAGAGGTGACAGGGAGGGTATGGGGCGAAAGAGGAGGGAGGACAGGAAAGAAAGGGGGGGAGGGGTGAATTGGTGGGAGGAGGGGAGGGTAGAAGCTTGGGGATTGCGTGGCGGGGAGGGAGATTTGGCTTTGCATTTGAGTGGGGGCAGGGAGGGTTAGGGGTAGGGAGGGTTAGGGGTAGGGAGGTTTTCTATGCAGGGGAGAGTGGCGGGGTTACCCTCCTCGCTGGTGTTACTTGGGTAGCTGGTTGTGGGTTCCCCCCTCGCCTCTAGGGATGTTGTGTTGGGAGCTGTGGCTTCCTGGTTTTCCCCTCTCGCCCTCCTCTTCCTTGCTTTTGCCGCCATGGTGTGTGTGTGTGTGTACTCACCTAGTGTACTCACCTAGTTGTGCTTGTGGGGGTTGAGCTCTGGCTCTTTGGTCCCTCCTCTCAACCGTCAATCAACAGGTGTACATTTTCCTGAGCCTAATGGGCTCTATCATATCTACACTTGAAAATGTGTATGGAGTCAGCCTCCACCACATCGCTTCCTAATGCATTCCATTGTCAACCACTCTGACACTAAAAAAGTTCTTTCTAATATCTCTGTGGCTCATTTGGGCACTCAGTTTCGACCTGTGTCCCCTAGTGCGTGTGCCCCTTGTGTTAAACAGCCTGTCTTTATCAACCCTGTCGATTCCCCTGAGAATCTTGAATGTGGTGATCATGTCCCCCCTAACTCTTCTGTCTTCCAACGAATGAGGTTTAATTCCTGCAGTCGCTCCTCGTAGCTCATTATGTGTGGGTGTGTGTGTGGGGTTTGGGTGGTGTGTGTGTGTTTGTGTGTTGTGTGTGTGTGTGTGTGTGGTGTGTGTGTGTGTGTGTGTTGTGTGTGTGTGTGTTGTGTGGTGTGTGTGTGTGGTGTGTGTGTGTGTGTGTGTGGGTGTGGTGTGTGTGTGTGTGTGTGTGTGTGTGTGTGTGTGGGTGTGGTGTGTGTGTGTTGCAGTTACTCATGTTTTTCACTTGTATTTAAAACGAAAGAGGATTGTGTTCAGACCATTTATACAATACCTGATGTAGTAAAATCCTTTGACATGTAAACCCTTAGATCAGATTCTAATTGCAAGATCACATGTTCTCTCTTCTCACTAGAGTGTTGATGGTCTCTTCCGTCTCTGATTTAAGTACATATATGAGGCGGCCTTTCTCTTCAGGCCAGCAATCGCACGGTATATTCCAGTCTCGTCCTCCTGCAAATATGGACCAGACAGTTTACTCCTCTTTTTAAAAATATATAACTTGCCCTATCATTATGATGTCGCTTGTCACCCCACATAGTTAGTATGTGTTATATGAATTCACAAATTAATCTTATTTGTAATGTTACAACAATTTGCAACTCATACAATTATCAGCAAGACATACGACAACAATAAACACCAATAATAAACAAATGTGTAACTAGACGTTCATGATGGATAGAAGAGAATTTGCCCCAGCGTTCAATTAATTAAGCCAATGTCTGATAAATTATTATGTAATTATCACATAACTGTTGTCATGATTCCAGCTAGAGCCTAGTCTGGACGTCCTCCTGCACGAGAGTTGTTTCCGTTAAATAGCTTGATTTGTTGTTTATTCGTTCGTGCCAATATATTCATGTAATATAGGTAGGATAAGTGAGAATGCGTTTTTGACAATAAGAAGGTGATAATATGGTTTAGAAGGTCTCAGGAAGGGCGAGGGCATTTCGCCGCCTTGTGCATTGACACCGAATCTTCTATAGAATCTGAAGGCATTAGGTTGAAATGGTTACCGATACGATGTTACCTGTAGCAACCAATCAGAATGAAGCAGGATGGTAACGTCTTGCAAGGAAAGTGTGGAGTTCGGCGGAGTCAGGTCCTTTTGCACCTGAGTCTCAGGAAGGTCACACCTGCTGACTATCACTCCACACTTCTTGGGTGGATATTGTCAACCAGGAGAGCTGTGGCATTGCAGGTCCGGACCTGCATGTGAGCAGGTCCGAACCAAAGGATGATTTGGACAGTGTCTAGCAATGTGCGAGGGACCCAGGAACTGACCATCCTATTAGCGGTTTCGTTGGAGCTGTACAGAGAAGGCTCTGAGGTTGGTAAACTGCAGCAACATGAGAGAGACCTCGAGGGTCGTCTTCAGGAAGGAGAACTTCGTACAAGAGACTAGGCATACCAAGGAAGGTCAACAAGCTGCTAGTGCACTAAAGGGAGTGGAACTCCTCCTGTGGAGTCGCGACTTTTGCACAAAAAGTGAGATTTGAGGCTACGTGAAATCGAGACGAAGGTTCTAAGTTTGTAAAACTCGAACGACTCCGTTAGGCGTCGTGTGTGTGTTTACCAGCTAGCAGGCAGACCTAGGAGCTACACACTCTCCACCTGTTTGGTCTATAGGTGAACCCCGAAGGTACGGACGGGCTCTGTAACGTCTCTAAGTGAAGACTCAAAGTTAATAAAGCAGTGTAGAAGTCCCGGGCAAGAAGAGGTTGGCCTAACAGTGATAAACAGTGTAATTTGTGTAGCAGCAGTTAGGGCCAGAGGTTAGAGTCCAGACGCTTGCCGGAACCGGCCAATATAGTGTAGCAGCAATTTTTTAAAATAATTATACATACAATTAAAAGAAAAGAACACTATAGCAACCTAACGGTACACAATATAACGCACAAGACAAAAAGTACACAACATAATCATGATACCAAACTACACACGCTGAAACATAAACAGACGTGCACAAAGGACACAGAGGCACAAAAAACATATATGGGAACAGGACTACACATACCTCAATGCTTCTGAACCACACCAAAAGACAACCAACACCAGGACCGTTACCACCACCAATACATGGGAACACAGAACGTGCACAGACACAAAAAGAAACACTAACACACAAAACGCAAACAGTTAAGTAAACACGATAACACCAAACAATAATGCAATGCCAATGAACCACACATAAATACCATCAAAAACACTGGGACTGTTACCGTCACCAATACACGGAGAGCAATCACACACGCCCTTCGCGAGACAGGGACACAACCCCAGTAAACGCCCTCCATGGGAAATCACCTGGTATTGGAAGCCAATCATCAAACACCAACCCGAGTCTCGTCCCAGACTCTTTGGGGGCAGGAGGCACGAAAAAGCAGAAGGTACAAGAGGGGAGGCCACATACCTCTTTTTCCGCACTAAAACCAAATTGTTCTATGTCCGACCAACAGCACCAAGGTCAACAACCTCCCCCAACCTCTGCTCTCTGGTATTTACCACTGTTGCACCAGCAACGGATCCACTTCACCTCGTTTCTCCACCTCCACAACCACCCCCACCAAGTCTTCCACAGTCTCCATGGCATCCTCACCACCAGAGGACCGCGACTTCGCAGTACCTTTCTTGCCGAGGAGACAGTGCAACCTTACACAACATGTCCTGGAGTCTACGAGAGGGCCGCCTACCCCCAACCGGAGAGATATCTGGAACCGGCACCGGAGCCAAGGAGGAAACACTCACCTATTGGCTCCACAGGCGACGCATGTGCACAGGCACGCACACACATGCCGATGAGGATGGCATCCGGGAATCTGGATCCACCACCTCAACAGGCGGCACAACGCATACCTCCATGGAAACATCTGTCACCACACAAAGGAACCGAAGCATCCTCACACATCGGCGGCTTTCACTCTCTGGCAAACCAGAGCGCACACCACGGCCTCACTTCAAGCCTGGACCTCCACACATCCGACCCTACGTCCGGGACTCAAGGAGACAACAGAACACCCCCACTTCCACCTCCCCTGCACGTCGTGGGTAGAGAGGGGTGGAAAATCATCCTCCCAAAGATACTTTACATGATTATACGCGGCCACGTCGCACGAAGCCGCCATGGGCCCCTGGTGACCACAACGAGAGCACATACGGGACTGTCCTTTATACATGCTATGAAAACTAAATCCCATCAAGGACAGGGAAGACCTGACTATGGGCTAGGGACATCGTCAGAGTCTGGTACTATCAAGCATCCCTGTACAGTGGCCGGCATAGATCTTATTCCACTGGACACTGAGCACCTTCCCAAAATGGCGAAACAACCCAATTAAGTGCCCCTGTAATTTGAGCGGTGCACACCGCACTGCCACATATGTGCACAGCCCGTCCTCCAGACAAAGACTCAAAAGTGATTCTGTACACCTGCCAAACCGCCTTATGAATGAAAAACGGTTAACACACAACTGATGAAATTCGAACACTGAAAGTGCTTCATTGACGAATTTTGGTCGAACCACAATGCTGTAAATACTTCATCCATGTACTACAAATACAAATAATCACCAACTGAACCAAAACACCTAACCTAACCTATGCCTATATGCACAATATACTAATGTATTATATTAATTTATATGTAAGAAAATTCCTGTTTTGAATGAACAGCATGTTAAAATTTATGATGTGTCTGTGGGGTCGACTGCTGGATGTAATGAACTTGAGTCGAGGACGGGTTGTACAAATACAATAATGGCCAACAGAACCTAAACACCGAACCTAATCTAACCTATGCCTAAATATGCACAAACTGCTAATATTTTATAATAATAATATATATTGAGAAAATTCTAATTTTAAATGAACAGCATGTGAAAATT
>WNGS01141575.1:0-12014 GCA_020271785.1 Procambarus virginalis
CTCGGGTCCTGGCTTAGTTCCCTGAAGTTATAGTTGTTATGTTTAAGAGGAGGTTCGACAACGGGGCTGCATACTCGAGAATGTGTCACATGTAGGTTGTTCATAGCATGCAGAGGGCGTGTTATTTCAGGTCGTGAGAGTAACCCAGACTTGGACAGTTTGGCATGTGCAGCGGACGATATTCGGTGTGAACCTTTCGATACGAGTGTCTGAATAATGTCTGATTTACGCAGACGAGGAGTCCAAAACGAGGCTGAAGACTAATGACTAAACCACATGTCAGAAGGTGAAGGGACGCGGACGTTCGGTCCGTCGTGGACATTATCAAGTCGAAACGTCGTCGTCTCCTGATTTTCTAGTGTGTGGTTGTGTCATCAATATCACGACTCTATCTCCCCTTAATTGTACACAGCTAATAGAAGGTCTCTCCACTCCCGTGTCTCTCTGGGGTGTAAGTTGGCGCTTTCAGAGATCAGTCATGGGTGTATCTGCTCATGATGCCGTACACTGATACACCCAGTGCTTCAGGTGCCTCTTTTAGTCACCACGGTGAGGTCTTCCAGCTCCTCACTTGTTTCCTGGCCTCTAGTGTCTCTCTTGTATTTCGGTGAGTTGTGAGGGGTGTGTGTAACAAAAACGGGCTCACCATAGCCCGTGCTACTTGGAACTTTGTTCCAGGTAGCGATCTTTAACAACAACAACATGTTGAGGTGTCGATGTGGTCTGTTGGTGCTCTTAAACCCTAATACCCTTAACACCTCCCCTCAACCCTTTGTGTAGTCCATTAATTGGTCGGTTACCATCTTGCTAATGATATAACTATGGAGAGTAGTTTGGGCTGATCCTTGACTTGGTGCCATATCATTCTCATTCCGCTTCTCTGGCACTTTCCTCGCTTCTTACATATTCGTTCTTGACCCTTTTATAAACGGGGTGATTATCTTCTTTCTCTTTTGTATGTTGTCTCTAATGTTATGCTTTCATTCTTGCCTCCTCGCACCCTTGGTAAGCGCTGGATTAATGCTCCTCTATGTTAGGCTGCTCACCTTCTCCCACTTTCAACCTTCCTGCAGTTTCTTCGAGTTGACTTGTTATGTGGTCAATCATGTCTTGTAGTGTCCTCCCAGGGTGTCCTTGCTGGGGCCCTGTGATTCCTCCAGTCCTCTATTCACTGCTCCAAAAGTAGGAGCGGCGGTGATATTAATACTCAATGTGTAGTGTGTGTGTGTGTGTGTGTGTGTGTGTTGTGTGTGTGGTGTGTGTGTGTGTGTGTGTGGTGTGTGTGGTTCGAAGGAGTGGGAAATTTGTCGCCGTTAGCCGCTGGCAGGCATCTCTTTACGTGTCGTAACATTATGTAAAATCCAGGGTAGAGGGAGGGAACACGTCAAGGGCCAGGCCTGGGTAATGATGGGGCACACTCCCTCCCTCCCTCCCTCCCTGGGTGGTGATGGAGCCGTCATCATCACAGGCTGGATTACCCTCCTTCCTTCCAAAACCTTCCCTCCCTCCCTCTCTCCTTCCCTCTCTCCATCTCTCCTTACCTAACTCCCTCCCTCCTCCCTCTCTCTTTCCCTCTCTCCCTCCCTCCTTCCAATCATCAATCTCTCGTTATCCCTAAGCTCCTTCCCATTTAGGTTCTCAACAACGGTTTTACATCTCTCTTCCATTTTCTCTTTCAAGCAAAAACCTAAAAGCTTAAATGTAATGTTAACTCTCAAACAACTCATCCCACTTATTCAAACAACTAACAAACAAAGACAACAACATTTAAAAAACAACACCTCACACCGCCATACAAACAAAGCCATAATACTATCAAACTTTTTTGCACTCAAACAAGTCAAACACACTCAAAATGTCACACTCACAAATTTCTCAAACAAAACCTTTTTTCTTTCTAGATTGAGCGCCATCACTCTTTCAACAATCATACACAAGTACACGCCACCTGACCCACTCAAACAAGCACACGCCACCTGACCCACTCAAACAAGCACACGCCACACACACACTCAAACAAGCACACGCCACTGACCCCACAAACAAGCACACGCCACCTGACCCACTCAAACAAGCACACGCCACTGACCCACTCAAACAAGCACACGCCACCTGACCCACTCAAACAAGTACACGCCACACACACACTCAAACAAGCACACGCCACCTGACCCACTCAAACAAGCACACGCCACCTGACCCACTCAAACAAGCACACGCCACCTGACCCACTCAAACAAGCACACGCCACCTGACACACTCAAACAAGCACACACCCACCCACTCAAACAAGCACACGCCACCTGACACACTCAAACAAGCACACGCCGCACACACACACATGGCGTTACAAACTTCATTACCTGTACCAGAGACCGGGCCAGTAAAATGTAATACTCTGAATTATGTAACAGTTGCGTGCCCTTCTACGGTCACTAGGGGTAACAGGTGTGTTCCTTCTGAGCTCATCAGGGATCAGTGGGTTATGCGTCGGTTGTTTGGTGTTGCTGGGAGGATATCCTCTGGTGATGGTCTGGTTGTGTGTAGAAAACATATATATATACTCCTTAAAAGCGCCTTCTTAATTGTGCATTGTCAGCTGTTTTCAGAGATATGCTGTCGTCTTGTCTATATATTGAGATCGTTGGGACTGACAATTCCCAAATGGACAAATGAAGTCCTTAGGGGTCAGATTCACGAAGCAGTTGCGCAAGTACTTACGAATCTGTACATCTTTTCTCAATCTTTGGCGGCTTTGTTTACAATTATTAAACAGTTAATGAGCTCCGAAGCACCAGGAGGCTGTTTATAACAATAACAACAGTTGATTCGGAAGTTTTCATGCTTGTAAACTGTTTAATAAATATAACCAAAGCCGTCAAAGATTAAGGAAAGATGTACACGTTCGTAAGTACTTGCGTAACTGCTTCGTGAATCTGGACCAAAACATTTAGTGTTGTTTATGTGTCGTGAATGTTATGTATTAGTAAGTTGGGTGTCTTCTTACTCATGAAGTGTATGACGGCCTGCCTAGTATGTTTAGTGCAGGGAGGTCGCGTGCTTCTGTTGACCATGTCTTTCGAGATGGAACCAACAGCTGAGCAGTGGAAGGGACGAATGTACGGTACGAAAAATGGACCATCTTGACCACTAGTTGCGGCTGTGACCACGACGACAACTAGTGGTCAAGATGGTCCATTTTTCGTACCGTACATTCGTCCCTTCCACTGCTCAGCTGTTGGTTCCATCTCGAAAGACATGGTCAACAGAAGCACGCGACCTCCCTGCACTAAACATACTAGGCAGGCCGTCATACACTTCATGAGTAAGAAGACACCCAACTTACTAATACATAACATTCACGACACTAAATGTCAAGTTTGGTCCAGATTCACGAAGCAGTTACGCAAGTACTTACGAACGTGTACATCTTTCCTTAATCTTTGACGGCTTGGTTATATTTATTAAACAGTTTACAAGCATGAAAACTTCCGAATCAACTGTTGTTATTGTATAAACAGCCTCCTGGTGCTTCGGAGCTCATTAACTGTTTAATAATTGTAAACAAAGCCGCCAAAGATTGAGAAAAGATGTACAGATTCGTAAGTACTTGCGCAACTGCTTCGTGAATCTGACCCCTAAGGACTTCATTTGTCCATTTGGGGAATTGTCAGTCCCAACGATCTCAATATATAGACAAGACGACAGCATATCTCTGAAAACAGCTGACAATGCACAATTAAGAAGGCGCTTTAAGGAGTATATATATATATGTTTTCTACACACAACCAGACCATCACCAGAGGATATCCTGCCCAGCAACACCAAACAACCGACGCATAACCCACTGATCCCTGATGAGCTCAGAAGGAACACAACCTGTTACCCCTAGTGACCGTAGAAGGGCACGCAACTGTTACATAATTCAGAGTATTACATGTTACTGGCCCGGTCTCTGGTACAGGTAATGAAGTTTGTAACGCCATGTGTGTGTGTGCGGCGTGTGCTTGTTTGAGTGTGTCAGGTGGCGTGTGCTTGTTTGAGTGGGTCAGGTGGTGTGTGCTTGTTGAGTGTGTCAGGTGGCGTGTGCTTGTTTGAGTGGGTCAGGTGGCGTGTGCTGTGTTGAGTGGGTCAGGTGGCGTGTGCTTGTTTGAGTGGGTCAGTGGCGTGTGCTTGTTTGAGTGTGTGTGTGGCGTGTACTGTTGAGTGGGTCAGGGGGCGTGTGCTTGTTTGAGTGGGTCAGGTGGCGTGTGCTTGTTTGAGTGGGTCAGGTGGCGTGTGCTTGTTTGAGTGGGTCAGGTGGCGTGTGCTTGTTGAGTGTGTGTGTGGCGTGTGCTTGTTTGAGTGGGTCAGGTGGCGTGTGCTTGTTTGAGTGGGTCAGGTGGCGTGTACTTGTGTATGATTGTTTGAAAGAGTGATGGCGCTCAATCTAGAAAGAAAAACAGGTTTTGTTTGAGAAATTGTGAGTGTGACATTTGAGTGTGTGGACTTGTTTGAGTGCAAAAGAGTTTGATAGTATGTATGGCTTGTTTGTATGGCGGTGTGGGTTGTTTTTAAATGTTGTTGTCTTGTTTGTTAGTTGTTTGAATAAGGGGATGAGTTGTTGAGAGGTAACATTACATTTAAGCTTTTAGGTTTTGCTTGAAAGAGAAAAAGGGAAGAGAGATGTAAAAACGTGTGAGAACCTAAATGGGAAGGGAGGCTTAGGGATAACGGAGAGATTGATGATTGGAGGAGGGAGGGAGAGAGGGAAAGAGAGAGGGAGGGAGGGAGGGAGTTAGGGAAGGAGAGAGAGGGAGAGAGGGAAGGAGAGAGGGAGGGAGGGAAGGTTTTGGAAGGAAGGAGGGTAATCCAGCCTGTGATGAGGACGGCTCCATCACCACCCAGGGAGGGAGGGAGGGAGGGAGTGTGGCCCATATCATTACCCAGGCCTGGCCCTTGACGTGTTCCCTCCCTCTACCTGGATTTTACATAATAGTTACGACACGTAAAGAGATGCCTGCCAGCGGCTAACGGCGACAAATTTCCCACTCCTTCGCAACACACACACACACACACACACACACACACACACAACACACACACACACACACACACACACACACACACACACACTACACATTGAGTATTAATTATCACCGCCGCTCCTACTTTTGGAGCAGTGAATAGAGGACTGGAGGAATCACAGGGCTCCCAGCAAGGACACCCTGGGAGGAACACTACAAGACATGATTGACCACATAACAAGTCAACTCGAAGAAAACTGCAGGAAGGTTGAAAGTGGGAGAAGGTGAGCAGCCTAACATAGAGGAGCATTAATCCAGCGCTTACCAGAGGGTGCGAGGAGGCAAGAATGAGAAGCATAACATTAGAGACAACATACAAAAGAGAAGAGAAGATAATCACCCCGTTTATAAAAGGGTCAAGGAACGAATATGTAAGAAGCGAGGAAAGTGCCAGAGAAGCGGAATGAGAATGATATGGCACCAAAGTCAAGGATCAGCCCAAACTACTCTCCATAGTTATATCATTAGCAAGATGGTAACCGACCAATTAATGGACTAAACAAGAGGGTTGAGGGGAGGTGTTAAGGGTATTAGGGTTTAAGAGCACAACAGACCACATCGACACCTCAACATTGTTGTGTTGTTAAAGATTCGCTACCTGGAACAAGTTCCAAGTAGCACGGGCTATGGTGAGCCCGTTTTGTTACACAACCTCAACAACTCACCGAAATACAAGAGAGACACTAGAGCCAGGTAGCAAGTGGAGGAGCTGGGGCCTCACCTTGGTTCCTAAGTTATAGTTATGTTAAGAGGAGGTTCGACAACGGGGCTGCATACTCGAGAATGTGTCACATGTAGGTTGTTCATAGCATGCAGAGGGCGTGTTATTTCAGGTTCGTGAGAGCTAACCCAGACATTGGACAGTTTGGCATGTGCAGCGGACGATATTCGGTTGTGAACCTTTCGAATACGAGTGTCTGAATAATGTCTGATTTACGCAGACGAGGAGTCACAATAACGAGGCTGAAGACTAATGACTAAACCACATGTCAGAAGGTGAAGGGACGACGACGTTCGGTCCGTCGTGGACATATCAAGTCGAAACGTCGTCGTCTCCTGATTTCTAGTGTGTGGTTGTGTCATCAATATCACGACTCTATCTCCCCTAATTGTACACAGCTAATAGAAGGTTCTCTCACTCCCGTGTCTCTCTGGGGTGTAAGTTGGCGCTTTCAGAGATCAGCTCATGGGTGTATCTGCTCATGATGCGTACACTGATACACCAGTGCTTCAGGTGCCTCTTTTAGTCACCACGGTGAGGTCTTCCAGCTCCTCCACTTGTTTCCTGGCCTCTAGTGTCTCTCTTGTATTTCGGTGAGTTGTTGAGGTGTGTGTAACAAAACGGCTCACCATAGCCCGTGCTACTTGGAACTTTGTTCCAGGTAGCGAATCTTTAACAACAACAACAATGTTGAGGTGTCGATGTGGTCTGTTGGTGCTCTTAAACCCTAATACCTTAACACCTCCCCTCAACCCTCTTGTGTAGTCCATTAATTGGTCGGTTACCATCTTGCTAATGATATAACTATGGAGAGTAGTTTGGGCTGATCCTTGACTTTGGGTGCCATATCATTCTCATTCCGCTTCTCTGGCACTTTCCTCGCTTCTTACATATTCGTCCTTGACCCTTTTATAAACGGGGTGATTATCTTCTTCTCTTTGTATGTTGTCTCTAATGTTATGCTTCTCATTCTTGCCTCCTCGCACCCTCTGGTAAGCGCTGGATTAATGCTCCTCTATGTTAGGCTGCTCACCTTCTCCCACTTTCAACCTTCCTGCAGTTTCTTCGAGTGACTGTTATGTGGTCAATCATGTCTTGTAGTGTTCCTCCCAGGGTGTCCTTGCTGGGAGCCCTGTGATTCCTCCAGTCCTCTATTCACTGCTCCAAAAGTAGGAGCGGCGGTGATAATTAATACTCAATGTGTAGTGTGTGTGTGTGTGTGTGTGTGTGTGGTGGTGTGTGTGTGTGTGTGTGTGTGTGTGTGTGTGTGTTGCGAAGGAGTGGGAAATTTGTCGCCGTTAGCCGCTGGCAGGCATCTCTTTACGTGTCGTAACTATTATGTAAAATCCAGGGTAGAGGGAGGGAACACGTCAAGGGCCAGGCCTGGGTAATGATATGGGCCACACTCCCTCCCTCCCTCCCTCCCTGGGTGGTGATGGAGCCGTCCTCATCACAGGCTGGATTACCCTCCTTCCTTCCAAAACCTTCCCTCCCTCCCTCTCTCCTTCCCTCTCTCCCTCTCTCCTTCCCTAACTCCCTCCCTCCCTCCTCTCTCTTTCCCTCTCTCCCTCCCTCCTTCCAATCATCAATCTCTCCGTTATCCCTAAGCCTCCCTTCCCATTTAGGTTCTCAACACGTTTTACATCTCTCTTCCATTTCTCTTTCAAGCAAAACCTAAAAGCTTAAATGTAATGTTACCTCTCAAACAACTCATCCCACTTATTCAAACAACTAACAAACAAAGACAACAACATTTAAAAAACAACACCTCACACCGCCATACAAACAAAGCCATACATACTATCAAACTCTTTTTGCACTCAAACAAGTCCAACACACTCAAAATGTCACACTCACAAATTTCTCAAACAAAACCTGTTTTCTTTCTAGATTGAGCGCCATCACTCTTTCAAAACAATCATACACAAGTACACGCCACCTGACCCACTCAAACAAGCACACGCACCTGACCCACTCAAACAAGCACACGCCACACACACACTCAAACAAGCACACGCCACTGACCCACTCAAACAAGCACACGCCACCTGACCCACTCAAACAAGCACACGCCACTGACCCACTCAAACAAGCACACGCCACCTGACCCACTCAAACAAGTACACGCCACACACACACTCAAACAAGCACACGCCACCTGACCCACTCAAACAAGCACACGCCACCTGACCCACTCAAACAAGCACACGCCACCTGACCCACTCAAACAAGCACACGCCACCTGACACACTCAAACAAGCACACACCACCTGACCCACTCAAACAAGCACACGCCACCTGACACACTCAAACAAGCACACGCCGCACACACACACATGGCGTTACAAACTTCATTACCTGTACCAGAGACCGGGCCAGTAAACATGTAATACTCTGAATTATGTAACAGTTGCGTGCCCTTCTACGGTCACTAGGGGTAACAGGTTGTGTTCCTTCTGAGCTCATCAGGGATCAGTGGGTTATGCGTCGGTTGTTGGTGTTGCTGGGCAGGATATCCTCTGGTGATGGTCTGGTTGTGTGTAGAAAACATATATATATACTCCTTAAAAGCGCCTTCTTAATTGTGCATTGTCAGCTGTTTTCAGAGATATGCTGTCGTCTTGTCTATATTGAGATCGTTGGGACTGACAATTCCCCAAATGGACAAATGAAGTCCTTAGGGGTCAGATTCACGAAGCAGTTGCGCAAGTACTTACGAATCTGTACATCTTTCTCAATCTTTGGCGGCTTTGTTTACAATTATTAAACAGTTAATGAGCTCCGAAGCACCAGGAGGCTGTTTATAACAATAACAACAGTTGATTCGGAAGTTTTCATGCTTGTAAACTGTTTAATAAATATAACCAAAGCCGTCAAAGATTAAGGAAAGATGTACACGTTCGTAAGTACTTGCGTAACTGCTTCGTGAATCTGGACCAAACTTGACATTTAGTGTCGTGAATGTTATGTATTAGTAAGTTGGGTGTCTTCTTACTCATGAAGTGTATGACGGCCTGCCTAGTATGTTAGTGCAGGGAGGTCGCGTGCTTCTGTGACCATGTCTTTCGAGATGGAACCAACAGCTGAGCAGTGGAAGGGACGAATGTACGGTACGAAAAATGGACCATCTTGACCACTAGTTGCGGCTGTGACCACGACGACAACTAGTGGTCAAGATGGTCCATTTTTCGTACCGTACATTCGTCCCTTCCACTGCTCAGCTGTTGGTTCCATCTCGAAAGACATGGTCAACAGAAGCACGCGACCTCCCTGCACTAAACATACTAGGCAGGCCGTCATACACTTCATGAGTAAGAAGACACCCAACTTACTAATACATAACATTCACGACACTAAATGTCAAGTTTGGTCCAGATTCACGAAGCAGTTACGCAAGTACTTACGAACGTGTACATCTTTCCTTAATCTTTGACGGCTTGGTTATATTTATTAAACAGTTTACAAGCATGAAAACTTCCGAATCAACTGTTGTTATTGTTATAAACAGCCTCCTGGTGCTTCGGAGCTCATTAACTGTTTAATAATTGTAAACAAAGCCGCCAAAGATTGAGAAAAGATGTACAGATTCGTAAGTACTTGCGCAACTGCTTCGTGAATCTGACCCCTAAGGACTTCATTTGTCCATTTGGGGAATTGTCAGTCCCAACGATCTCAATATATAGACAAGACGACAGCATATCTCTGAAAACAGCTGACAATGCACAATTAAGAAGGCGCTTTTAAGGAGTATATATATATATGTTTTCTACACACAACCAGACCATCACCAGAGGATATCCTGCCCAGCAACACCAAACAACCGACGCATAACCCACTGATCCCTGATGAGCTCAGAAGGAACACAACCTGTTACCCTAGTGACCGTAGAAGGGCACGCAACTGTTACATAATCAGAGTATTACATGTTACTGGCCGGTCTCTGGTACAGGTAATGAAGTTTGTAACGCCATGTGTGTGTGTGCGGCGTGTGCTTGTTTGAGTGTGTCAGGTGGCGTGTGCTTGTTTGAGTGGGTCAGGTGGTGTGTGCTTGTTTGAGTGTGTCAGGTGGCGTTGGTGTTTGAGTGGGTCAGGTGGGGTGTGCTTGTTTGAGGGGGCAGGTGGCGTGTGCTTGTTTGAGTGGGTCAGGTGGCGTGTGCTTGTTTGAGTGTGTGTGGCGTGTACTTGTTTGAGTGGGTCAGGTGGCGTGTGCTTGTTTGAGTGGGTCAGTGGCGTGTGCTTGTTTGAGTGGGTCAGGTGGCGTGTGCTTGTTTGAGGGGGTCAGGTGGCGTGTGCTTGTTGAGTGTGTGTGTGGCGTGTGCTTGTTTGAGTGGGTCAGGTGGCGTGTGCTTGTTTGAGTGGGTCAGGTGGCGTGTACTGTGTATGATTGTTTGAAAGAGTGATGGCGCTCAATCTAGAAAGAAAAACAGGTTTTGTTTGAGAAATTTGTGAGTGTGACATTTTGAGTGTGTTGGACTTGTTGAGTGCAAAAAGAGTTTGATAGTATGTATGGCTTGTTTGTATGGCGGTGTGAGGTGTGTGTTTTAAATGTTGTTGTCTTTGTTTGTTAGTTGTTTGAATAAGGGGATGAGTTGTTTGAGAGGTAACATTACATTTAAGCTTTTAGGTTTGCTTGAAAGAGAAAATGGAAAGAGAGATGTAAAAACGTGTGAGAACCTAAATGGGAAGGGAGGCTTAGGGATAACGGAGAGATTGATGATTGGAAGGAGGGAGGGAGAGAGGGAAAGAGAGAGGGAGGAGGGAGGGAGTTAGGGAAGGAGAGAGGGAGAGAGGGAAGGAGAGAGGGAGGGAGGGAAGGTTTTGGAAGGAAGGAGGGTAATCCAGCCTGTGATGAGGACGGCTCCATCACCACCCAGGGAGGGAGGGAGGGAGGGAGTGTGGCCCATATCATTACCCAGGCCTGGCCCTTGACGTGTTCCCTCCTCTACCCTGGATTTTACATAATAGTTACGACACGTAAAGAGATGCCTGCCAGCGGCTAACGGCGACAAATTTCCCACTCCTTCGCAACACACCAACACACACACACACACACACACACACCACACACACACACACACACACACACACACACACACACTACACATTGAGTATTATTATCACCGCCGCTCCTACTTTTGGAGCAGTGAATAGAGGACTGGAGGAATCACAGGGCTCCAGCAAGGACACCCTGGGAGGAACACTACAAGACATGATTGACCACATAACAAGTCAACTCGAAGAAACTGCAGGAAGGTTGAAAGTGGGAGAAGGTGAGCAGCCTAACATAGAGGAGCATTAATCCAGCGCTTACCAGAGGGTGCGAGGAGGCAAGAATGAGAAGCATAACATTAGAGACAACATACAAAAGAGAAGAGAAGATAATCACCCCGTTTATAAAAGGGTCAAGGAACGAATATGTAAGAAGCGAGGAAAGTGCCAGAGAAGCGGAATGAGAATGATATGGCACCCAAAGTCAAGGATCAGCCCAAACTACTCTCCATAGTTATATCATTAGCAAGATGGTAACCGACCAATTAATGGACTACACAAGAGGGTTGAGGGGAGGTGTAAGGGTATTAGGGTTTAAGAGCACCAACAGACCACATCGACACCTCAACATTGTTGTTGTTGTTAAAGATTCGCTACCTGGAACAAAGTTCAAGTAGCACGGGCTATGGTGAGCCCGTTTTTGTTACACACACCTCAACAACTCACCGAAATACAAGAGAGACACTAGAGGCCAGGAAACAAGTGGAGGAGCTGGAAGACCTCACCGTGGGGACTAAAAGAGGCACCTGAAGCACTGGGTGTATCAGTGTACGGCATCATGAGCAGGATACACCCATGAGCTGATCTCTGAAAGCGCCAACTTACACCCCAGAGAGACACGGGAGTGAGAGAACCTTCTATTAGCTGTGTACAATTAAGGGGAGATAGAGTCGTGATATTGATGACACAACCACACACTAGAAAATCAGGAGACGACGACGTTTCGACTTGATAATGGTCCACGACGGACCGAAACGTCGTCGTCCCTTCACCTTCTGACATGGGTTTAGTCATTAGGTCTTCAGCCTCGTTATTGTGACTCCTCGTCTGCGTAAATCAGACATTATTCAGACACTCGTATTCGAAAGGTTCACAACCGAATATCGTCCGCTGCACATGCCAAACTGTCCAATGTCTGGGTTAGCTCTCACGAACCTGAAATAACTACGCCCTCTGCA
>WNGS01141595.1:0-11673 GCA_020271785.1 Procambarus virginalis
TAGAGAGTATACCAACTGTCTTAGAGATTTTCTTAGTTATGTGTTGAATGTGGGTGCTGAAGTTGAGTCTCTTGTCTAGGAATAGGCCAAGAAACTTGCCATCATTTTCATTACTGATGTTAATGTTGTCTATCTGAAGCTGAATTGCATTTGATGATTTGCTTCCAAATAAGATGTAGTAGTTTTCTATGTTTAGTGTTTGTTTGTTAGTTGACATCCATAAGTGGACTTTTTTTAATTCATTATTCATGTAACGTACGTTTATGTTACGTTGTTGGGTTGATTAGATACACAGTGTTTAGTGTTTCATATTTATTTAGTAGTCCTGGATACAGCAGTGTCGTAGACGTTGAGACGAAGCCTGGAGCAGAGCAGAGAGCTGAGTGAGGCCGGAGTCGCGGAGCTCTATGTGGGAGAGCGTACTGAGCGTCGGAACCGCAAGTGTCTGCTCTAGACCACACTTGAAAGTAGACTGGTTAGTATTTGCTTGTTGTTTAAGATTCAGCTACTGGGAACAAAAAGTTCCAAGTAGCACGGGCTATGGTGAGCCCGTAGTGGACGTACCTGGCACAGGAGCGGGGCTGTAACTGAGAGGTATATTTGCTATTTCTGCTGCTTATATGCTTGGGCAACACCTCACCGGGTTGCTCGGGGCAACACCTCACCTCATTCATCTCCAAAGGTTGACAGGAATATTAACAAGGCATTTGGAGCGAGTATATTTTTGGGATAATCTACTCGCTACAGAACTCCCCCTCCCAGGGGATGAAAAGAAAAATACTTGATCAAGGAACCTAGCTGGTCGGTGAATTGTACGCCCTGCTCGCGTTGTATAACCCTCAAAGTTAACTTCCTCCTCTTCGCTGATGTCATCTAACTGGGGTCGTAGGGTAGGAGGTCGCACTGGATCGTCCGTCGTCGTAGGATCAGGTGGTGGTGCAGTTGGTAACTGGGGGTGTAGGGTGGGAGGTCGTACAGGATCGTCCGTTGTCGTAGGTGGCGGTGCTGCTGGTAACTGTGGTCGAAAAGTGAACGGCGTAGTCGGCGGATGTGCCTCTGGAGGGATGTCTGGGGCAGCGTCACAGTGTGCTGGTTTAAGGCGATCGATGGAGATGTTTACCTGCTGTCCTCGGCGTTCAATGGTGAAGAACTTCGGTGTTCGAGAAACCACTTTAAAGGGTCCTTCGTAAGGTGACTGTAGAGGGCGTCGAACAGCGTCGATTCTTACAAACACGTGTTCAGTTGTGTGGAGCTCATGAGGCACATATGTAGCACGAGTTGTCGGTTGGCGTGGTGGTGTAGACCGAATGCCTGTCATGGCCGCCCGTAATTTCTGGACAAAAGTGGGGTCTGGGGGTGTGATGAGTGGCGTCGGGGTTAAGAATTCGCCCGGAAGCCGCAGGCTAGATCCGTATACTAAGTCTGTTACCTAGAATCCACTGCCCTCCTTCGTGGCCGAACGAATGCCAAGCAAGACTAATGGAAGGTTGTCGATCCAATCATCAGGGCGTGCTTGGGCTCTTAGGGCAGCTTTTAGTTGTCTATGAAAGCGTTCTACCATTCCGTTCGACTCAGGGTGGTATGCTGTGGTTCGGTTGTGTATGGTGCCGAGGAATTCCATAAGTTCCTTCCATAGATATGATTCGAACTGTCGTCCTTGGTCGGTGATGATGACAGAGGGGCTACCAAAACGGGCGACCCATCCAGAGAGGAAATCCTGGACCACTGACTCAGCTGAAATGTTGATAAATGGGATTGCTTCCGGCCATCTGGAGAATCGATCGATGTAGGTGAGTAGATAAGAATATCCTCTTGCCGACGGTAATGGTCCAATGATGTCTACATGCACCACCTCGAAACGGTCAGAACGTAACGGGAACTGATGAAGAGGGCTCTTTGTGTGACGATGTGTTTTCGCTCGCTGGCACTGGAGACATGAGCAAGTCCATCGTCGAACATCGGCATTGATTCCTTGCCATACGACACGCTCCGTTAGTAGTTTCTGGGAAGCACGTACTCCTGGGTGAGCTAGGGAGTGAAATACTGAGAATGTTTTCCAGCGAAACTGGGCAGGAATGTAGGGCCTAAGTGCTTCCGTCCGTGAGGTGTCACAGATTATACTTCCGCCACCTTCCATGGGAATCTCGATGAACCGGAGAGTTTAGTTTAGTTCATTTATTATGCACCCCATACCCATCCCGTGGGCGGTAGTGGAAAGGGTTACAGAGGCACATAAAGGGCTCAGGGACTGAGCCCCACAATTCATTTAGCTAAGCAAGTTACAGTCTTGATGAGCTAGTTACAAAATTCAATATAAGTCGTCACATCAACAATGGGTTCGAGATCGACCTCAAATACAGGTTCTAAATTAAGCAACTGACATATGTGGAGAGCTATAGTGTCCCAATTTATATGTTTGTCCTGCACACCGCCCCCCATCCAGTGGGTAGCGGTGGATAGGTTACAATCACTCAGTTACTACCTACAGTTAGCAAACTGGGGATATTTGGCTAGAATTTCTGGTAGCAGATAATTTTTAATGAAATATTTACACATCGCTGGAACATTGGTTATAGAATTGTCTCTAAATTCACGTATGTTTTCGCACTCCGTCACATAGTGACGGAGGGTGTGCGAATAATTTTGTTGACACAGTTTACATTTGGTTAGGTCTACATCAGCAGATAATGAGAATTCCCAGAGATACTTTAGGGTTCGCGGGTTAGGGGACAGACGTGTCGTCGTCGCGCTCCGTGAAAACACTGGAATAAACCGGGATTTTTTAGGATTACAACTATGGATTACGGCCACAGTGATCACCCAGTGCATAGTGACCCGTAGGAAAGTTGAATACAGAAATTAAAAATGGAACTTTGAGTTAAATACAGAATAAACGTGGTCCCACGTGGTGAGCCAGTGCCACCAGGCTCATGTGTACAGGCAAAAGCGATATATATCAAATATAGCGAGCAGTGATACGGTGAACAGTGAAGTGGAACGTGTAACATAACATATAAATTAGTGAATAGTGTTAGAGAATTGTTCATAGAAAAAGTATAAATGTAAAGTTGTGGAGGAGGCATCACACTTGTGTTTACACCACAGCCACGAGGCCTACACAGTGTAAGGGAGTCCCTCAGTAACAGTATACTCCCTCAGTGATAATATACCAGCAATATATACTGTAATATGGGCAAGTAGGTTTAGGAACTAGTAATAGAGTAAGTTAATAACATTGTAAGCCGGAAGAAAGCAGAAATTCCCTTAGGAAAATACAGGCAAATAATCAGTGTATAAATCAAGTAACTGGCAACCGGTGACATCCTGCCCCCGACCTGGGACAACAACGGTCAACTATACGGTCCCAAGAGGACCATATTTTCTCCACAAGGCGATAAGTACCCCCACATAAACTTTAACAAATAAACATATGTAATATTATAAATATACTGTATACATATTATATATACATATATATAATATTATAAATATATGCATATAATATTATAACATCACAAACCCAACATGGAGGTGTGTGGAGGCTGCCATAAGGCACTTCGGAAGACTGTTGTAGGCATTGTATGTAATATTTGTAACATAAGATTTCACCTGAGTTGTACAGGATTACCTACACAATATGCAAACCGGGAAGGTACCTACTGGATCTGTGAAAGTGACAGACAGGTGTGGGAAAACATTGCCAAACTAATGAATGACATTCCTGAAGTACACAGGCTACAATTCACACAAAAACTACCAGAAATATATGCAGAGTATATAAAGACAGCAACGAACTCTGAGCACAACCCAGGGATTGAGAATTTAGAGAGTCAAAGTAGCAATGTAGAAGGACATAGCGTCGAGGTACACAAAAATGAAGGCAATATTGTAGAGCAAACTGGTGATATGAATAAGGAGATAAAAAATGAGACGAATGAGAAAGACGAAAGCAACAAGGCGAAAGATAAGGGTAATACCGAGAATAAATGCAGAAACGAGAAAGTTGGAACAAAAATCACAGAGGTAGCCAAGTCGTACACGGATACAAACAAGAATAATGCAATCACAGATGAAAATATTTGCAGGTATTATGCAAAAGGACAGTGCAGATATGGGCCCAGAGGCACGGAATGCTCATTCATGCACCCACGGAAATGCCGGAACTGGTTAGGGAAAGGCAGATGTCGTTTTGATACTGAGTGTAGATATTTTCACCCTAAGCTATGCAAACTCTCAGTTAATGAGAGGAAATGCTACGATCTTCATTGCCCCGATTTCCACGTCAGAGGTACACAGCGCTATATAAGAGAGGAAGTCCAATATAATAGCCCTGAACATTTTTTAGAGGCAGGCAGAAACAGAGGGAGAAACAGACAGGCAGAAACGTGGCAGGAGTACGGATGGAGAGGGGGAAATGCCCGAGACTGGACTACATTTCGTCATCAAGCCCACACATACTACACCCCCCAACTACACAGAGACTACCACACTCCCCAATATCACTTCCAAAACTGGACAAACCATTGCCACAACAACACACCCTGGGTCAGGGTAGAGAGGAGGGAGAACCACCAAAACCTTCCAGAAGTGACACACAATATGGACAATCATTCATTTTTGCAAACATTCAAGGTCTAAAGCCAAAGTCAAGAAATAAAGTCAAGTTCATAAATGGTCTCCTATTAGAGTCAAACTCCATATTTGGGGCATTCACGGAAACTCATACAAAAGATTACATGGATGGTGAAATCTGGATTCCAAATTATAATTTATACAGATGTGATAGAAAAACTAGGTCAAATGGGGGAGTAGGTCTGTATATTAAAGAGGACCTGGTATGCACAGAACTACTAAACTCAACTAATGAGGTGGTAGAGGTACTTGGAATTAAGGTAGAGAAACTAAACCTAATTATTATTTTAATATATAAACCGCCAGATACAACGGTTGAGGAATTCACAGAGCAGATGCACAAAATAGAGAACATACTTGATGACCTAGCAAACCCAGCTCCAGATATTATCTTCCTTGGAGATTTCAATTTACCGAGTCTAAGATGGAGAATGGCAAACACAAATATCATAGCAGGGAATGACCCGGGAAATAACCAGCCACAGGTCAGAGAACTTTTGAGATTCTGTGACAAATTCTCGCTCAATCAACAGATTACAGAACCAACTAGGAACGAAAACACACTAGACTTGTTATTCACAAACAATGATGAACTAATCAGAGACATAACAATCTCAGATACTTCATACTCAGACCATAAGCTCATTGAAGTGCGAACTAGCATAAATAACGGTAGTAGATCTAAGAGACCCAACAAGCGAGAAGGAATATTCAATCAATTCAATTTCAACAATAAGAGGATTGACTGGGAAAAAATAAATGTAGACCTTTCAACCATTCAATGGGAGACGGTCTTAAGCGACAAAACTCCCACACAGGGAATAGCTCAACTGACAGCTGAAGCTTACAAGGTCTGCTTGAAGCACGTGCCGGTGAGGAGGGGCAGAAAGAGGAACACTCTAGAAAGAGAACGCAGACGACTGTACAGGAGAAGGAAAAAAATTACGGAAATGCTTCGGCAGACACAACTATCACAAGCAAGGAAAATAAGCCTAAGCAGGGAGATCGAAGAAATCGAACAAACGTTGAAGCGATCATATGAGTCTGAGGAAATGGAATTGGAACAGAGAGCTATACAAGAGATAAGGAAAAATCCGAAATATTTTTTCACATACGCTAAATCAAAATCCAAAACCTCGACCAGTATTGGACCGTTAATTACAAATGAAGGTACGTACACAGAGGACAACAAAGAGATTAGTGAAATTCTAAGAAGCCAGTATGAGGCTATGTTTAGCACACCAATTAACAACATGAAAGTTGATGACCCAGACAGCTTCTTTATGAATGACATTCAAGCTGCAGATAATATAACGGATATTACCACAAACTCGGAAGACTTTGAAAGAGAAATTGACAATATGCCCATGCACTCAGCCCCTGGGCCTGACTCATGGAATTCAATATTCATAAAGAAATGTAAAGTACCAGTAGCGAGAGCACTCAGCGTAATATGGAGAAAGAGCCTGGATACAGGGGAGATACCAGCAGCACTTAAATCTGCAGATATAGCTCCGTTGCACAAGGGGGGGAGTAAAGCCTTGGCAAAAAATTATAGGCCAGTTGCACTAACATCACACATAATAAAAGTGTTTGAAAGAGTGATTAGGAATCAAATTTCTAGTTTTATGGAAAACAATGAATTGCACAATCCAGGACAACATGGATTTAGAGCGGGAAGATCCTGTCTGTCACAGTTACTCAACCACTATGACAAAATCACAGAAGCCCTAGAAGAAAAGCAAAATGCAGATGTTGTATACACAGACTTTGCAAAGGCTTTCGACAAATGTGACCATGGGGTGATAGCTCACAAAATGAGGTCAATGGGAATAACTGGAAAAGTAGGACGCTGGATACTCAATTTCCTGTCGAACAGAACACAAAGAGTAACAGTCAATCAGATAAAATCGAGTCCAAGCGATGTTAAAAGCTCTGTACCTCAAGGTACAGTCCTTGCACCGCTACTGTTCCTTATTCTCATATCTGATATAGACAAAAATACACGTCACATCCTTCGCAGATGACACAAAAATCAGCATGAAAATTACCTCTGCTGAAGACATTGAAAAACTACAAACAGATGTCAACAAAGTTTTCGATTGGGCAGCAGAAAATAATATGATGTTTAACAGTGATAAATTTCAGGTACTCAGGTACGGCAAAAATGAGGATCTGAAACATAATACAGGGTACAAAACACAATCAAATCTTCCCATAGTAGAAAAACAGCATGTCAAGGATTTGGGAATAATGATGTCCGACGATCTAACGTTTAGGGAGCATAACCAAGCAAATATCGCATCAGCCAGAAAAATGATCGGATGGATTACGAGAACTTTCAAATCCAGGGATCCCATCACAATGGTTGTACTCTTCAAGTCACTTGTGTTGTCCCGTCTCGAATACTGCTCAGTACTCACTTCCCCCTTCAGAGCAGGAGAGATTGCTGAAATAGAGGGAATACAGAGAACATATACGGCACGCATAGACGAGATAAAACACCTAAATTATTGGGATCGTCTCAAAGCTCTCCAAATGTACTCTCTAGAAAGGAGACGAGAGAGATACCAAATAATATACACGTGGAAAATACTGGAGGGCCAGGTCCCAAATCTACACAGTAAAATAACAACGTACTGGAGTGAACGATATGGAAGAAAATGCAAGATTGAACCAGTGAAGAGCAGAGGTGCCATAGGCACAATCAGAGAACACTGTATAAACATCAGAGGTCCGCGGTTGTTCAACGTCCTCCCAGCGACTATAAGAAATATTGCCGGAACAACCGTGGACATCTTCAAGAGAAAACTGGACTGTTTCCTAAGAGAAGTCCCGGATCAGCCGGGCTGTGGTGGGTATGTGGCTCTGCGGGCCGCTCCAAGCAACAGCCTGGTGGATCAAACTCTCACAAGTCGAGCCTGGCCTCGGGCCGGGCTTGGGGAGTAGAAGAACTCCCAGAACCCCATCAACCAGGTATCAACCAGGTATACTTGTAACCGAGTCTAAGCCGAGCAGTAGTAACATCTAGAAGTCTGCTGATTTTATTGGATGATCCATAGATGTGGGGCTCTTCTTGCATGATAGTATGATGATAGATGGAATTACTGGTGTCGATTTCACTTTGTCTCAGATCTACAAGATCTTGTTGAAGTTCTCGGTGTACTGCTGCTCTCAGATTGCTCATTGACAATCCAAGGTTAAACTCAACGGCTCCTTTAAAGGCAGATTCTTTGGCTAACTTATCAGCTCTATCATGCATTCGGAGGCCAACATGAGATGGAGACCACATGAAATGGACTCTGTTACCATCCTTAATAATTTTGTTGTATTTGTGTCTAGCTTCGGACACGAGCATGTTACAGTTATGTCTTAAAGAGTTGAGAGCATTTAAGGATGATAAGGAGTCACTTACAATTAATGTATCAAGTTTGGAGACTTGGAGACTTGTACTCTGCTGAGATAATTAAACCTAGGTCCTGACATGAGTCTAATACAGAGTTAAGAGTGTTCTGCGTGTTAGCATACCCAGTGGTGTGTATCATTATATCATCAGCATAGCTAATGATGTGGACGTTGGGTTTGCTCAGTATAGAGTTTAACAGCGTGTTTATTAAGATATTAAATAAGGTAGGACTGAGGACACCACCCTGCGGGGTACCTAGTTCAAAGTCTCTTGTTACACTCCTATGCCCCTGGAAAAATACAGATGACTTTCTGTTGGATAAGTAACCCCTGATCCAAAAAAGAAGCCGACCACCAATATTCATTCTTGCAAGCTCACTCAAGATAACATGTCTATTTGCAATATCAAAGGCAGACTTAAGATGTAGGAAGGTGGTATATGACTTTTCAGTGTGCAGGGTAAGAAAGGTGGTGATGCAATGATGCACACTCCTTCCATGCATGAAGCCATATATCTGGGGGGATAGCATGGTTCTTATTCTATGGAGGAGACGGTTTAGGACCATTCTCTCGAATGTTTTGCAAATGCAGCTAGTAAGGGAAATTGGGCGGAAAGCATTCTCTTGATTTGGCTCGGGAATTGGAATGATTATACTGTTGGTCCAAGAGATAGGAAGTTCCCCAGTAACATAGCTCATATTATACAGCTCAAGCAGGGGATTCCCTGGTTCTAAAGGGAGTAGACGCAATATGTCATAAGTGATACTGTTACGACTCTGGGTTCTTTAGAGGGAAACCAGAGGTCAAGTTTTGAGCTTATTAAAATACCATATAGTAAACACGCATCGCGAGTTGCATATGTCGTATCTTCCCTGCCAGTTGTAAGACTAGTCTTGTCTCTCGAAGAGTATTTAAAGATTGAGCTTGGGGTTGATTATTAAATAATAAAATAGGCACCAACTATGTTTACTAATACTGTCTAATCATTTGTAAAGTAAACTTGAGTAAACTTTGTATCGGGCGCCGGTATGATTAGTTGAACAGTCTGCCGGCAGCATTAACTTTCGGAGAGGGAGACGAGAGACTCGCGCGACCTTCTCTGCTGGCTGTCTGTGGGGCTAGGACGTGCTCCCCCTTCCTCTTAATTCTTTATTTCTGTGACTTAGTTGGTTAAGTACTCCATAACTCATTTTTGTATATGTCTGGCATACCATCGTTCTATGTGTAGAGTAGTATACCTGGGGTGTAGAAAGTGTTTTTAAGTGTTTATCTTACCTGTTATGCTAACGGGGGTCCCAGTGTAAACACGTGGTCCCCTACCCTAAGCTGACTCTACCTCAAGTGTTTTATAGTAGAGCTTTACCCTAGCTTGCTTTCAGTGTAAACCTTGTATCCTGTCTAAGTGGACCAAGGCTGTTTAACGTAAGATTGTGTGGTAAAGTTAGTATTATATTGTTATTGGTGTGATTGTGTATGGGGGGTGTTAAGGGTTAATAAATAAGTAAGTTTGAACAGAGTATCCCTTTTTCCTGTGTGGGAGTACAATAATCTATTCCTAGACTAACCGGGTTTAGTAGCAAGCATTTATTACTGTGGATATTTTACTTTGGGGGCCGGGCCTTTTGATTCTCCCGTATCTTGATACCTCTATTCTACTTACCCTTACCCCTTAATAGTACCAGTTCTCCCATAGCAAGCCCACTACCTTTCATAACAAGTGGTTGGCCAGTCCGGGAAGAACTGTATTATTGTAAAAAATTAGATCTTTGAATGCCAAAACTAAAAAATTCTTGTTTCCGCAGAACGGTTGTGTGCTAGCCTAGGGTCCAGCTCATCTGGCGTAGGACATTCATTGCACTGACTGGACACCCAGCTGGATCTCTTCACGATTAAGGTTAGTGTGGCCTTGTGTTAGGGGCCGTGCAAATTTTTGTTTTTTTCCAATTTTAATTTTTAAATTTTTCTGTGGCTAGGAGCTAAAATTTTTAGTGATGTCATCCGAAATGCAGAGACTGGCAGAGGAGCCTTCATTGGTGGAAATAAAGAAACTTACCAAGTCTAATTTAGTATTGTTAGGCAAGGAATTTGGTCTAGAATTAAATGCCGCAAATAAAAAGTGGATCTTGTTGAATGAAATAGTACAACATTGTATCGATGAAGGACTATTGGCAGATGATACTCCTTTATGCCAGCCTAGCCAAGCAGAAAGTGCAGCTCATACAGAGAGAGAGTTAGCTCTAGAGTTAGCAAAAATAAAATTAGAGGAGCAAAGACTCAAAACCGAGGAGGCTAGAATTAGAGCGACTGCCCCTAGACCTCCACCTGCCGGGGATTCAAACCCCAGGCATTATGAGAAGAAGCATAACTTGCCTGAATTTTCAGAGTCGGATCCTGAAAGGTTTTTCAACCATTTTCAGAGATTGGCCCTGTCCATGACCTGGCCAAAGGAAGAGTGGGTGAAAATCCTACAGGAAGACTCAGGGGTAAAGCCCAAGATATTTTTATTAATATGCCTGACGACGAGTGTTTTGAATATGATAAAGTCAGGGAACGAATTTTGAGGGCGTATGAAATTACTCCTGAAGCTCACCGCCAAGCTTATCGCAACCTTAGGCCTACACACAACCAACCGTTCACGGAATTCGCGACTGATCAAAGTAGGCTGTTTGATAAATGGATTCGCTCGGCTAAAGCCGAAACATACGAGGCATTGAAAGACCTAGTCTTAAAGGAACACTTTATAGATAGTATGCCAGACATGGTAGCTCAGTACTTAAGAGGAAGGTAGAGTTAAATTCTAAAATAGGGGATTTGGCCAAGATGGCAGAAAACTACCAGTTGGCGGGCAAAAGGCCCAATAAAAATAATTTTACCCCACAGAGTAGCAAAACTTATACCCACAGCCAGTCCAGACCAGCTCATTCTAACCTTTACCTAATGCACCTTCTGTTTCAGACATAACTAACCCTGTTAAATTGTTTAGCCCCACGACACTAAAGAGTGAACCGAAGGGTAATTCGGTTAGTAATGTCTCTTCTCCCCGACGTTTCTGTGGTCATTGTAAAAGTTCAACCACAATATTAGCCGTTGTTGGCAACTGTACCCGGAAAAAAGACCCAATGCTCTCGTTGTGACACAGGGCTTGAGGCCTTCTGAAGGTTAGGGAGTAAGACTCCAACCCACAGTGGTTGGACCTGCTTACCCCATTCTTATCGAAAGGGAGACTACTTTTGTCTGAGGGTTCTTCCTGGAGGGACGTGGTGATCTTCCGAGACACCGGTGCCATCCAGACTTTAATTTTAGAGAGTGTTGCAAGGTGCCAACACTCTCGACACTGGAGAGGTGGTACTGGTCGAGGGTGTCACTAGTGATACTCGAGCAGTACCCCTCCGTAAGGTTACCCTGGAATCTGATTTCCACAAGGGTATTTGTACAGTCGGAGTCACTTCGTACCTACCTTTCCCTAATGTTGATGTAATATTGGGTAATGATTTAGCCGGGGATAAGGTAGGGGACTCCAGACTGCCTGTTATGTTGCCTACCCCAAAGGTTTGCCTGGATCCACCCGCCGCAGAGGATAATGTTGTGTACCCTGCGTGCGTGGTGACTAGGTCTATGGGACTTAAATGTAAGGGC
>WNGS01141598.1:0-11252 GCA_020271785.1 Procambarus virginalis
GAAGCAGCCCGTGACAGCTGACTAACACCCAGGTACCTATTTTACTGCTAGGTAACAGGGGCATAGAGTGAAAGAAACTCTGCCCATTGTTTCTCGCCGGAGCCTGGGATCGAACCAGGACCACAGGATCACAAGGCAGCGTGCTGTACGCAAGGACGACCGGCTCCCCAAGAAAGATTAGGAGAGATTTTCTGTTTTATTGCATATTTCGACGTTTCAGCGATTAGAACGGTATTACGAGTACCTTTTCTCTCAATAATATAAACGGAAATCAGGAACATTTCAGTTAATTCTAATGAAAACACATTGATTTTTATCATTTGAATTGGAAAATGTGACCTATTTTCATATGATCAAAATAACACGAAATCTCGCTCTATGATTTCAAGCAAATATCCACGTATTTGGTAATGTTGTGACTTTTTCACGTTTTCATGTGAAAACATGTGTCATTTAAGGTAGTAATATTCAAATTTACTAATATTTTGATGCAACCTCATGTTTTCTCGCGAAATGTGATTTAGCCTAAAAATCTAAGAATTTAGCATAATATTGCGTTTAAAAGCTAGTTTTCTTGCATTTTATTTGTACTAATAATCATCGAATTTAGCAATATTTTCGCGTTTATCATCCCTTTCCTTTATGTGCCGTCAACCAAGTATCAACGATTTAGGCAATATTTTGCCGATTTTCAACGATTTAAGCATTTCTGGTTTATTATCATTTATTTAAAAAAAAATACGATAAAAATAATGCAAACATGTAATTAATTGTAAATTACCCTTGATTTTTAATCAACTTTTTATACCTCGTTTAATAATGAGTTAGATATTGAATAGGAGAGAATTCTGTTTTTTATTGCATATTTCGACGTTTCAGCCAGATTGGCGCAGTTTTACGAATTCAGAAAATAACGGAAATTCAGGAACATTTTAGGTAATTCCAAAGAAAACACATTGATTTTATCTTTGTATTGAACACATCGTTTTCATAATCTTTTTTAATGATCAAAATAATACGCAACCTCGCTCTATGATTTGAAATAAAAATCCTTGAATTTGGTATTATAGTGACTTTTTCACGTTTTTCATGTTGGTGATTTTAGTAAAAATCTTCGAACTTACTAATATTTTGATAAGTACTCGTAAAAACCTCCTTAATCCGGCTGAAACGTCGAAATATGCAATAAAAACTGAAAATCTCTCCTAATCAATATCTACTCTCTATCATAACGAGGTACAAATAGTTGATTTCAATTTAAGTATTAATTTTAATTTACAATTAATACGTGTTTGCATCTATTTGTTGTAAATTTATTGATTAATAGAAATAAACCGAAAAGGCTTGAAAACGCGGAAAAAACAGCAAAATATTACCTAAATCGTTGATATTGGTTTAAAACTCATAAAGAAAGCAAGGATGAACAACCACAAAATATTGCTAAATTCGATGATATTCAGTACAAGCACAATGCATCGAAACTTGCTACAAAACGATATATTATGAGAAATTCTGAGATTTGTAGGATAAATACATATCGCAAGACAAGATGAAGTAGTATCAAAATATAAGTAAATTCAAACATTTTTACATAAAATCACTCTACATGAAAAACGTGAAAATGTCACTATAATACAAAATTCGACGATTTTTACATCAATCAAAGAGCGAGGTTGCGTATTATTTTGATAATTAAAAGGCATATGAAAACGATGTTCCAGTTCACATTATAAAAATCAATGTGTTTTGTTTAGAATTAACTAAAATGATCGTGAATTTCCGTTTATATTACTGTAGGAAGAGGTAAAACCGCTTTAATCCGGCTGAAACGCAGAAATATGCAATTCAAGCAGAATTTCACTCCTAAACTCACTATTTTAACTTGGTACAAATAGCTGATTGAAAATCTTGTATTTAAGGTTAATTTGTAATATTTACGTGTTTGCATCATATATATCGTAAATTTATTGAATTAATGGCATTAAACCGAAAATGATTGAAAACGCGGAAAAATATTACCTAAATCGTTGATATTTGGATGAAGTCTAATAAAGGAAACAACGATAAAAAACCTCAAAGTATTGCTAATTTCGAAGATTTTATGTACAAAGAAAATTTATATACAAGAAAATTTGTTTAAAACGCATTATTATGTGAAATTCTGAGATTTGTAGTCCAAATTACAAATAGAGAGACAACATGAAGTAGTATCAAAATATTAGTAAATTCGAACAAAAAAAGTCGTAATTTCAAACTGCGAATACGTGCAGAGAGCCTGAATTTTGCTCCAAAATATGGCTTAAGGATCGAATTTGGGATGTTTCGGATATTTTGAAAACTTCAGGGGGGTTTGGACAAAATGTGACCCATCGCCGCTCTCAGTAATTGGCACATTTTCGGTATAAAAAGTGTTAATTTAAAACTGCAAATACGTGCAGAGAGACAGAATTTGGCTCCAAAATATGGCTCAACGGTCGAATTTGGGATGTTTGTGATATATTTTAAAACTGCTGGGGGGTTTGGGCAAAATGTGACCCACCACCGCTCTCAGTAATATGCATATTTTCGGTATAAAAAGTCGTAATTTCAAACTGCGAATATGTGCAGAGAGCCAGAATTTGGCTCCCAAATATGGCTCAAGCTTCGAATTTGGGATGTTTGGGATATTTTGAAAACTGCAGGGTGGGTTTGGGCAAAATGTGACCCATCGCCGCTATCAGTAATTGGCATATTTTCGGTATAAAAATTAGTAATTTCAAACTGCGAATACGTGCAGAGAGCCAGAATTTGGCTCCAAAATATGGCTCAATTGTCGAATTTGGGATGTTTGGGATATTTTGAAAACCGCAGTTTGGGTTTGGCAAAATGTGACCCATCGCCGCTATCAGAAAACTGGCATATTTTCGGTATAAAAAGTCGTAATTTCAAACTGCGAATACGTGCAGAGAGCCAGAATTTGGCTCCAAAATATGGCTCAAGGGTCGAATTTGGGATGTTTCGGATATTTTGAAAACTTCATGAGGGTTTGGGCAAAATGTGACCCATCGCCGCTCTCAGTAATTGGCATATTTTCGGTATAAAATGTCGTAATTTCAAACTGCGAATACGTACAGAGAGCCTGAATTTGGCTCCAAAATATGGCTCAAGGGTCGAATTTAGGATGTTTGGGATATTTTGAAAATTACAGGGGGGTTTGGGCAAAATGTGACTCGTCGCCGCTCTCAGTAATTGGCATGTTTTCGGTATATAATGCCGTAATTTGAAACTGCGAATACGTACAGAGAGCCAGAATTTGGCTCCAAAATATGACTGAAGGGTCGAATTTGGGATGTTTGGGATATTTTGAAAACTACAGGTGGGTTTGGACAAAATGTGATCCATCGACGCTCTAAGTAATTGGCATATTTTCGGTATAAAATTCGTTATTTCAAACTGCGAATACGTACAGAGAGCCAGAATTTGGCTCCAAAATATGGCTGAAGCGTCGAATTTGGGATGTTTGGGAAATTTTGAAAACTGCAGGGAGGGTTTGGGCAAAATGCGATCCATTGCTTTTTTCAGTAATTGGCATATTTTCGGTATAAAAAGTGTAATTTCAAACTGCTAATACGTGCAGAGAGCCAGAATTTGACTACAAAATATGGCTCAAGCGTCGCATATGGATGTTTGAGATATTTTGAAAACTGCAGGGAGGGTTTGGGCAAAATGCGATCCCTCGCTGCTTTCAGTAATTGGCATATTTTCGGTATAAAAGTCGTAATTTCAAACTGCGAATACGTGCAGAGAGCAAGAATTTGCTCCAAAATATGGCTCAAGGGTCGAATTTGGGATGTTTCGATATTTTGAAAACTGCAGATGTGGTTTGTGCAAAATGTGACCCATCGCCGCTCTCAGTAATTGGCATATTTTCGGTATAAAATGTCGTAATTTCAAACTGCGAATACGTGCTCAGAGCCAGAATTTGGCTCCAAAATATGGCTCAAGGGTCGAATTTGGGATGTTTGTGATATATTTTAAAACTGCAGGGGGGTTTGGGCAAAATGTGACCCATCGCTGCTCTCAGTAATTGGCATATTTACGGTATAAAAAGTCGTAATTTCAAACTGCGAATACGTGCAGAGAGCCAGAATTGGATCCAAAATATGGCTCAAGGTCGAATTGGGAAGTTTCGGATATTTTGAAAACTCATGAGGGTTTGGGGAAAATGTGACCATCGCTGCTCTCAGTAATTGGCATATTTTCGGTATAAAATTGTAATTTCAAACTGCGAATACGTGCAGAAAGCCAGAATTTGACTCCGAAATATGGTTCAAGGGTCGAATTTGGGATGTTGTGAAATATTTAAAACTGCAGTGGGGGTTTGGGCAAAATATGACCCATCGGCGCTCTCAGTAATTGGCATATTTTCGGTATAAAAGTTTCGTAATTTCAAACTGGGAATAAGTGCAGAGAGCCAGAATTTGGCTCCAAAATATGGCTCATTCGTCGAATTTGGGATGTTTGGGATATTTTGAAAACCGCAGTTGGGGTTTGGGCAAAATGTGACCGTTTACTGCTCTCAGTAATTGCTATATTTTCGGTATAAAATGTCGTAATTTCAAACTGCGAATATGTGCAGAGAGCCAGAATTTGGCTCCAAAATATGGCTCAAGCGTCGAATTTGGGAAGTTTGGGATATTTTGAAAACTGCAGGGAGGGTTTGGGCTAAATGTGATCCATAGCCACTTTCAGTAATTGGCATATTTTCGGTATAAAAAGTGTTAATTTAAAACTGCAAATACGTGCAGAGAGACAGAATTTGGCTAAAAAATATATCTAAACGGTCAAATTTTGGATGTTTGTGATATATTTTAAAACTGCCGCGGGGTTTGGGCAAAATGTGACCCATCACCGCTCTCAGTAATATGCATTATTTTTGGTATAAAAAGTCGTAATTTCAAGCTGCGAATACATGCAGAGAGCAGGAATTTGTCTCCAAAATATGGCTCAGGGGTCGAATTTAGGATGTTTCGGATATTTTAAAAACTGCAGGGGGGTTTGGGCAAAATGTGACCCATCGCCGCTCTTAGTAATTGGCATATTTTCGGTATAAAAATTCGTAATTTCAAACTGCGAATACGTGCAGAGAGCCAGAATTTGACTCCGAAATAAGATTCAATGGTTGAATTTGGGATGTTAGTGATATATTTTAAAACTGCAGGGGGGTTTGGGCAAAATGTGAACATCGCCGCTTCCAGTAATTGGCATATTTTTGGTATAAAAAAGTCGTAATTTCAAACTGCGAATACGTGCAATGAGCCAGAATTTGGCTCCAAAATATGGCTCAAGCGTCGAATTTGGGAAGTTTGGATATTTTGAAACTGCAGGGAGGGTTTGGGCTAAATGTGATCCATAGCCACTTCAGTAATTGGCATATTTTCGGTATAAAAGTGTTAATTTCAAACTGCAAATACGTGCAGAGAGACAGAATTTGGCTAAAAAATATATCTAAACGGTCAAATTTTGGATGTTTGTGATATATTTTAAAACTGCCGCGGGGTTTGGGCAAAATGTGACCCATCACCGCTCTCAGTAATATGCATAATTTTTGGTATAAAAAGTCGTAATTTCAAGCTGCGAATACATGCAGAGAGCAAGAATTTTTCTCCAAAATATGGCTCAAGGGTCGAATTTTGGATGTTTCGGATATTTTGAAAACTGCAGGGGGGTTGGGCAAAATGTGACACATCGCCGCTCTTAGTAATTGGCATATTTTCGGTATAAAAATTCGTAATTTCAAACTGCGAATAAGTGCAGAGAGCCAGAATTGGCTCCAAAATATGACTCAATCGTCGAATTTGGGATGTTTAGGATATTTTGAAAACTGCAGGGAGGGTTTGGGCAAAATGCGATCCATCGCTGCTTTCAGTAATTGGCATATTTTCGGTATAAAAAGTCGTAATTTCAAACTGCGAATACGTTCAGAGAGCCAGAATTTGGCTCCAAAATATGGCTTAAGGGTCGAATTTGGAATGTTTCAGATATTTTGAGAACTTCAGGGGGTTTGGGCAAAATGTGACCCATCGCAGCTCTCAGTAATTGGCACATTTTCGGAATAAAATTCGTAACTTTAAACTGCGAATACGTGCAGAGAGCCAGAATTTGTTTCCCAAATATGGCTCAAGGTTCGAATTTGGGATGTTTGGGATATTTTGAAAACTGCAGGGTGGGTTTGGGCAAAATGTGACCCATCGCCGCTGTCAGTAATTGGCATATTTTCGGTATAAAAATTCGTAATTTCAAACTTCGAATACGTGCAGAGAGCCAGAATTTGGATGTAAAAGTGCTCGAACTTGGTATTATAGGGACTTTTTTCACGTTTTCATGTAGAGTGATTATAGGTAAAAATGTTCGAATTTACTAATATTTTGATAATACTTCATGTTGTCCCACTATATGTGATTTGGCCTACAAATCTTAGAATTTCACAAAACATTTCATAAGATTTCATCATAAGATGTCATCCATCTATCAACGATTTAGGCAATATTTTGCCGTTTTTTCCGCGTGTTCAGGACTTTTTGGTTTATTGCCATTAATTCAATAAACTTACGATAAATAAGATGCAAACTCGTAATGAATTGCAAATTAAAATTAAATACTTCATTCTCAATTAACTATTTGTACCTCGTTAAAATAGTGGGTCAGATATTGATTAGGAGAGATTTTCTGTTTTATTGCATATTTCGGCGTTTCAGCCGGATTAGAGCGGTTTTACGAATACCTCTTCTCTCATTAATATAAACGAAAATTCAGGAACATTTTAGTTCAATTAATGAAAACACACTGATTTTTATCATTTGAATTGGAAAACGCTTTTTCATAAGATCACAATAACACGATATAACGCTTAATGATTTCAAGCAAATATCCACGTAATTGGTAATGTTGTGACTTTTTTCTCGTTTTCATGTGAAAACATGTGTCATTTAAGGTAGAAATATTCGAATTTACTAATATTTTGATACAACCTCAGGCTTTCTTGCGAAATGTGATTTAGCCTAAAAATCTAAGAATTTAGCATAATATTGCGTTTATAAGCAAGTTTTCCTGCATTTTATTTGTACTAATATTCATCGAATTTAGCAATATTTTCACGTTTATCATCCACTTTTACTTTATGAGACTTCAACCAAATATCAACGATTTAGGCAATATTTTGCCGTTTTTCAAAGATTTTAAGCTCTTTTCTTTATTGTCATTTTTGCAAAAAATACGATAAATAGGATGCAAACACGTAATTAATTGTAAATTACCCTTTAATACTTGATTTTCAATCAACTTTTTATACCTCGTTAAAATAATGAGTTAGATATTGATTAGGAGAGAATTTCTGTTTTCATTGCATATTTCGACGTTTCAGCCAGATTAGAGCGGTTTTACGAATTCAGAAATATAAACAGAAATTCAGGAACACTTTAGTTTATTCTAAAGAAAACACAATGATTTTTATCATATGAATTTGGAAACATCGTTTTCATATTCATTTTTAATGATCAAAATAATTCGCAACCTCGCTCTATTATTCGAAGTAAAAATCTTCGAATTTAGTATTATAATGACTTTTTTCACGTTTTTCATTTTGGGTGTTTTTAGGTAAAAATGTTCGAATTTACTAATATTTTGACACTACTTCATGTTGTCTCTCTATTTGTGATTTGTCTTACAAATCTCAGAATTTCACATAATATTGCGTTTGTAAGCATGTTTTCTTGCATTGTGCCTTGTACATAAAATCATTAAATTTTGCAATATTTTGAAGTTTTTCATCGTTGTTTCCTTTATGATATTTCATCCAATATCAACGATTTAGGCCATATTTGGCCTTTTTTCCATGTTTACAGGCATTTTCTGTTTATTGCCATTAATTCATAAAATTTACGATAAATATGATGCAAAGCCGTAAAGAATTGCAAATTACCCTTAAATATATGATTTTCAACCAACTATTTGTACCTTGTTAAAATAGTGAGTCAGATATTGATTAAGAGAGATTTTCTGTTTTTATTGCATATTTCGACGTTTCAGCCGGATTAGAGCAGTTTTACGAGTACCTCTTCTCTCAGTAATATAAACAAAAATTCAGAAACATTTTAGTTAATTCTAACGAAAACACATTGATTTTTATCATTTGAATTGGAAACAACGTTTTCATATGCCTTTTTAATGATCAAAATAATTCGCAACCTCGCTATATGATTTGATGTAAAAATCCTCGAATTTGGTATTATTGTGAGTTTTTTAACGTTTTCATGTAGAGTGATTTTAGGTAAAAATATTAGAATTTACTAAGATTTTGATACTACTTCATGTTGTCCCACTATATGTGATTTGACCTACAAATCTCAGAATTTTACATAATATTGCGTTTTTAAGAAAGTTTTCTTGCATTGTGCATTGCACTTAATATCATCGAATTTAGCAATATTTTTTTATCCTTGTTTCCTTTATGAGATTTAAACCAAATATCAACGATTTATGTAATATGTTGCCGTTTTGCCGCTTTTCTTAGCCTTTTCTGTTTATTGCCAATAATTCAATAAATTTACGATAAATATGATGCAAACACGTAATTAATTGGAAATTAAAATTAAATACTTGATTTTCAATCAACTATCTGTACCTCGTTAAAATAGTGAGTATGATATTGATTAAGAGAGAATTTCTGTTTTTATTGCATATTTCGAAGTTTCAGCCAGATTAGAGCAGTTTTACGAATTCAGAAATAAACGGAAGTTGAGGAACATTTTAGGTAATTCTAAAGAAAACACATTGATTTTTATCATTTGAAATGAAAACATCGTTTTCATATGCCTTTTTAATGATCAAAATAATACGCAACCTCACTCTATGATTTGAAGTAAAAATCCTCGAATTAGGTATTATAGTGACTTTTTTACGTTTTTCATGTAGGGTGATTTTAGGTAAAAATGTTCGAGCTTACTAATATTTTGATACTATTGACAATTTTGGTAATTTTATTGAATTAATGGCAATACAATTCTGAGATTTGTAGGCCAAATCACGTATAGTGGGACAACATGAAGTAGAATCAAAATATTATTAAATTCAAACATTTTTACCTAAAATCACTCTACATGATAAACGTGAAAAAAGTCACTATAATACCAAATTCGAGGATTTTTACATAAAATCATAAAGCGAGGTTGTGTATTATTTTGATAATTAAAAAGGCATATGAAAACGTTTTTTCCAATTGAAATGATAAAAATCAATGTCTTTTCTTTAGAATTACCTAAAATGTTCCTGAATAGTTGATTTAATATGAAGTATTTAATTTTTATTTATTAATTATAATTATTAATTAATTTATTAATAATTATTAATTAATTAATATTATTAATTAATTAATTAATTTATTTTTAATTATTAATTTTTTATATTTAATGAAGTATT
Source organism: Procambarus virginalis (assembly GCA_020271785.1). NCBI lineage: Eukaryota > Metazoa > Arthropoda > Malacostraca > Decapoda > Cambaridae > Procambarus > Procambarus virginalis. The sequence continues at coordinate 9,457 of WNGS01141598.1, forward strand.
TACGTGTTTGCATCATATTTGTTGTAAATTTATTGAATTAATGGAAATAAACCGAAAAGGCTTGAAAACGCGTAAAACGGCAAATATTACCTAAATCTTTGATATTTGGTTTAAAACTCATAAAGAAAACAAGGATGAACAACCACAAAATATTGCTAAATTCTTTGATATTCAGTACAAAGCACAATGCATGAAAACTTGCTAAAAAACGCAATATTATGCGAAATTCTGAGATTTGTAGGCTAAATTACATATTGCACGACAAGATGAAGTAGTATCAAAATATAAGTATATTCGAACATTTTTACCTAAAATCACTCTACATGAAAAACGTGAAAAAGTCACTATAATACCAAATTCGACGATTTTTAAATCAAATGAAAGAGCGAGGTTGCGTATTATTTTGATAATTAAAAAGGCATATGAAAACGTTGTTTCCAATTCAAATAATTAAAATCAATTTGTTTTGTTTAGAATTAACTAAAATGTTCCTTAATTTCCGTTTATATTACTGTAGGAAGAGGTACTCGTAAAACCAATTTAATCCGGCGGAAACGCAGAAATATGCAATAAAAACAGAATTTCACTCCTAAACAATACCTAACTCACTATTTTAACTAGGTACAAATAGTTGATTGAAAATCTTGTATTTAAGTTTATTTTGTAACTATTTACGTGTTTGCACGTAAATAATTGTCGTAAATTTATTAAATAATATATCGTAAATTTATTGAATTAATGGCAATAAACCGAAAATGATTGAAAACTCGGAAAAACGTCCAAATATTACCTAAATCGTTGATATTTGGTGAGATAATATAAAGGAAACAACGATGAAAAACCTCAAGTATTGCTAAGTTCGATGATTTTAAGTACAACGCACAATGCAAGAAAACTTGTTTAAAAACGCATTATTATGTGAAATTCTGTGATTTGTAGTCCAAATCACAAATAGAGAGAAAACATGATGTAGTATCAAAACATTAGTAAATTCGAACATTTTTACCTAAAATCACCCAACATGAAAAACGTGAAAAAAGTCACTATAATACCAAATTCGAGGAATTTTACTTCGAATAATAGAGCGAGGTAGCGAATTATTTTGATCATTAAAATGCATATGAAAACGATGTTTCCAAATTCAAATGATAAAAATCAATGTTTTCTTTAGAATTAACTAAATGTTCCTGAATTTCCGTTTGTATTTCTGAATTCGTAAAACCGCTCTAATCTGGCTGAAACGTCGAAATATGCAATGAAAACTGAAATTCTCTCTGATTTTCATCATTTGTATTGGAAACAACATTTTCATATGTCTTTTCTAGGATCTAATTAATAAGAAACTCGCTTTATAATTTGAAGTTAAATCCTTAAATTTGGTAATATAGTGACTTTTTTCAAGTTTTTATTTTGAGTGATTTTACGTAATAATATTCGATTTTACCAATATTTCGATACTACTTCATGTTTTCTCACGATATGTGCTTTGGCCTTCAAATCTCAACATTTCGCATTATATTGCACTTAAAGAAAGTTTTCTTGCATTTTGTTTTGTACTAAAATCATCGAATTTAGCAATATTTTGACGTTTATCATCACCTTTTCTTTTTGTGATTTAAACAAAATATCATCGAATTAGGCAATATTTTGCCGTTTTTCCACGTTTTTCAACGTGGTTGAAAATTATTGATTAACTCATTATTGATTAACTCAATAATGAGTTAATCAGGTCAGGTTGCGTCAGGTTAGGTTGCGTCAGGTCAGGTAGCGTCAGGTCAGGTCAGGTCAGGTCAGGT
>WNGS01141602.1:0-45317 GCA_020271785.1 Procambarus virginalis
AAATAGTCTAATAGGGGTATAGGTGTTCTGTTAGTTGTCTCTTCAGAGGTTGCATGGCATTTCACCTTCCTTCTTATGATGTCTTCAATGAAACCATTGGAGAAGCCGTTGTTGACTAGGACCTGCCTTATCCTACAGAGTTCTTCATCGACTTGCTTCCATCCTGAGCTGTGGCTGAGAGCACGGTCGACATAAGCGTTAACAACAGTCCTCTTGTACCTATCTGGGCAGTCACTGTTGGCCTGTCGTACCTAGTAGCCAGAACGCATTTCTCAGCCTAATATGCAGACCCGATTGCCTAATAAGCCAAGTTTTCATGACTTAATTGTTTTTCGACTACCTAACCTACCTAATCTAACTTAACTTTTTCGGCTACCTAACCTAACGTAACCTATAAAGATAGGGTAGGTTAGGTTAGGTAGGGTTGGTTAGGTTCGGTCATATATCTACATTAATTTTAACTCCAATAAAAAAAAATTGACCTCATACATAATGAAATGGATAGGTTTATCATTTCATATGAAAAAAATTAGAGAAAATAGATTGATTCAGGAAAACTTGGCTTATTAGGCAAATCGGGTCATGCATAGTAGGCTGAGAATTGCGTTCTGGCTGCTAGGTACGACATATATATATATATATATATATATATATAATATATATATATATATATATATATATATATATATATATATATATATATATATATATATATATATATATTTTCCTTAATCTTTCATCCTTAATTCTTTGACCGCTTAATCCTCTTTGACCTTTTCTGTTTCTGGTAATCCTTTCCTAGGGATGGGTTGGTCAGGTCTAGGTGCTGACCTGTATCTTCCCTTCTCCTGTCCTCAGTCAGTCTGGTGTTGACAAAGGCCTTGACAAGCCAAAACGTTCACCCCCCTTTCTCCAATTCTTTGTGGTTTTTCCACATACAAATGATCAGTGTTTAGTGATCGTCAATTGCATCAATGGATACCACGTGCCAGTTTCTCTCCTTCTCCTCTCTTTACCCTTCTCTTAAGCCTTTTGTACTAAACTTCGTTCTGCTTTAGTGAAATCTCATTCCTTAAAACTTCGCCTCAGTTTTCTTCGAAAATGCCTCAGTGAACAAGTGCTACCACGTTCATTATTACCCAACAGCGTTCTTAAATTATCAGATCGGCCGTTTGATGAGATTCCCCGCTTAGTGCTTAAGAAAAACATCGATTTACTTAAATTACAAGTGCGTGAATGTTTTAAAGTGGTGGATAATTGTAAGTATGCCTTTCTCCAAGCCAATCCGCCCGAATGGAACCGCTGTTTGATGGATTATTTTACACTATTCTGAGATCTACCTACAGAAAGGTGAGTACTAAGCTGGATTTAAAATTGAAGATATTTATTCAACAAAGTAACTGGAGTAAACACTCCAACCGTGATTTTTGTCATCAACCTCTCGGATAGACAACTTGATAACAACACGATTACTGCATTAGGATATGGCCTGAGCTTTGCCACGTCTAACGGGACAGTTAATTTTGTAGATATTGCCAAAGGTTTCTGTAATCTCGAAAAGTATAATGGTATCTCAGTTGAAGATTTTAATGTGTGCAAAGGTATGATGTATGGTGTTTTACTTAACAATTCTGTACCTAATTGTCCAAGTCGATTTATTCATGTGTTCAAAAACCTCAAAAAAGATAATTCCTTACATATTACCAAGGCTGATAAGTCAAATGCAAAGAATTAAGTTCATTAAGAAAAACAATTTGGTCTTGGTCACTAGGCCATAAGCACAAAATATCGTTTGGCCGAGTGACCAAGACCAAATTGTTTTTCTTAATGAACTTAATTCTTTGGTACCTTCAATAAAATTCACATGTGAAAATGAGGAGAATGGTACTCTTCCATTTTTGGACATTATGATTCATAGAGTCAATAGAAGGTTCAAATTTAATGTGTATAGAAAACCTACCAACATGGGGTCGTTTGTTCATTATTATTCGAATCATCATAGTAAAGTTAAACAGGCAGTATTTTCAGGAATGTTTCTTCGAGCTTTGAGGGTATGCAGCCCTGAGTTTTTTGATGAAGAGATAGCTAAAATATATGAAATTGGAAAGAGTTTACAGTACCCTAATATGTTTTTGGATTGTTCGTTTGGGAAAGCTAAATGTACGTTTTATAATAATGTCTCCAAAGCGAAACCAGAAAATGGAAACTCATTGGTGGTACCTTATGCGATGGGATTTGAGAAACTGTCCCCAGTTTTAAAAACCTTAATATCAATTTGGTGTTCACTAATAATACGATCAAGTCTAATTTAATAAAAACTCCCCTGGTACAGCAGGTTGTGTGTATTCGATTCCTTGTAATGATTGTGAGTCTGTGTACCTGGACAAACAGGAAAATCCTTACAATTACGCATGTCCCAACATGCTTATAGTATAAGAACTGCCCAAACGTCTAATGCTTTGTATCTACATACAAGTTTGTGTGATCACACTATTAATTGGGATGGGGCGAAAAGCATTGCCAATTGCAATGGCTTTGTGGAACGGAATTTAATTGAGTCTGCGCTAATTAATCAATGTCCAAATCTTCTCAATGTTAGTACTGGTATGTACAAACTTGATCCAGTTTTAAGTTACAATATTACACAACAGTTTAAGAAAAAACTTTGATAAGGGAGGCATACAATATCTCATTACAATTTCATATTCAATTATTGTGTGTCACATGAGGCTTTTCCTTAATCTTCTTCCTTATTCTCTGACCGCTTAATCCTCTTTGACCTCTCCTGTTTCTGGTAATCCTTTCCCCATAGATGGGATGGTCAGGTCCATGTGCTGACCTGTACCCTCTCCTTACTTCTCTCAGTCAGTGTGATGTTGACAACGACTTTCGCGAGTCGAAGCGTTCATGTGGGAAATTTTTACCCACCATATCTAATAATCATCTAAGAAATGTATTATTTCTATATCATATCTATATCAAATCTATATCATATCAGAATCATATCAGAATCACAATAGATTCACAACATAGCTTGATCCTAGATGATGCNAAATTATACATAATTATACAGACCTCAGGGTATCCACTGACAACCCTACAACACTGGCCTGCCTACCTCTGCAATAATATAATTAACATGCGGCAACATGGCATTAATCTAGACTGAACGATTATATAGAATCGGCAGAACTGGATTACTTACATGGTAAATCTCTATACTGACTGGTTACATACTCGAGTCAGTCTACACCAACATATATCTATACATCTACATGTGTGGTACCGTGTACAACATCCATCTCCAGGTACATCACAACCAGTCACCTGGACGTCAGTACAGACAGTGGTCTCTCAGCTGCTTCCCTCGCCTGCCAGGCGCTATGGGACAACACAGCTGTTACCGGAATTAACAACAGTCCGGTAATTCACCGTTGAGACACCGTAACAATTACTATTGTACTCACAATTTCCACTCTCATTTCATTTATTTCCCCGGTCACTACCTCACTGGCTGCAGAACACCTAGCTCACTCCACGTGCGTCGACTAGGTGTAGCCCTAGGGTGTCCAGGGCAGGTGGCCAAACGTGGCCAAGGGGGTGGCCAAGAAATGTGGCCACTGCGTGGCCCTAAAGGGTGGCCAGGGTGGCGAGCACATGGGGCTTGCCTCAGGCTGGCTGGCTGGTGCCCACAGGCATACACAACGTGGATGGGAGAGCACCCACACCAACTACATACCTGAGCATGCCTCGCTCATACACCGGGGGTGATAATGCCCGGCGTTGTAATAACCCTTAACCATCGTAATCGTTCTTAACGCTATCCCTGTTGTAATTCTCTTTCTCTCTTCACTCAATACCCCAGCTTCACACTGTTACAGTCCAGTATGACCCCTCACTGGACTGCCACGAATATAAGAGGAATATTAATGAGGAAGGTACATCCAGAAAAAGGGTTATTAATTTAAATTAAAAGAATAATAATAAATCATTAAACACTGCAACCACCTTCCCGTCCAACCATACTGAATGTGTCTATCACCGATTCCCCAGGAAGGCAAGGAATCATTAGTCAATTTTGGGAATTAGTTTGTTTAATTTACATTACTTATTTAAATCAAAGGGCAACTTTAATATCTGCTAAATGGAGGAGAACATGGATTTTTTGTGTGTTTCCAAGGCAACACACAAAAATGACCAAGTAGAGAAATATATCAAAGGAAAGTTAAGTGAATACCTCTGGACAAGTTATATAATTTATTTTATTAATCATGTAAATTAAGACAATTTGAACATATACCCTATATTCTATTCCAATAGATGCACAATGGATATCGACTGAGGACATGAATCAAGTGCACAATACCTTAAATACCGCACTGAGGCCACGATGTTGATGGCTGCCCTCAGCCCCTTTGGATGCGGCCTTGCGGCCCTCTAGTTCCGATACACTCCCAAGACACACTAGTGAAATTTTTTTCTGCCAGCTCTGTCCAGCTATGCGAAGGGAACAAGGCGCCTCCATGGGGCCCATTGCACCTCCGAGCAATGTTTACAAAACTGATAATTTATGTTCCAGCCTGTCTTCTCCAAGATAAAGAGTAGGGACATTTGACTCGCCTGGTATGGGGAAGGAACCGGTGAGAGGGGAAAAGAGGAATGAGAGGGAAATCTGAGTGAGGAGGGTTGAGTGGGGGAAGCCAGAGGTACCACGAGGCAAGACTACCCTCAGGTCAACCTCTTGGTCCTTGACAAATGGGCGACAGGGGGGAGGGTGAAGGGGGAGACGAATGACGGGTAAGGGGAGGGGAGAAGTTGAAGGAAGGAGGGGAGTGGGAAGAAGGAAGGAGAGGGAGAAGGAGAACCAATGATCTGAGCACCAGATCAGGTCAACCTCTTGGTCCTGACAAATGGGCGACAGGGGGGAGGGTGAAGGGGGAGACGAATGACGGGTAAGGGGAGGGGAGAAGTTGAAGGAAGGAGGGGAGTGGGAAGAAGGAAGGAGGGGAGAAGGGAGAACCAATGATCTGAGCACCAGATCAGGTCAACCTCTTGGTCCTTGACAATGGGCGACAAGGGGGGGTGAAGGGGGAGACGAATGACTGGTAAGGGGAGGGGAGAAAGAGAGAAGGAAGGAGGGAGAGGGAAGGAGGAGGGAGGGGAGAAGGGAGAACCAATGATCTCCGCACCAGATCATTACAGCGTCACCACATGGCGGACACAGCAAGGTGGAATTCAAAGTCCAACAGGAGCTTGTAATATCACCACAATTACACTACGAGGCCTTGCCCTTATTCCACCAATTGTCCGTTAACATAGACAGGATACTCGAACCCGATGTGAGGAACAATCTGATACACCATGAGGCCTGCCAGCTGTCTCATGGGTGAACCTAGTCTCTTAGATTTTCATTTCTTCCTTCCATACTCTTTGGCCCCATTTCACGCAAATTCGGCCTCGACACAACCCATGATAGCAGGAGTGCCATGCACTATGAGTAATAAGGATGACACAGCGATTAACGGTGATGGAGGTGGCAGCCACCACCCCCACCCAGAGTCACCTTCTCCTCAGCTTGCCGCCCAGCTCAGACTTAAGATTTTGGCGGGCATAGGGGAACTCAAATGCCCATCTCCCCCCCTATCTTGTCTTGACCAATCTAACCTAATCTACACCTAATAACCTAATCTACAAAACTAGGAAAATTAGCTGAGGGAATTTTCATTCCCTCACACCCAGGGCCGCTTTCTTGAATGATTTTTCCTCTCTTCTTCTATGTCCCTTCTAAATTCTGGTGTACCCACTCAGTTGACTCCTGCACTCGCACCCTCTCTTGTCTTGATCTGTGTCTCTGCTCATTTCTCTTTATTTAGACTTTACATGGGGGTGTTAGCGGATGACCTCCATAACAGTTTCTATAGCATTTCATAACAGTTTTCCATAGCATTTCTCTATCCTTGTCACCTCTTTTCACCCTCCCCTCTCATTCCTTAGGTGGCAGTTTACCAAGGCTGACTGACACCTCTATTTGGTACTCTTTCCGACTTCTCTGATCTGCCTCTCCCTCAAGCCTTCCTCCTTTTTCTTGACACCATATTAGACTAAATGGTGCAATATAGTCCGCTATATGCTCAGTTTTTTGCTCTACATCCCAAGGCGGATGTGCGTTCCCTGGTGGAATGAAGACTGTGCTCGGGCTGTCTGCTGTAAGCGTCCAGCCTGGAAGAAACACCGTCGCCGACGGACGCCTGATGTTTTCATTTTGTTTCGGATAGTGAGTACGGTGGATCATAAGGCCATCCTACGACCCATCTGTAGGGCCGCGTGAGAGTTGGAGACTTTCATTTCCACCATTACAACTGACACTCCTCTGTTCTGGAAGAAAATCCCAAAGATATCCAACAGATGAAACACCAGTGTTTCAACTCTGTAATTTTATTGTGGCGGATCCGGTGTGGGTCGCGGCCAAAATGGGTTCGCACTTTTTGACTGTTAGTTTTGGTTTCCATCCTCCTCCTTCTTTCCATACTCGCAAACCTCTTCTTCAATCTTTATCCTTAGATTTTCGCACGCATCTCTAGCTTCCCTATTACGATAATTTCTCCTTCTCTCTCGGAACTTCAATCTGCCCTAGCCCTCTGCAGTTCAATGGCAGCAGGCTCAGATGATATTCATTATGAGATGCTTCGCTATCTCTATCCATGCATGTTTCAGTATATACTGAATATTTCTAACTGGGTCTGGGAGTCGTCAGTCCCTGAGGACTACCTTGAGGAGGGCTTCCCATTCGGAAACCTAGTTCTCTAGGGGTCATCCTCTAATGCCTTCTTCCCAATTGCCCTCACAAGTTGAATCTTCAATTTCTTTGAGTGTATAGTTAATGTCCATCTGATTTGGTTCTTGGAACACTATTACCACCTCTCCCCCTTCTAAATTTGGCTTTCGTAAGTGTTGCAGCACAACTAATGTCTTGGTGAACTTTGAGGTCTATATTCGTACTGCCTTTGCTGCGAAGACCTCCGTTGGTGATGTCTTTTTTTGACTTGGAAACGCATAAGACACCACCTGAGATACAATATGCTATCCCAACTCCGTTCATTTGGCCTTCGTGGTAATCTCCCTCTCTTCCTCCAAAGCTTTCTCTCTCTGGTTGTTCCTTTAGAGTGAGGCTTGGTATCACATTCTCTCCGCCTCTTTTCGGCAATACGAAGGCGTACCCCAAGGTAGTGTTACGAGCACTACTCTTTTTTCCTGGCTTCCTTTAATGGCATTATTCCTCCTTAAGCTCTGGCATTTTCTCAGCCCTGTATGTTGACGCTGTTACCCTCAACTGTCATAGTGATGACTCGCCTTTCTCCCAACGGCGGCTTCCAACTTGCGATTGATGCTGTGTCGTCCTGGGCCACCAATTATGGCTTTGAGTTCTCTAGAACTAATACTTGTGCTATGACCTTTTCTCGGAAGCAAGTAGTTTTTCGACCCCACTGTCGCTTTATGGTAATCTTTTGTATAACGAGTCTGCTAAACTTCTGGGGGTTAATCTTTCACACTCGTTTGCCTTGGTCATTCCATATCTGTTACCTCCGAGTTGATTGCTCTAAGGAATTAACGTACTTAAGGTCTTGTCCCATAATTACTAGAAAGGCAATAGGCGCTGGCTCCTCTCTCTACATTCCTCTCTTGTGCTGTTTAAAGTCAATTATGGCTGTGCTGCTTACTCCTCTGCCTCTCCCTCAACTCTTCGTAGTCATGATTCTCTTCATCATACTGGGCTACGTCTCTCGGTTCTGGTGCCTTTCATTCGACTAAACCCTAAGCCTGTATGTTGAGACCTGAATCCTGTCTCTACAGGATCGTCGTGATCGCTATTGTCTACGCAGATTTGCGCGGTCACTACAGCACCCTCATTCTCGCTTATATTGTACTTTGACCATTACCCCTCCTGTGGGCCCCGTTCCCTTTCACCAGCACCCCCACAACCTTATACAGCATATGATACACACCTGCCACTGTCACCAACTGCCCAACCAACCTTCCACAACCTTATACATGAATATGGTACACCACTGTCACCACCTGCCCTACCACCTTTCAACAACCTAATACATGCATATTGTGCCCACCTCCCACTGTCACCACCACCCTGCTACAACATTTGACATGCATATGGTGCACACCTGACACTGTCACCACCTGCACCCCCCATCTACCACAACTTTAGTCATGCATAGGATACACAACTACCACTACCACCACATTCCCCACCCTGCCACTTTCTTATTCATGCATATTGTGCACACCTGCCACTGTCAACACCCGCACCTGTCGGAAATTTCCGACGACCCAAGTACTAACCCCTAGCACAGCAATATAAAAGCCTTGTGTTAGGAAAATAATTTTAATAACAATATTACACTCTAGTGCGGGAACGCCAAACTTTTCCTACTATCTATGGCGGGCTGTTGCATCAGCCGCTACACCTCACGGTGACGAATTCTTTATTTAATTATAATTAAATCCAGTCTAAAATCTGCATTCATTTGCGTTGTAATTTAGATTTGAATTTGATTTATTTTAACTAGAATAAAGTTTACCGCCATTCCAAGGTGAAATTTCCACATTCGTGACCAGTCGATTCACGGTTGTAATAAAAGTCTTGTCACGTATGTAGCACTCTGTATATGTGCTTTGAACTACAAACTCTTCGACCAAGTGTTATGAACAATGAAACATTGTTCTCTGGTGTTTGATGCAATTTATTAGGGTGTAAAATGACGTCGATATCGTCCTGTTAGTGAACAAGATAAAATTCAATAGCGTGACATTTCCCGGGCTTTTATTTCTTCTGATCCAATCCCAGTACGGCAGGCCTTGGTGGTTGGACTAGGCCAAAACAATGGGAACTCTTGGGCTGCATGAGCAGGAAAAGTCCTAAACAGACTACATTTAAAAAGCATGATTCTCGATAGAGAGGGTGATCATCCACACCCAAATTACACTCCTTCTGCACCGTGGGACGAGCCTACTTTCAAAATAGTAATAGAAAGTCTCCCAATGAAAAAGGCTGCCTATGATCCGACAATCCTAAGGCGCATAATAGAAGAGCAAATGTATAGCATAGCAGTAGCAGGAGCCACCCACATCTTCACAGACGGATCGGTTGACACAGAATATGAGAGTGCTGGCGCTGCTCTTTGCACGGCCAGCATACAGGCATATTGGAGACTGGGAGGACTAGTATCATCAACCCAAACTGAGCTGTTTGCCATACAACAGGCATTCGCATATGTGATTGCACAAAACCCTCAAAATGCAATCATACACACAGACTCAAAAGCTGCACTTCAAATACTAGGACAAAAACAGTGGAAAGATAACGTGGAAATAATTACCACCATTTTGTATCTTGGAGCAGTCGCTAAAGGCAAAGGACTCAACATAACCTTGAACTGGATCCCATCCCATATTGGAATCCCATTAAATGAGAAAGCTGATGAAATTGCTAAACTGGCAACTCGTCATCCAGTGATAGATAAAACAATTCAACCCAGCCTAGAGAACATTAAAAACATCATCACCAAAAAGCTCTCACACCTCAACAAAGCCTACCTACACCAGAGAATAGCTGAAGGTTCGCCCTCTGCAACATGGTATCTTCAGGCAACCAAATTAGAAAGGTTAAATATCCCAAAAGGAATCCACAGGGAAATAGCAGTTAGGTTATATAGACTACGTCTAGGTAACAGATGCAACTGGGAGATTAGTGAACCCCGACAGAGAGAGTGCATCTTCTGCCAAACTGTCACAGAAAAGCCATTACTTCACTATCTTCTGGAATGTGAAGCAACCAACGACCTTAGAAGAGCTTTAAGAGTTCCTGAATCTTGCAGTTGCCACCCTGAAGCCATCAACAGAGCCACTCTCCTGGTCAACAAAGGTGTCCAGCAGCTGGACACCCTCATAAAGACTGTGAAGCAGTATCCTCCCCCGCGATAACAGCTTGATGATTAAATGCAACCTCAGAATAATGAAAAGAATTACGGAAAAAAAATGTACCACTTACGGGCTATTCATGCCCGTGCCACTCTTGGGTGGCTTAATCTTTATCAATCAATCAATCGGGCTTTTACCGAGAGAGAGGGGGTGGGGAGGAGGAGGAAGCGTCAAGTGCACACAGTCTCACGCCATCACAAACACAATCTGACCCCGCGGTAAAGAGAGTGCACTTGGAGTAGCCGTGGAGTGCGGACGTGTCCCTCCGTGACTGCTGGAGTTGTTCGCTGTTTGGTCGCCAGGTGGCGGGGCGTCGCTGCCCTACCAGTGTTGTTGCCTGGCTGGCTGCTGCTGACGTGGCGGAACTGAGTTGCGATGGGGGTCCCCCTCCCACCGGTACTGCGGGCTCAGTCTGTGGGCCTGGAATTTTCCAGCCGGGCTGGATACCCAGAGATTGCACGGGTGTGTGAGCAGCTGCAGGTACCTGTGATGGATATCTACGGTGTCGAGCTGGTGACGGCCCGTCGGGTGATCCTGAAATTCACTGCAGACATGGCGTATCGCGAATTTCTACGTCGATACGAGGGGCGGACATTGCCTCTGCAGGATGGTGCGGGCACTGTGTCCATATCTGATCGGAGTGGTGCCCTCACATACGTCAGCGTCCATGGGGCTCCTTTGGAGTTTCCGGAGGGTCTGCTCCGGCGGTACTTCGGCCGTTTTGGCGCCGTCGTTAGTGTGCGGGTGAATGTGGTGTCCTCGAGCCCACTAAAGGGTGTCCGCACAAACATTCGTACCCTGGGCATGAGGTTACGGGAGGATATCCCGTCCTCTGTGCGTCTGCTGGGGTACACAGTTCGGGTGTTTTACGCCCGCCAGCCCCGGACATGTTATCGCTGTGGCCTGTCGGGCCATCAGGCTGCTGAATGTTCTGCGTGCCTCTGCGCCTGTGAACCTCTTCAGTGAGGAGGACTTCCCACCGCTTCCTGTGGAGGAGGTTTCTGTGGGTCTGGACGCCTCCCCGGACGCGGCTAAGCCCCCTGTGTTGCCTGATGCGCCCCCTGTGGTGGACGTTCCCCCGAATGTCGCCGACCCTCCTCAGGATGTTGCGATGCCCTCGGTGGATACTCCTGCTCCTGTCCCTGATGCTCCCGTGGGCCTTTCTGATGCTCCCTCCTCGCCGTCTGCTCACCCGTCTTCAGTTGCTGCGCCTAGCCCTGCATGCTCGCCTGCATCCTCGCCTCGGGTCCCGGCTGCGCTGAGTGCTGGGGTGGCTGTGGGGCCTCCTGTTGTATGTGGTCCGGTTCCCCCTGCGGTTGAGGCTGCTGCCGTCATGAGGCGAGCGGTGGTTCGCACGGCTTGTGATGCCCGTGGTTCTGGGTCCGCCTCCGGCTCTGAGGATGTGCGCCCGGTGCCCAAGCGGTCCAGGCGTTCTTCTACTGCATGGGCTGATGTGGAGGGTTTCGACGCCGATGGGTCTTCGGGAGATGATGTGGTGGTCGCTGACGTCCATGTACCTGCTGATGCCAAGGATTGTGTGTATGATTCACCTCCTGTTTCTTCTGTAGACGGTTCTCCGCAGTGGGGGGTGGTTGCTCCTCCGGACGTTGGTGCGGGGGATGCTGGTGCAGGCCGCGACCTCGTGTTGTTGCTAAAGAAGGATGTTCAGCGAGGGAGGCCCCTGCAGGTGTCCCGTCCGGTGGTTGCTGCGGAGCCCTGTGGGGCTGCCAAGGTTACAAGTGCGCTGCCCGTTGCCCGCACCTGTAGGGGGAAGCCCGTCCCGATCATCTTGGCCTCCGGCGTGGCGTACGATCAGAAGACCAACCCTTTGGAATTTGGCTTTATTGACCGAGTGCTGCCTGTTCCGTGGTGCCCCTCGACTATCTGGGTTCCACAGGCTCAGGCTTTTGTTGAGGGTGTGCCGAATTTGATGCCCGATCCTCGTACGGCCCATAGTCACTCTGACGACATCATGTTGCTTTGGGAGGCGTATTGTCTTCGTTTCCCGGCAGCTGAGTGGCCGGATAAGTATGCGCACTCTTGATAGTTTGTGTGCTTGCTGAGTATTTCGCGTCTGTAGTGGATTTAGTATGTTCTGTGGTATATATTGTGTGCCCTTCAGGCCGGTGTCGTATTTAGTTTTCTCACTGTCCCTGTTTATTGTAATTAGTGTATTGTGTGCCCTTCAGGCCGATGTCGTGTTTAGTTTTCTCAATGTCCCTGTTTATTGTAATTAGGCTATACCTTTTCATGATTATCTGTTTCTTTGATTCTGATGTATTATGTGCCCCTATGGCTATGCTGTTTGCCCTCTTACGTGAGTGGTTGTGCATGTTTTTTGTTTGTTTATTGGTTTGTTTGTTATGTTTATGGTTTTTTGTTTTATGATTTTATTATTTATTTGTTTATTTTTTATTTTTGTTCTCCTCTGCTTTCTATGTGTATTATGACCTTGTTTTATGTGTTATTGTAATTTGGGTATTGTTTGCCTGTTTGCGCTATTTGTTTATTGATGTTTTTGTACTGTGCTGTCGGTCCTTCTGGCCGGTGGTTTGTTTGTTTTGCTCATTTTGTTTTCTTATGTTAATTTTATTGTATTTATTGCTTATACTTGCATGCTTGCATGTAAAAATAAATATAAAAAAAAAAAACTTACGGGCTATTCATGCCCGTGCCACCTCTTGGGTGGCTTAATCTTTATCAATCAATCAATCGGGCTTTTACCGAGAGAGAGGGGGTGGGGAGGAGGAGGAAGCGTCAAGTGCACACAGTCTCACGCCATCACAAACACAATCTGACCCCGCGGTAAAGTCAGCTGATTACTATCGCCCAATATTTGAGTCATCCGACGGATTACGGCTCAAAGACGTTGCTGCTTGCTTCACACAATAAGGGAAGTGGAGTTCGGTCGGTTAAAATTTATTCTATCTTGGAATTATGGCCATATTTCCCGGGGAGAATTAACCGGTCGTTACACTGCAAGAGCTCGACAGTATCCAGAGTAAGTTTAGGTTCAAATGGGAGGTTATGATGCTCATTTGAAATAAATTGGGGAATATAATAATAGTGCAAGAGTTAAGTTGTATATTTTCCACAGTGTGCAGACAAACAACTGGGAGTCAGCCACCTCAACTCATGAGTTTACGTGGACACGACGCCACCAACCACGAGTTGATTAATTTGACTGTTGAGAAGTTCCCCAGACGCTCACCTGCCAACCCGCTCGGCAGCTAAGCCTTTTAAATTTATTCCGTGACAATTGTAGTTAGTTTTCTAACTTTGTATAAAATTATAAGTTACTTTGATTTATTAACTCATGAATATTTAACTATAAGGCAGGAGAGCACGAAAAAGATTATATTATTTTATGATTATTTTGCAACTTATTGTTATTATTATTATTAAACATTATTCTTTTCTATCTTTATCGAATCTTTTGTTTTCTTTCTTGCCTTACTCATATACACTTCTTGTCTATCTACAGCGATCCATATTTTTTTTTATTTTTATTTTTACATGAAAACATGCTTATAAGTACAATAAAAAGAAACAGTTACATCATAAAACAGAACAAAATGACAAAGCACAAATGTGCAAAACTAAGGAACAAAAGAACTAAACACACAATAACACCAGCCAGAAGGGCCGATCACAAAACAACAATAATGACAAACAGAATACAATAAGTAAGTTAAACACAGCGGAAGACAATACAGAAATAATACACAAAAACCTGAAATATACAGAACAAGGCTACCAGCACCGCAAACATACACGGAGAGGCACCAACACAAAACAAAACAGTAAATAATAAATAACAATAACAAGAAAACGAAAAAGTTATGCAATAAACAAAAGGAAAAGCTCAACGGTTTACTCGACAAAAAGCATAAACCCAGACTAGGTCACGCCAACAGCCTGAAGGGCACTCAACACCACACAAACAAGCGCACAAGCAGCATCATAAAAACATAGAACCACAAGTATAACATAAGAACATGACACCCATAACCAGACACACACAAACCAAAACCGCGGACCGCACAGGAACCGGACACACGCACACAAGCCACACAAAAAAACCCACAACCACAAACCGGAGCACGCAGGAACCGGGAAACAAAACTGCCCCACCCACGTTCACACACCCGACCCACACCCCACACCCATGCACACTAGTGGAAACAACCCACAACCCACAACACGCAACACACAACACACAAAGGAATCATGAGTGAGGAACACATTCCTCAGAGACAAAACCACACGACTCCGCAGCCCAAGGATACCTGCGCTTGTAGGCCTCCCAAATCATATATTCCCTGTCGGTAGGGGGACGATCCCCCAGCTGCCGTGGGCCATTCATAAACTCGGGAACAACCAGATCAGGCGGAAACGGCCATTCCTTAAGCTCACTGACGCAAGTCGCATAACGAGACTGGGGAACGGAACCCACGTCCTTCGAGGAAGCAGACGAAACCGATCGGTCCGGGGTTTGGTTAGTGTGTGTGTCCGGGGTTTGGTTAGTGTGTGTGTCTGGTTGTGGATGTCATGTTCTTATGTTATGTTTTGTGGTTCTATGATTTTATGATGCTGTTTGTGCGCTTGTTTGTGTAGTGTTGAGTGCCATTCAGGCTGTTGGCGTGACCCGGTCTGGGTTTATGCTTTTGGTCGAGTTTTGTCATTGTGCTTTTCCTTTTGTTTGTTGTGTAATTGCATTGTTTTCTTGTTATTATTATTGATATTTTTGTTTTGTGTTGGTGCCTCTCCGTGTGTGTTTGCCGTGCTGGTAGTCTTGTTCTGTATATTTCATGTGTTTGTGTGTTATTTCTGTATTGTCTTCCGCTGTGTTTACCATAATTATTGTATTTTGTTTGTAATTATTGTTTTGTGGTCGGCCCTTCCGGCCGGCGTTTTAGTGTTTAGTACTTTTGTTCCTTAGTTTTTGCACGTTTGTGCTTTGTCATTTTGTTATGTTCTATGTTGTAATTGTTTACTTTTATTGTACTTATAAGCATGATTGCATGTAAAAATAATAATAATAAAAAAAACTCCTGTATGCTAATCCCCACTATCAACAGCCCCACCCAAATCACAAAAGCATCCGCTATTACCTTGGATCATTTATGGACTAACATAACAGCTCCCCTTGCATCTGGTATAATAACTGACAGAACAACTGACCACTATCCTACCTTCCTCGTAGAGAACATGGATAAAACATCACCAGCTAACAAGAAACTTACCTTTAGGTTACACAGTGAAGCAGCAATAGGCAATTTCACAAATGCACTCCACAATATAAGCTGGGAATCTGAATTTAATAATACACAGGATATAAATTCATTAACTAATCTCTTCCTTTCCAAAATTCGAAACCTTTACAGCACTCATTGTCTTCTTCGCATCAATAAAGTAACTGACAAAAGGCTAAACAATCCCTGGCTCATAAATGGAGTACTCAAAGCAATCGACAAGAATCCTGCATATGAAAAAGTGGGATTGGCCTAGTTGCAAAGGATGTAGTTAAGAAGTACTTGTCAGTGTTTACCAGTATAATAAGAAAAGCAAAGCTTTCCTATTATGAGAGTAGATTCAAAGAAGCAAAAGGCAACACGAAAAGCACATGGAGAGCCATCTCTAACATCTAAACAATCTAAAGCTACGATCTAAACAACATTCACATAACCAGATACACCATCCTTGGTGTACAACTTCAAGGATGGTTGTACACCTGCAATAGATCTAGAAATGACAACCGAATTTAATAGCTTCTTTTCATCGGTTGGTGCTTACCTTGCCGGAAAAATCCCACAGACTCAGACACATGTTACCACATATCTTTCAGGCGGGAGTCTCGTCGTGGACGTGGTGGTGAGCAGACGTGTTTTGGTTCGCTCTGCTACTAGCGTCTGGTGTGGTGGAAGTGTTTGTCGTCGTTGGGAGCCGGCGTGTTGCCAGATGGCCGGTTACCGTCGCGCTGAGGGTGGTATAGTGCCGTCATGGGCTCCTACACACCTCCACTCAAGCGGAAGGAGTCCATAGGGCTCAAGTTTAGTTGTCATGTTGATACCGACCTTGTATCCACGACGATCTTCGATGTGTTACAGATCAAGGCGGAAGAAATATTTGGTTACCAAACACTGCCAGGGTACAGAGTGGTGTTGAAATTTGCAAACAATGTAGCGTTTTCAGAGTTTCTCGGGAAGTATGATGATGAAATTATACGTTTACCTAATGGGAAAGGATCAGTAGAAGTGATTAATTTGAGCAAAACATTTACATACGTTTCTGTGCGGGATGCGCCCTTTGAAATGTTGAATGGAACTATTATCCGCATACTGCAACATTATGGGAAAGTGGACAATGTTCGCTTCAATAAGTATACTTATGGTCCAGGGAAAGGGTGTTTTAATGGAACAAGAACAGCCAAGCTGGAACTTCATCGCAATATTCCTTCATCAATGTCGGTAGAGGGTCATTATATTAAGTTTATATACCATGGCCAGCTGCAAACTTGTTTTAGGTGTGGGCGTACTGGTCACATGGCTGCTGCCTGCCAGGTGGGGGCTTCAGAACGAATCAACATTTTTCGTGAAAATGACTTTCCGCCATTAATAGAGGACGGTGTATCAGGTAATGAACCCGCTGTTGTCTATACTGCCGTGCCAGGTGAGGTAGACGGAGTGACCCACACCTCTGTAAGTGAAACGTCTGTGGGAGTGAATCCCAGTGCAACTGCGGCCTGTGCAGGTGACTTAGGTCAGGATGATAAGGGTAATGCAGAACCGGAATGTGCAGACGACACTGCTCAGGACGATTTATCTGCTCTCGTTCAACCTGGTGAGGGTGAGGTCTGTCTGGACAATATACGTGTGGACGCCCATGACATAGGCGCTGACGCTGCGCTGAGCAGCGATGACAACGGCGGCGCTGACCTTGGTGAGGTGACGATGGAAAAAGTAACTGGTTGTCAACTGGATGTGGAGGATGACTCCATGGAGGATGGTGATGTAGAACTGCCTGTGACGAAGGCCACTCCACCCTCTTCAGTGTGGTCTGATAGCCAGGGTAAGGGTGGTGTGAAGGCTGGTTCTGCACTCAGTCATGTGAAGAAACGTAGGAGAACATCAATTCGGAGTATTGAGCAGGTTGTTACCATTGACGTTCACCGTGACCAAGGCCAGGAAGAGTCACCGACACGTAGCGAGGGCACAGTACGAACAGTGCGTGGGGATCATGGTAACGAGCACAGTGATAAGGTATGGTGGAATCTTGTGGAACATGAACAGAGTCGTGACGCGAGTGCAAATATTAAACTTAGATTTCGGAAAGGAAAAGCAGACACTAAGTTAGTGTCAAGTGAGGTTTCGATGGATAACGGGTAATTTTTGGTTTCTCTCATATAACATTCGGGAAGCCTGTTAACTTTAATTGTGCTACTTTGAACGTTAATGGGCTCAATTGTCGAAATAAACAGTTGCAGCTGTTATCGTTGTTTAGCTCATGCTCGGTGATGATTTGGACAATTTGTTTACTGAGAATTATATAAAATATATGTAAATGTCATAATTTCCCCTGTATTTTAATGTAAATTTATTCTCCAAATTTTGTACATAGTTTAACGGAAATTAAGTGTAACATTCAGGGGTTTTTACAGATCATATTCTGTACTTTTGGGAAACTTGTTCACTACGAATTGCAATGTCAACTTGTCTTGTAAAACTTTTATATACTTTAATTTATGTTGTATTTTTTAAATAAAGAAAAAAAAACATATCTTTCAGGCAGCTATTCAAACACTCTTCTCCTTTCACCAATCAGCCCTACAGATGTTGTGTCCATCATTCACCCACTAATGTTCTCAGCTAATGTTCCCAAAGCTGGGAACATTAGTGAAATACCATCCATGGTGTACAAGAATGTCTCCCATACCCTTGTGCCACTCATAGCCTTGCTGTTCAAAAAATCTCTAGCGTCACACCTTCCCTGATTTCCTTTAGAAAGCAGAAGTATCGCCAGTTCATAAATGAGGCAATCCGGCAGTCATAAACAATTACAAACCAATATCAAATCTATCTATATTATCAAAAGTAGTTGAAAAATGATTTACAATCAGCTGTTCTCCTATCTCGTAAAATTCAACATAATAAGTCTATGTCAGTTTGGCTTCAACTCCCAAAAGAGTACCAAAAAGGCAATTATTAGTCTGCCTGACTTAATTTATTCTACTCAGCCCTCGACAAAAGTGAGTTTCCGATTGAACTCTTCATTGATATGAGAAAGGCCTTTGAAACTGTTAACTATTAACAACTTTTCTCTTAAACTCCACCATTATGGAATCCGAGGCCATGCCCTGAACTATATTCGCTCTTATCTACCTACCCAATATGTACCTATGGGTATATATTGGGTACACCAATATGTACCCATCAATGATATAACCTCTCCCACTCTTCCATTAACCGTAGAGTTACCACAGGGCAGCATCCCAGGACCTCTCCTATTCCTTATATACATCAATGATCTGCCTGATATGTCTTAACATTCTTACACCTATGTTTTCTGCTGACGATACTACCCTCATCTACGTCGATCCTAACCCACACACACTAATGTTGTAAACAATGAACTAAAATAAGTTTACTTATGGATGTCAACCAACAAATTCATACTAAACATAGAAAAGACCACCTACATCTTGTCTGGAAGCAAATCAACAAATGTAATTCAGCCTCAGATAGACAATGTTAACATCAGCAATAAAAATGATGTAAAGTTCCTTGGCCTATACTTAGACAAGAGACTCAGCTTCAGCACCTACATACAACACATAACCAAGAAAATCTCAAAAACGGATCGTATTTTCTCTAAAATCAAATTTTATGTTCCAAACTCTGCTCTCTTCTCACTATACTTTGCACTAATCTATCCCTATCTTACATATGGTTTCTGTGCATGGGCTCAACTTCTGCAAACTACCTCAAGCCCATCATCACCCAGCAAAAATCTGCTATCAGAACAATAACAAACTCGCCTTTCAGAAAACACTCAGAAACCTGTTTAAATCCCTAAACAGGCTATATGTAACCTCACTCCACACATTCTCATGTGTCAATTACATTTACAAAACCCTGTTCTTAAGTACATACCTTGTTCTGAAACTCTTCTTGGACAGATGTAATAGAACACATAATCACCACACCAAAAACAAATATATCTTTGATATCCCAGGAGTCAAACTTATTCATTACAAATAAAAGGACAAAGCATCAATTCACTCCCTAACGAACTGAAAAGCTGTCAAACCTTTGCCTTATTTAAAAATAAAACCAAAAAGTATCTAATTTCATCTTGATAGTTTCCTACCCAGTGCTTGAAACTCGCACTGTATCTAGAGCTACCCAATTCTCCTAAATATGTACCTATGCTATACAATTTTACCATTGAAACAACTGCTGTTATCTTATTTCATGCTGTACACATTTTGCTACATTATATTTTGTAATTATCTTCAAATTATGCTAAAATGTACCTGTCGATAACGTTTAAATTTACTTTAATGTATCTTCTTTTTTTTCAAATTTCTTATACAATTTTTTTATACTTTCTTACAAACTTTCTTACAATGAATTTTTATACCTTCTTGCAGTGCATTTTTATACTCACAATGTATTTTTATACTTTCTTACAATGTACCTGTAAACATATCTTCTTAATTTTCCTAGAAATTACCTTCTTAAAATTTGTATTAAATTAAGGATCTGCCCGAAACGATATGCGTGTTAGTGACTTTACAAGAATGTAAAACTTCAAGTCTCTGCATTCTCATTAGCCCAATGTACATTGTTGTATAATAAAAAAATAAATGAAATAATAAATAGGGTAGACTTAGTATTATTAAATCTACCTTCCAAGATTTGTGTAAGCGGTTACACCTGGCAGGTAGAGAAATTAATCATACAGCCCTCCATTTATCGTCCAATTAATCATTTAGTAATAACAACGAAATACCTGCTGGGAAATTCCCACAGCACCACCCCATGCCCCAACTTAAACATGCATGCCAATGACGCACACGTTACCTACCACTGTCACCACCAGCACAGCCACTCTGCTACAACCTAATACATGGTTACCACCTCCCACTACCTGTATCCCACCCTGCCACAACCTTATAGATGCATGTGGTGCCCACCTCTCACTGTCACCATCTGTACCTCAACCCTGCCACGACCTTATACATGCATATGGTGCACATCTCCCACTGTCACCTCTACCATGCCACAATTTTATTCATGCATAAGGTGTACACCTTCCAGGTGTCACCACCTGCATCCCCATTCTGCCACAATCTTATTCATACATATGGTACACACCACCCACTGACACCACCACCCTACCTCAACCTTATAAATGCATATAGTGCACATCTTCCACTGTCACCACCTGCACCCCACCCTGCAACATCCTTATACACTCATACGGTTCACACCTCCTACTGTCACCTCCTGCATCCCCATCCTGTCATAATGTTATTCATGCATATGGTACATTCCACCCACTGTCATCGCCTGAAACCATAACCCTGCCACAACCTTATTCATTCATATGGTGCCTGTCGGGAAAAAACGATCTAGTTTAATAATCCTTGCTACAATATGCAGATAATTGCGCTGCTGTTCTTGTACTAACCTATTAACCGATACTAATACAAATTAATTTAATAACTTGTTCAAAGAAAACTAGAATATAGTGGAATTTTTTCCCCAAATATGGGACATATATTTTCACGCCATAAAATATCGATATGAAACATAAAATATCACTAAAACCTCAGGTATAGTGGTAAAATAAATAAAAGGCCATTCCCTTTGACTGGATCAAATTAATTCATAAATAAAAACAACGTTTCTCTACCTTCATCCAAAATGAACATAAAATTGAACTGATTCCAGTAACGTGCCAGAGCTGTGGGAAGGAGGAGTCTGGCCATAGTGAAAGAACACTGCTCTCGTGAGGTGGCACAAAGAAGCAGCTACGTTTGCACTCGTAGCCTAGAACCATTCCTACGTTCTTCAGCTGATGCAACCTCTAAATAACGAGAGTACCTCGTATCCGGTTTGTCCTAAACAGTCAAAATTTTATTACTATGCCTTTTCACATTATTAATGACATTCCGGTTAGGAGGCGTGCGACTCCCCAAAACCGGGCGAGCCCCTCACAAGCTTATAAAATCCTAATAACTGTAAAGTTCAATGTGCCATATCTGTGATAGGAAGTATAGTTGCAGTAGTTATATTGTATTCTTCCGGCAGATCTTCTGTGGTCACCAGGGAATTAAGCATCAGTCACCTTTCACCACGAGGAAACATGCGCCATAGCCTCGTGACCCATACCTGACTGACTGCTCCCATGTCCCTCTAATATCAATACTGAAGCCTTCAAAACAGATAAGGGCTTGGTGTACAAATTTAATTCCAGTAGAATAATGAACTTCCTTTGGTAGAAATTTCCTGTCAATCGATAAATTCTCGATTGATAGGCTACTATAATTAATTAATCTTCCAAAGTTGTGTTGGGATATTACTTGTAGGAGAATTTAAATGTATACAGTCTGCTAGATTAAACATACAGTCTACTAAGCTACCGAAAGATATAATAAGTCAATTATGCATCATAAATAAAAATTCAACTAAATTAGTTAATAATTAAAATAAATTAAATGAAATCCCACGTGTCAAAATTCCCCACAGTGCCCACCTCCCATTGTCACCACTTGCACACCTACCCTGCCAAAACTCACCCCACCACTCTAGAGGGTGGCCTTACAGATGAGTGGACAGCGCTTCGT
The DNA here is from genome assembly GCA_020271785.1 of Procambarus virginalis. Taxonomy (NCBI): domain Eukaryota; kingdom Metazoa; phylum Arthropoda; class Malacostraca; order Decapoda; family Cambaridae; genus Procambarus; species Procambarus virginalis. Next base: position 21,848 of record WNGS01141602.1, read on the forward strand.
TTCGCAGTCCTGAGGTTCCAGGTTCTATCCCGTTGGAGGCGGAAAGAAACAGGCAGAGTTTCTTTCACCCTGATGCGCCTGTCACCTAGCAGTAAACAGGTACCTTGGAGTTAGAAAGCTGCTACGGGCTGCTTCCTGGGAATGTGTGTGTGGAGGAAAAAAAGTTGATTGACAGTTGAGAGGCTGGCTGAAAGAGCCAAAGCTCAACCCCCCCCTTCCCAAGCACAACTAGGTGAATGCAACTAGATGAATACAACCTTATTGATGCATATGGTGCCCACCTCCCATTGTCACCACTTGCACACCAACCCGGCCACAATCTTATACTAGCATATTGTGCACACTTCCCACTGTCAACAGCTGCACCCCCACCTTGCCACCACCCTTATATAGACACATGGTGCACACCTACCATTGTCACCGCCTGCACCACCACCCTGCCACAACCTTGAACATGTATATGGGGCACACCTCCCACTGTCACCACCTGCACCCCTAACCTGACACAATGGGGCGCCGGTGGCTGTGTGGATAGCACGCTGGACACGTAATCCTGTGGGTCAGGTTCGTTTCCCGGAGCCGGCGAGAAACAATAATGGGCAGAGTTTCTTTGACCCTGACGCCCCTGTTACCTAGCAGTAAACAGGTACCTGGGAGTTACACAGCGGTTACGGGCTGCTTCCTGAGGGTGCTTGTGTGTAAAAAAATAGTTAGTAACAGTTGATTGACAGTTGAGAGGCGTGCCGAAAGAGCTGAGCTCAACCCCAGCAAGCACAACTAGGTGAATACAACCTTATAAATGTATATGGTGCCCACCTCCCACTGACACCACATGCACACCTTCTCTGCCACCACCTTGTAATTGCATAGTGCACACCTCTCCCTGTCAACACCTGCACCCCTACCCAGGAACAACCTTATACATTCAGATCGTGCACACCTCCCACTGTTACTACCTGCAATACCACCCTGCCACAGCCTTGTAAATGCATATGGTACACACCTCTCTCTGCCACCACCTGCACCACCACCACTCTACTACAATCTTATTTATGCATATGGTACTCACCTCCCAATGACACCACCTGCACCTCCCTCTTGCGACAACCTTATTCATGCATATGGTAAACACTTTCCACTGTCACAATCTGCTCCACCCCCCCCCCTGCTACAACTTTATACATGAATATAGTGCTAACCTCCCACTGTCACCACCTGCACTTCAATCCTGCCACAACGTTATTGTCAGGGTGCCTCTCTGAGCTAGCTCACACATAGTAGATAGAGGGAGAAAATCGATATTTTGGCCTTAGTAAATTTCAGAGATGTGCATGGGTGTGCACAAAAAAAAATCTCTCCTATAACATCTCCCTTGTTATAGGAGATAGGAGGCCGAAATTATTTGTCTTGGGAATGCAGATGCTTTGAGCTATCCAGAGAACTAACCAGCGTTGCTGTAGTATTTCGGGATGAATATTTACAGCTTTTGCCTGAACTTTGGCTTGAAGTCGCCTAGCGACAAGGAGAGAGAGAAAAGAGAGGACTGCCGTACTGGCACCTTGAGCCAACGGTCGCCGTGACGTCACGTCACCGGCAGGTTTCTCTCATTGGGGCAGGCACACATTGGGGCAGGCTCATTGGGGCGCGGCATCTCAGCCTACTGAGATGCCCGTACCTGATAGGTCTGGCTTGAACCCCAAGGGGAGCCGCGACACCGGCCTCCCGGCAAAAGCACACCATTCTTTCCTGAAGCGCTGCCTCTCGTAGACGTGGTCGCCTCTGTTCCGGCTAGAGCAGAGGTTTATTCCTGTCTATATCAAGGTATATCCAGCTTAAGTGGCTCTACTCTGTCCCAACATTATCGTCGCAGAATCCGGTAATTGCAGGGCGCTGCTAGAAGTCACATAACGATGTTACTAGATAGAAAATGTTCCATGTAAGCCATCATGTGTTACCCCACAGGTGCAATTGGACTGTGTTAAGTTAATCTAGTTTCATCGGCTTTAGGGAGAGTCATCCGCTATCATATCGCTCGGAAATTTGTGAGAAAGGAATCAAGGAATGCGATTCCAAGTGTTTGAGTGAAAAATACATCATAATATTTAAATTATAGGGTTTTGTGGATTCTGTTATTTTCCGTCCACCCTGTGTTCACCCCGTGCATCTTCCATGGTGCCCCAAAGATATTCCAGCATTTATTCAGTCAGCCTTCAGCAAAATTGACGCTTGTGTGAATAACCGGTGTATATTGTGAGTGCGCTTCCAAAGTTTATTAGTGCGGAAGCCAAGCCATTCTCGGCCTTAGCATTGCGTGCACGGCTACCTCAGCCACCGCCGCCTAGGCCCCAGGCTGCACACCCATGCCTCGTATCTCATCTCGCTACTCTGAGGTAGCCTCAGCCGCCTCCTCACCCCTCATCTTATTCCACCACCTCGAGCTTCAATGAACAGCAGAGGAATTAGTGAGTGTGAATGCTAACGAAAGTGTATGTCATTACTGGTAATTAACGTTAGTACTCAAACCATTGTTTCTCTGTATCATTTGTCCATGCCAAATTCCTAATGTTGACCCATTCAGCCGTTTAGTGTTTATTCTCTTTATCCCTCTATGGGACCGAGTTCGATTCCCAAGGAAGCACGATAAGTAAAGCCCTACTATAGCTATTCTGCCCCCCTCCCTGTTCAGCCCGTTGAAGCCGTGAGGGGGATTTAGTGGGCGGCTGCCGGAGTGTGATGCTCCTTGGGACAGTCCTCTGTCCTTTTGTGGCCTTGTGCTCCTGCTGCTGTCCTCTCTAATTATGCTGAACGGCTTTTCCTTTTCCTTCTGTTTCATTTTTCTCCCCCTCTTCTCCTATCTGCTTGTCGTTTCCTGCCGACCTTTTGCTTGTTTTGGTTATTCCTTTGGACTTCTAATTTGACGCCCGGGTGCTTGACGAGGCATATTCTTGCACCTGTAGAACTGTAGTACCCAACGTCTTGAGCGAGTGGAATCTTTAGTGTCAATCCCCCTTTCGTCGCTGAACCCAATTTCGACGGACTGACGGTTCTTAAGGTGGTGTTTGTGGGGCATATATTCACGACGCACCCCTAGGGGGCCCCGGCATGATCGGCGATAACTTCCTGTTGGGTGTCCTGCCTCTAATTGTGGCTCCATGGTGAGTATGGGGGCACATTCGTGGATGAATTTATCACTCTTCGTTTGTATGTGATTGAATGTTTCTGTTGTACCCTCTCGGGCTCGTGGGGTGGGAGACCAAGCCCCTGAGTCGGCCTGTATTGGAAGACCAGGCTTTATAGCCTCCGCTGCATTAGGCCCCGACCTTGCACCTCCTTTGACTCTCCTGACTTCTTCCCCCAGCTCCCCTCCCTCCTCTGTGGTTGGGACAAGCCTCAAGCCCCCAGTGGTGACCACTTCGTCCTTTGGTGCGGCTAAGTCTCTCGATGTGACTACTGCGCCTTTTGGCCCCTCTCTCTCTGGGGGTTCTCAACGCCGTCCGCACCACGGCCGCACTCGCTCGATTCCTTCCCGTACTGATGCGTATCAGGCCTTGTTTGATCCCGCTTCATGGGCAAAATACTTTGATCTCCTCTCTCTTGATTCTGCGCCTCCTGACTACTTCTCCCTCCATCGGCATTTTGTTGATTCCGTGGATGCGTCTGTTACCTTCAACCCCACACATCTCAGTACACGTGTCGTTGCTGCTCCTTCTCAGGATGCAGCTTCCCGCTTGGCTTCCTTATCCTGCCTTGGCGAGATCCCTGTTCGGGTCTCAAAGAACGCTCGGTTGAATGCCAGTGTTGGCACTATTCTCCTCCTGCCCCATGTTGCGACCGGTGTTTGGAATCTGCAGGACTGCCACGATGACATTAGGCATATCATTGATGTCCAAGGCCATTCTGTCCTCCAGGTAGACTTGTTTACTCGTCCCCCTCGTAGTCGTCGCTGTCAACCCCTTCGGATTGTGAAGATCACCTTTGATGGTAGGACCTTTCCATCCTCTGTCATTCTTGCTGGTGCCAGGTGCTCTGTCCAGGAGTATATTCCTTCTCCTCGGCTTTGTAACAAGTGCTGGAGGTTTGGGCATGGTGTCTTCCGCTGCTCTGGGACTGTCTCTCTCTGTCCTTTGTGTGGGAGTGAGGGTCACTCTAAGTCGGAGTGCACTTCTCCCCAGGCTCGCTGCCTCAACAGCGGTGAGGTCCATCCTACCTTCTCCCGTGCCTGTATCCATTACAAGCTTGAGGCAGCTGTCCTCAACTTGAAGCACCGGGAGCGTTTATCTTTTCCTGAGGCGAGGCAACAGGTTTGCCGGCTCCCGCCTTATGCTACCGTCTCTTATGCTCGCGTGTTGCACTCTTCCTCTCCTCATCCTTCCCACCTTCCTCAGACTCACAATCGTTTCCGGGCCTTGGACCCTGATACGCCCACTGCCCCGTTCTCTGTTCCTTTGAGTTCTGTCCCGAAGGGTCCCCTTCCTGGTCCTCTGTCTGGGGTTCCCCTTCTTTCTACCCAGTCTGTCATGTCTCCTGTGTCTTCTTCCTCGTCTCCCTCCGATCCTCCTTCCCATCCTTCTCCTACATATATTGACTCTTCCTGCTGCCTGTCGGTGCAGACTGATGTCCATCGCTCTTCTACCGGCCGTCGTGTGTGCTCTCGTTCAGCTTCTCCTGTTGAGACGCTGGAATCCGTTGCCCGGTATGTAGTAGCTGGGACACCAGTCTCTTTAAGTCAGAAGCGTAAGCCTGGCTCCTCTCCTTCCTCCTCCCCGGTGGGTAATGGAATGGAATCATCAGGGGAAGCACCAAGCCATTACTACTATATGGCACTTGGAATGTTGTCAGGATAAAGATTGGGGATGGGACAAGGGAAAGGAATGGTGCCCAACCACTTGGACGGTCGGGAATTGAACGCCGACCTGCATGAAGCGAGACCGTCGCTCTACTGCCCAGGCCAAGTGGTTGGCTTCCCAGCGGGTAAGAAGGCTTCGCTTTCTTCCTCGGCCCCTACTACTGGCTCTATTGCTCCTTCCCCTCCCATTTCAGTGGTTGCGCCCCCTGTTCTTGCTATGGAGGTTTCTTTGGTCCCCGCTTCCCTCTCGGTTGTTGCCCTTGCTGAGGTGCGCTCCCCTCTTTCTACTCCCCTCTTCCTGCTGCTGTCCTTGACTGCTCCTCTCCGTTGTCTCCTCCTCTTCCTCCTCCGGTCCCCACCCATCCACCTCTGGGCTGTTCTCCCACTTCCTTCCCTTCGTCTTTGCTCAGTTTACTCATGCCCTCTAACCCTGACTTTGCTGACCCTGATCCCGACCCTGATCTTCTTTAAAGTGCTGTGTTGCTCTTTCGCCTTTGTTTCTTCCTTGTTCTCTGTTGTTGTCCTTTCTCTTCTCGTCGATATCTATTCTTCAATGGAACGTTCAAGGTTATTACGCCAATTTCTTCGAACTCCACTTCTGATTTCGCGGTTTTTGCCCCTTTGCATCTGTCTCCAGGAGCCGATGCTTGGTGCTCGTCCTGGTCACTTTCGTGGCAATTCCTTTCTCTCCCCCCCCCCTCCAGCTGTTGCTAGGGCTCCTAATTCTTCTGCTCTCTTGATTCGCTCTGATGTTCCCTTTGTCCCCTTACTTTTTTCCTTCGCCTCTGCATTGTTCTGCTACTCGTATCTTTGTGGGGAAATGGTACACAGTTTGTTCCCTTTATCTCCCCCTGAGTGTCCCGCTTTCTCTTCCTGATCTGAAACACCTACTGGACTCCTTGCCGGAGCCTGTGCTCCGGCTGGGTGATTTCAATTGTCGTCATTCTCTTTGTTGTGATGTTCTGACGAATACCCGAGGTCGCCTTCTTGAGCCATTTATCCTCTCTTCTTCCCTGTCTCTTCTGAATTCTGGTGAGCCCACTTATTTGGACTCTCGGACTCGCACCCTTTCCTGTCTTGATCTTTCTCTTTGCTCTTCTTCTCTTTACTTGGATTTCACGTGGCAGGTTCTTGATGACCTCCATGGCAGTGACCATTTCCCAATTCTTGTTTCCTTTTTCTCTTTTCGCCCTTCCCTCTCCTTCCCTAGGTGGCAGTTTGCTAAAGCGGACTGGAACCTATTTACCCTCAGTGCTGCTCTCTCTGACCTCTCTCTTCTGCCTCTCCCTCGTTCTCTCCTCCTTTTTCATGACACTGTCTTCGACGCTGCCCTCCGCTCTAATCCTCGCCCTTCCTCTCGGGGTCTGCGGAAGTGCTTTCCCTGGTGGAATGCAGACAGTGCTCGGGCTGTCTGCTGTAAGCATGCAGCCTGGAAGAGGCACCGCCGTCGGCAGACAGACGATTCTTTTCTTTTCTTTTGGAAAGCAAGTGCGGTGACCCGTAGGACCATCCGTACGGCTAAACCATTACGTCCGAAACTCCTCTGCCACAGATCTGGAAGCGTATCCGCAAGATAGTGGGTAAGTTCGTTCCCGATGTTTCACCGGTCCTTCACCTCCATGGTACTCTTGTGGCGGACCCGTTGCAGGTCGCTACCGAACTGAGTTCCCTCTTTTCTTCTGTTAGCTCTGGTCTTCATCTTTCCCAATTTTTCCTTCTTCGTAAACCTGTCCTTGAGTCTCGTCCTTTAGATTTCTGCACTCGTCTTCGACTTCGCTATAACGATCCCTTCTATCTCTCTGAACTTTGTTCTGCCCTGGCCCTCTGCGGTTCTATGGCGGCGAGCTCCGATGGTATTCATTATTAGATGCTTCGCCATCTCCCTCCGTGCACGTCTCAGTATTTACTGAGTCTGTATAATCGGATCTGGGAGTCGTCGTCAGTCCCTGAGGACTGGCTCGATGCTGTTGTCCTCCCTGTTCACAAACCAGGGTCTCTGGGAACTTCCCCTAAGGATTTTCGCCCTATTGCCCTCACAAGTTGTGTCTGCAAACTCTTTGAACGTATGGTTAACGTTCGTCTGATGTGGTTCCTGGAACACCATCACCTCCTCTCTCCTTCTCAATTTGGTTTCCGCAAAAATTTGGTTTTCCCCCCGCAGCACGACAGATGTCCTGGTGAACTTGGAGGTCTATATTTGTACTGCTTTTGCTGCGAAGACCACCGTTGTTGCGTCCTTTTTGACCTGAAAAAGGCTTACGACACCACTTGGCAATATCATATTTTATCCCAGCTTCATTCTTTTGGCCTTCGTGGTCATCTCCCTCTCTTTCTCCGCAGCTTCCTCTCTCGTTTTTCCATTCGGCTGCGACTTGGTACCGCTCTCTCTGCCTCTTTTCAGCAATACGAAGGTGTGCCACAGGGTAGTGTTCTGAGCACTACTCATTTTTCTGGTTGCCCTCAATGGTCTTCTTTCCTCTCTTCCGTCAGGTGTCTTCTCCGCTCTCTATGTCGATGATCTTACCCTTTGCTGTCAGGGTGATGATTCGCCTCTTCTTCAGCGCCGGCTTCAACTTGCGATTGATGCCATGTCGTCTTGGGCAACCGATCATGGCTTCAATTTCTCTACTTCTAAGACTTGTGCCATGACTTTTACTCGGAAACGATCGTTCTTCGTCCCTCTTTGTCACTTTATGGTCATCCTCCTTGAGTACAAAGATTCCACGAAGCTTTTGGGGTTATTCCTTGACACTCGTTTGTCTTGGTCTTCCCATATTTCTTACCTCCGTGTTGAGTGCTCTAAGGCCCTTACCCTCCTTCGGGTATTGTCCCATACTTCTTGGGGAGCGGATAGGCGCACTCTCCTTGCTTTACATTCCTCTCTCGTCCTGTCTAAGCTTGATTATGTTTGTCCTGCTTACTCGTCTGCTTCTCCTTGTACTTTTTGCCGTCCTGATGCTTTGCACCATACAGGGTTGCGCCTCAGTTCTGGTGCCTTTCGTTCGACTCCCGTCCTCAGCTTGTATGTTGACACTGGCTTCCTGTCTCTCCAGGACCACCGTGATAGCTACTGTTTCGCTATCTTGCACGGTCCTTACAACATCCTTCCTCTCGCCTCTGTTGTGCTTTAACTTTTACCCCTTCTGCAGTTCCTGTTCCTTTTCACCACCTCCCTCTTTCTGTCCGGTTATCTCGCTTACAAGATTATCTTTCCGTTCGTGTTTCATACGTTTCTCCTCGTGTTGTTCCTTCTTTGCCCCCGTGGAGTCCCCCCCCCTTCCGTGGTTTTGTACATCCTTGACCCGCATCACTAAAGCTTTTACCCCTTCTACGGTTCTAAAACGCCTTTTCCTTGAGCACTTTTCTTCTCACTCCCGCTCCGTTTCTGTCTTCACCGATGGGTCTAAGTCTGCAGATGGTGTTGACTACTCTGTTGTTTTTCCTGATCGCACTTATATGTGTCACTTACCTCCGGAGACTAGCATCTTCACAGCGGAGCTTTATGCTATTCTCTATGCTCTTCGTCTCCTGCTTTCTCATTGTCAGTCTTGCTTTGTAGTTGTTGTTGACTCTCGTAGTGCCCTCATGGCTCTCGGGTCTTTTAGTCCGGCTCATCCAGTAGTTGTCGAGATCCAGCATTGGCCGTTTCTTGTTCACAGTAAATTTAAGTCGGTGGCGTTTCGTATGGTTCCCAGCCATATTGGTGTGTCTTTAAATGAGCGTGTGGATGCTGCCGCCAAGGAAGCTGTCCGCTCTTGTCCCATCTCTCGCAAAGGTATTCCATATTCCGACTATTACCCGGTTATCCATTCCTCCACCACCGTAACCGGCGATGGGAAACAGCTCTGGCGAGGTTGCGTATTGACCATACTCGCTTAACCCATGGTCACTTGATAGAGCGCCGCCCTGCTCCTTATTGTCCTACTTGCATTGTCTCTCTTACGGTCGTGCATGTCCTTCTTGAATGTCCTGACTTCCAGGACGAGCGTGTGTCTTGCTTTCCGACCGCCCCTCGCGGTCACCTGTCCCTCAATAGAATTCTTGGTGACTCGGATACTTTTGATATCGTTCACCTTATGCGTTTTTGTTCTCGTATTGGCCTCCTTGGTGATATTTAGCGCCCTCTGATTATTCTGCACATTTGATGGTGCTACATATCCTTCCTGGTTTCGTGCCTTCTTTTGATAATTACTTACTATAGCTATTCTGTGTACAGGCGATGAGTCACAATAACGTGGCTGAAGTAGTTTGACCATACCACACTAGAAGGTGAAGGGTGAAGACCGAAACGTCGTCGTCCCTTCACCTTCTAGTGTGTGGTCTGGTCAAACTATTCTGTGTTATTACTGTAGCTGGACCTGAAGTGTGATTGTCATATTACATTACATTAATTACACATTTAGTGACTCCGTGTTGTGAATTGGGTTTTAATTGTGTTTAGTGTGGTTTCAATATTATACCATCACTGTGTGTTTATCCATGTTCATGTCGTTCTTCTTTACTTCAAGGTGACATGCTGTAATTAGCAAGTAGGAGTATTGTGTGTTATTACTATATTATTTTATTGACACGAGTGTCAGTGTGTTGTGTTGTTCAGTGCTGTGGTGACGCACTGTATGGTGTACTGTTTATGTCGGTCTATGTGACCCAGTGTTCTTTGACTTTGTACTCACCTATTTGTACTCACCTATGTGTGTCTGTAGGCTCGAGCATTGACTCTTGGATTCCGGTGTTTGTGTTCATTACTGTGTACTGTTTGTATTGGTCTACGTGACCTGGTGTTGATTAACTAAGTGATATTATTGTGTACTGTTGCATTGGTCTACGTAACCCAGTGTTGTTTGACTCAGTTATCATTTTTTTTTTACATGCAAGCATGCAATTAAATACAATAAAACAAAGAAAAAACGCAAACAACTAAACATAGCAAACCACCAATACACATGCCTGAAGGGCCGACAACAAGACAACAGAAAAAACTAGCACATCGCATGACAGATATAGTATACAACAATAAAATTTACCACACAAAATCACAATACAAAAGTACAATACAAAACACCCAAACTCCCAACCCAATAATGAAATAACAGGAACAGTACAAGGTAAAACAAGGCACCGGCCTCGTCAATTACAAAAAGAATGGCACTAGGAGATAATGACAAGAAAACACATGAAATAAAATCATTAAACGAAAAACAAAAATGAAATACATAAAACATGGATAAAAACAACACTGCCAATACAAAACAAAATGAACAAAAACAGGCAAGGACAAGCAAGCACCCATAAAGGCACTGAACAGCACACAAACAAGCGCACAGATGGTACATCAACACACGTACTTTGCTAGAAATTTATCTCTTGGGAACCTCACATTAAACGCCTCTCAGTGCAACCACCTCACAGCATCGTCCTCATCCACCAGGGATGGATGAGGACGTCGTCATCCAACAACGCATAGCATCCGGAACCTCGGAAACAAAGACCCGCAAACTGGGGACCCAAATGGTATCACATCCGAGGGAAACGGTCGCCACGCGCCCCCACACTAAGGGAAGCCTCGCAGCACTAAAGGCCGCCTCATGCTCAGACAACGAAAACCTGGCAATCCGATGCCAGTGACCCGGTGGCATCACAGACGCCGACAACACATCCTCCGGTAACCCAGCCATGTCCGTATGGTAGACAGAGTGGCAGAGGGCACCCACGGCAATGTCCACACAACCAGGCACCGACAGGGTCCCCTTCCGGCGGACATCCTTTTTCAATTTAACCACCAAGCCACAGCCCGCACCAACATCCACACTATCCACGGCAGGTGAAGCCACCATCCCCCACTGCTGAGAGCCCCCTGGTGGAGAAAAAACAGAAGGCACATTAGGAACACTAGCACCGGCATCAGCAGGCACATGGACCTCCGCCACCACCAACTGCGTCGATCGTGACGCATCCGGAACCACCCCGTCGACACCCGAAGACTCAGTCACTGAAGTCACCCCATATCCGCCCAGGCAGAAGATGAATGCCGGGAATGCTTGGGCTCCGGTCGGACATAATCGGATCCGGAGGTGGACCCAGAAGCACAGGCAACACAAGCTGGGCAAACCGACGCCTGACGCTGAACGGCAGCAGCTTCAACCAAGGGGGAAACCAGGCCACACACAGCAGGAGGAATCGCAGCTGCACCATCACCCAGCGCGGCCGTGACAGAAGGCGATGGCGCAGGGCCAGTCACAGCAGCAGCAGGAGACGATGAAGAAGAAGACATCTACGTCTCGCAGAGATCGCCTGGAAGATCCACGGGAGCAGCCGGAACAACGACAGGAGCAGAAAGAAAATCCGACGACACAGGAACATCTAGAGGCACGGTGGACGATGCAGGGGAAGCCACATCAGCGAACGAGACGCCCACAGCCTCCTCCACAGGGAGCGGCTGGAAATCTTCCCGGAACAGGTTCATGGGAGAGTTCGCAGCCTCAGAGCATCCGGTAGCCTGATGCGCCAACAGGGCACATTGGAAACATGTACAGAGTTGCCGAGCATAATACACTCGGATGTAGTACCCCAGAAGTTGGACTGAAGACGGAATATCTGACCGCAGGCGCATCCTCAATGTTCGTCTGCATACCCTGAACAATAAACTCAACCTCCCCGAAGAAAGCGTTTTCATCCGCACACTGACGACAGCTCCAAACCTCTGGAAGTAACGCTGGAGAAGGTCTTCGGAAAACTCCAGGGGCGTCCCATGCACACTGACATACATCAGGGCACCACTACGGTCCGTAATGAACACAGAGCCAGCACCACTCGACATCGGCATTTAACACCCCTCGTAACGTCGGAGGAAGTCACGATATTCCTCCTCCCCCACAAACTTGAGAATAACCCGGTGAGCAGTGACATGCTCAACACCATAAATGGCAATCACCGGGACACGGAGCATGTCACACATAACAAACTCTACTTCAGGGTATCTAGCACGGCCAGTGAACTCCAGGTCTACGGTGTTCACTCTCACAAGAGAAGGAAGAGGGCCTCCCATCGCAATTGTGTCACGTCAACACGTAGCCAGGCAGCAACAGCAGGGAGGGCAGAGACGCCCACACCCCCTGGCACCCAAAGCGGCAAACAACCCCAACGACTGGAGAGGGCAAGCAACACGTAGCCCCACGGCTACAAGGGCAAAACCTGTTCATTATTTTGTGATAAGTCAGTGTAACTTAGTGTTCATTATCTTGAGAAATTAGTGTGACTTAGTATTCATTGTTTTGAGAAGCCAGTTGGACTTAGTGTCAATTGTTCATGATGTCAGTGTATTGACTCTAACATAATTGTTTATCGTTTGATTAGTACATGTTGATTAGCAATCCTGTTGACTTATCAGCGATTCCCAAGCGGTTTCAGTGATCGCCGAGCGTTAACGTAATTCTCCGTGAGTTAAGTGAGCTGTCAAGTTGTGACTTGACTTTGATCAGTAACTCAGGGATTGGTAATTACCCGTAAGCTGTTGTTTGACTTCATTGGCTTGTTTTGATTTGTTTGACTGTGTTGACAGAGTTTGTTAACGTAGTCTACCTTGTTTTGATTTGAATGTCTTGGAGACATAGTAACATAATTAGATTTCATAGGTAACGTAAACATCTGAAATTGTTTGATTGAATTGATTAGATCAATTGTCATCTGTCTGTCTGTCATTGTGTTTTAATGTAATTAATTGAGTGTCGCATGAAAGACTGGTCTCAGTGACAGGTCTGCCTGTTGTCATTTTATTGTGTTTTATTATTGCTTCCTGCAGTCGTGACGAGCTGTAATTGCGTCTACAGTGCGTTAGTACTGTGAGCGGTCCGAACCGGAAGCCCAGTTCTCCCGGCTAGCCTAGCCTTGTCAAGCGCCACGACGGACATTAACATAACGTCTGAGTATTCTTGCCATGTATCGCTAGTATTAAGTTTTATTAGTAAATTGTTATTTGTTGAATTACAAGTGACTTTACGTTCACACCTTCTAAGACCCTTGTACCCTGTTCTGTCTTTGCCCCTTGCCCTTCAAAGTGATATCAGCATTGTTTGGATACTTGGACTCGAACTATTTCACGGCCATACACATCAAATATATATATTATTTTGTGTGAGACACCGACGAGTTGCTTTGACAACTACGCTCAGTAGTTGCTCCACGACCTAGTGGATAGGGAGTGCCAAAGTTCTGGACTCGTGCAGTGGCTCTATGTATCCCTGTGCAGTCTTAAATTAACAAGATGTCCTTACGGCATTTGTTGGATGCTAGTGCAGTTCTTTCTGACTGAGGTCACTTGTATAAATATTGGGATAACATCATATCTGGTGCCGAACGTGGTGCTGGTAAAATGTCATTGAGAGTACCACGAAGTGCCCATCTGGCCAATAGATACTTGTAACCTATTCGCCTAATAGGGGATGATCTCACAGTTATACATGCAAATGATAAAGACTTTCCACTGTCACCACCTGTACCACGACCCTGCCACAACTTTATACATTCATATAGTGCACACCTCCCACTGTCACCACCTGCACTATAACCCTGCCACAGCCTTATACATGCATATGTTACACCCCTCCCACTATCATACATGCACCACCACCTTGCCACATCTTTATACAGTCATATGCAGCACACCTCACACTGGCACCACCTCCACCACTGCTCTGCCACAACTTTATACATGCATATGACGCACACTTCCCACAGTCACCCACATGCACCACTACCCTGCCACAACCTTATTTATACATATGGTGCACACCTTCCACTGTCCCCACCAGAACCCCAGCCCTGCCACAGCCTGAATGTGACAAAGACTGTTGAGCCTAACAGAATCTCACTGTGGATACTAAAAGAAGGTGCAGAAGCACTAAGTGTGTCACTCTTTATGGTGTATAATAGGTCACTGGAAAAAGGAGACCTACCGGAAAGCTGGAAGACAGATAATGTAGTTCCAATATACAAAAAGGGTGACAGGCAAGACGCACTGAACTATAGGCCAGTTTCCCTAACTTGTATACATGCAAGGTGATGGAGAAGATTGTGAGGAAAAGGCTCGTAGAGCATTTGGAGGGAAATAGCTTTGTAATACACCACCAGCATGGCTTCAGAGATGGTAAATCGTGCCTCACAGGTTCAATAGAATTTTATGACCAAGCAAAAAATTAGGCAAGAAAGAGAAGGGTAGCTAGACTGCATTTTCTGTCAGAAAGCTTTTGACACGGTACCCCATAAAAGGCTTTTACGAAACATGTAGCAACAGGTAGGAGTAAAAGGTAAGGTGCTCCAGTAGATAAGGGAGTATCTAAGCAACAGGAAACAGCGAGTAACTGTGAGGGGATAGACATCAGAGTGGCGAGATGTCACCAGCGGAGTCCTACAGAGCTTTGTACATGGACCCATCCTGTTTCTAATATATATAAACGATCTTCAAGAGGGGTATAGACACATTCCTCTCCATGTTTGCTGATGATGCCAAATTTTTGAGAAGAATCAAGATAGATGATGAGAGACAGAGACTACAGGACGACCTGGACAAGCTGGAGGAATGATCTAAAAATGGCTACTAAAGTTCAACTCAGGAAAGTGCAAAATAATGAAATTTGGCGAAGGGAGCAGAAGGCTCAACACAAGATACCATCTGGGAGGTGAAATCCTGCAAGAGTCAAATAGAGATAAAGATCTGGGGATTGATATCACACCGAACCTGTCCCCAGATGCCTCATCAAAAGGATATCATCAGCAACATATGCAAGGCTGGCCAACATGAAAACTGCATTTAGAAACTTACATAAGGAATCGTTCAGGACCCTGTATACAACATATGTCACACCAACCCTGGAATATGTAGCTCCAGCTAGGAGTCTGTACCTGTGGTTCGCGGGTTAGGGGACGGACGTGTCGTCGTCGCGCTCCGTGAAAACAGTGGAATAAACCGGACTTGTTTAGGATTACAACCATGGATTACGGCCCATAGTGATCACCAAGTGCATAGTGACCCGTAGGAAAGTTGAATACAGAAATTAACAATGGAACTTTGAGTTAAATACAGAATAAACGTGGGACCACGTGGTGAGCCAGTGCCACCAGGCTCGTGTGTACCGGCATAAGCGATATATATCAAATATAGCGAGCAGTGATCCGTTGAACAGTGAAGTGGATCGTGTAACACAACACATAAATTAGTGGATAGTGTTAGAGAATTGTTCATAGAAAAAGTATAAATGTAAAGTTGTGGCAGGAGGCATCACACTTGTGTTTACACCACAGCCACGAGGCCTACACAGTGTAGGGGGACGTCTCTCAGTAACGTAACATTATACTCCCTCAGTGATAATATACCAGAAATATATATTGTAATACGGGAAAGTGGATCTAGGATATAGTAATAGAGTTAGTGAATAACATTGCAAGCCAGAAGAAAGCATAAATTCCCTTAGGGTATTACAGGCAAATAATCAGTATATAAATCAAGTAACTGGCAACCGGTGGCATCCTGCCCCCGACCTGGGACAACAACGGTCAACTATATGGTCCCCAGGGGACCCATACTTCTTCACCAGGCGATAAGTACCCCCCCCCCCCACATAAACTTGACCAAATAAACATATGTAATATTATAAATATACTGTATACATATTATATATACATACATATAATATTATAAATATTTGCATATAATATTATAACACCACAAACCCAACTTGGAGGTGTGTGGAGGCTGCCATAAGTCACTTCGGAAGACTGTTGTAGGCATTGTATGTAACATTTGTAACATAAGATTTCACCTGAGTTGTACAGAATTACCTACACAGTATGCAAACAGACAAGGTACCTACTGGATCTGTCACAATGATAGACTGATGTGGGAAAACATCACCAAACTAATGAATAACATTCCTGAAATACATAGGCTACAATTCACACAAAAACTACCAGAAATATATGCTGAATATATAAAGACAGCAACGAACTCTGA
Source organism: Procambarus virginalis (assembly GCA_020271785.1). Taxonomy (NCBI): domain Eukaryota; kingdom Metazoa; phylum Arthropoda; class Malacostraca; order Decapoda; family Cambaridae; genus Procambarus; species Procambarus virginalis. The sequence goes on from WNGS01141602.1 coordinate 37,699, forward strand.
GCACAACCCAGTGACTGAGAATTTAGAGAGCCAAAGTGGCAATGTGGAAGGACATAGTGTCGAGGTACACAAAAATGAAGGCAGAATGGTAGAGCAAACTGGTGATATGAATAAAGAGGGAAAAAATGAGACGAATGAGAACACAAATGAGAAAGACGAAAGCAACAAGGGAAAGATATGAGCAATACCGAGAAAGAATGCAGAAATGAGAACGTTGTAACAAAAAACGCAGAGGTAGCCAAGTCGTGCACGGGTACAAACAAGAATAATACAATCACAGTTGAAAATATCTGCAGGTATTATGCAAAAGGGCAGTGCATATATGGGCCCAGAGGCACGGAATGCTCATTCATGCACCCACGGAAATGTCGAAACTGGTTAGGGAAAGGCAGATGTCGTTTTGATACAGAATGTAGATATTTTCACCCTAAGCTATGCAAACTCTCAGTTAATGAGAGGAAATGCTATGATCTTCATTGCCCTGATTTCCACGTCAGAGGTACACAGCGCTATATAAGAGAGGAAGTCCAATATAATAGCCCTGAAAATTTTTTAGAGGCAGGCAGAAACAGAGGGAGAAACAGACAGGCAGAAACGTAGCAGGAATATGGATGGAGAGAGGGGAATACCCAAAACTGGACTACGGTTCGCCATCAAGCCCATCTTACTACACCCCCCAACTACACAGAGAGTACCACACTCCCCAATATCACTTCCAAAACTGGACAAACCATTGCCACAACAACACACCCTGGGTCAGGGTAGAGAGGAGGGAGAACTACCAAAACCTTCCAGAAGTGACACACAATATGGACAATCATTCATATTTGCAAACATTCAAGGTTTAAAGCCAAAGTCAAGAAATAAAGTTAAGTTCATAAATGGCCTCCTATTAGAGTCAAACTCAATATTTGGGGCATTCACGGAAACTCATATAAAAGATTACTTGGATGGTGAAATCTGGATTCCAAATTATAATTTATATAGATGTGATAGAAAAACTAGGTCAAATGGAGGAGTAGGTCTGTATATTAAAGAGGACCTGGTATGCACAGAACTACTAAACTCAACTAATGAGGTGGTAGAGGTACTTGGAATTAAGGTAGAGAAACTAAACCTAATTATTATTCTAATATATAAACCGCCAGATACAACGGTTGAGGAATTCACAGAGCAGATGCACAAAATAGAGAACATACTTGATAACCTAGCAAACCCAGCTCCAGTTATTATCTTCCTTGGAGATTTCAATTTACCGAATCTAAGATGGAGAATGGCAAACACAAATATCATAGCAGGGAAATAACCAGCCACAGGTCAGAGAACTTTTGAGATTCTGTGACAAATTCTCACTCAATCAACAGATTACAGAACCAACTAGGAACGAAAACACGCTAGACTTGATATTCACAAACAATGATGAACTAATCAGAGACATCACAATCTCAGATACTTCATACTCAGACCATAAGCTCATTGAAGTACTAACTAGCATAAATAACGGTACTAGGTCCAAGAGACCCAACAAGCGAGAAGGAATATTCAATCAATTCAATTTCAACAATAAGAGGATCGACTGGGAAAAAATAAATGTAGACCTTGCAACCATTCAATGGGAGACGGTCTTAAGCGACAAAACTCCCACACAGGGAATAGCTCAACTGACAGCTGAAGCTTACAAGGTCTGCTTGAGGCACGTGCCTATGAGGAGGGGCAGAAAGAGGACCACTCTAGAAAGAGAACGCAGACGACTGTACAGGAAAAGGAAAAAAATAACGGAAATGCTTCGGCAGACACAACTATCACAAGCAAGGAAAATAAGCCTAAGCAGGGAGATCGAAGAAATAGAACAAACGTTGAAGCGATCATATGAGTCTGAGGAAATGGAATTGGAACAGAAAGCTATACAAGAGATAAGGAAAAATCCTAAATATTTTTCCACATACGCAAAATCAAAATCCAAAACCCCGACCAGTATTGGACCGTTAATTACAAATGAAGGTACGTACACAGAGGACGACAAAGAGATTAGTGAAATTCTAAGAAGCCAGTATGAGGCTATGTTTAGCACACCAATAAACAACATGAAAGTTGATGACCCAGACAGCTTCTTTATGAATGACATTCAAGCTGCAGATAATATAACGGATATTACCACAAACTCGGAAGATTTTGAAAGAGAAATTGACAATATGCCTATGCACTCAACTCCGGGGCCTAACTCATGGAATTCAATATTCATAAAGAAATGTAAAATACCAGTAGCGAGAGCACTCAGCGTAATATGGAGAAAGAGCCTGGATACAGGGGAGATACCAGCAGCACTTAAATCTGCAGATATAGCTCCGTTGCACAAGGGGGGGAGTAAAGCCTTGGCAAAAAATTATAGGCCAGTTGCACTAACATCACACATAATAAAAGTGTTTGAAAGAGTGATTAGGAATCAAATTTCTAGTTTTATGGAAAACAATGAATTGCACAACCCAGGACAACATGGATTTAGAGCGGGAAGATCCTGTCTGTCACAGTTACTCAACCACTATGACAAAATCACAGAAGCCCTAGAAGAAAAGCAAAATGCTGATGTTGTATACACAGACTTTGCAAAGGCGTTCGACAAATGTGACCATGGGGTGATAGCTCACAAAATGAGGTCAATGGGAATAACTGGAAAAGTAGGACGCTGGATACTCAATTTCCTGTCGAACAGAACACAAAGAGTAACAGTCAATCAGATAAAATCGAGTCCAAGCGATGTTAAAAGCTCTGTACCTCAAGGTACAGTCCTTGCACCACTACTGTTCCTTATTCTCATATCTGATATAGACAAAAATACACGTCACAGCTTCGTGTCGTCCTTTGCAGATGACACAAAAATCAGCATGAAAATTACCTCTGCTGAAGACATTGAAAAACTACAAGCAGATGTCAACAAAGTTTTCGATTGGGCAGCAGAAAATAACATGATGTTTAACAGTGATAAATTTCAGGTACTCAGGTACGGCAAAAATGAGGATCTGAAACATAATACAGGGTACAAAACACAATCGAATCTTCCCATAGTAGAAAAACAGCATGTCAAGGATTTGGGAATAATGATGTCAGACGATCTAACGTTTAGGGAGCATAACCAAGCAAATATTGCGTCAGCCAGAAAAATGATCGGATGGATTACGAGAACTTTCAAATCCAGGGATCCCATCACAATGGTTGTACTCTTCAAGTCACTTGTGTTGTCCCGTCTCGAGTACTGCTCAGTACTCACTTCCCCTTCAGAGCAGGAGAGATTGCTGAAATAGAGGGAATACAGAGAACATATACGGCACGCATAGACGAGATAAAGCACCTAAATTATTGGGATCGTCTCAAAGCTCTCCAAATGTACTCTCTAGAAAGGAGACGAGAGAGATATTNCGAGTCCCAGCGATGTTAAAAGCTCTGTACCTCAAGGTACAGTCCTTGCACCGCTACTGTTCCTTATTCTCATATCTGATATAGACAAAAATACACGTCACAGCTTCGTGTCGTCCTTTGCAGATGACACAAAAATCAGCATGAAAATTACCTCTGCTGAAGACATTGAAAAACTACAAGCAGATGTCAACAAAGTTTTCGATTGGGCAGCAGAAAATAACATGGTGTTTAACAGTGATAAATTTCAAGTACTCAGGTACGGCAAAAATGAGGATCTGAAACATAATACAGGGTACAAACACAATCAAATCTTCCCATAGTAGAAAAACAGCATGTCAAGGATTTGGGAATAATGATGTCAGACGATCTAACGTTTAGGGAGCATAACCAAGCAAATATTGCGTCAGCCAGAAAAATGATCGGATGGATTACAAGAACTTTCACATCCAGGGATCCCATCACAATGGTTGTACTCTTCAAGTCACTTGTGTTGTCCCGTCTCGAGTACTGCTCAGTACTCACTTCCCCCTTCAGAGCAGGAGAGATTGCTGAAATAGAGGGAATACAGAGAACATATACGGCACGCATAGACGAGATAAAGCACCTAAATTATTGGGATCGTCTCAAAGCTCTCCAAATGTACTCTCTAGAAAGGAGACGAGAGAGATACCAAATAATACACATGGAAAATACTGGAGGGCCAGGTCCCAAATCTGCACAGTAAAATAACAACGTACTGGAGTGAACGATATGGAAGAAAGTGCAAGATTGATCCAGTGAAGAGCAGAGGTGCCATAGGCACAATCAGAGAGCACTGTATAAACATCAGAGGTCCGCGGTTGTTCAACATCCTCCCAGCGACTATAAGAAATATTGCCGGAACAACCGTGGACATTTTCAAGAGAAAACTGGACAGTTTTCTAAGAGAAGTTCCGGACCAGCCGGGCTGTGGTGGGTATGTGGGCCTGCGGGCCGCTCCAAGCAACAGCTGGTGGACCAAGCTCTCACAAGTCGAGCCTGGCCTCGGGCCGGGCTTGGGGAGTAGAAGAACTCCCAGAACGCCATCAACCAGATATCAACCAGGTACCATAGTGTGCATGACACCATCCTGGGATCTGGGAGCACCAGCCAACATAGTGTGCATGACACCATCACCACAACCATCCTGGGGTCAGGGAGCACCAGCAACCATAGTGTGTATGACACCATCCTTGGGTGTGTGAGCACCAGCTACCATAGTGTGCATGACACCATGACCACAACCATCCTGGGGTCTGGGAGCACCAGCTACCATAGTGTGCATGACACCATCCTGGGGTCTGGGAGAACCAGCTACCATAGTGTGCATGACACCATCCTGGGGTCTGGGAGCACCAGCTACCAAAGTGTGCATGACACCATCCTGGGGTCTGGGAGCACCAGCTACCATAGTGTGCATGACACCATCCTGGGGTCTGGGAGCACCTGCTACCATAGTGTGCATGACACCATCCTGGGGTCTGGGAGCACCAGCTACCATAGTGTGCATGACACCATCCTGGGGTCTGGGAGCACCAGCTACCATAGTGTGCATGACACCATCACCACAACCATCCTGGGGTCATGGAGCACCTGCTGCCATAATGTGCATGACACCATCCTGGGGTCACGGAGCACCAGTTACCATAGTGTGCATGACACCATCCTGGGTCTGGGAGCACCAGCTACCATAGTGTACATGACACCATCCTGTGGTCTGGGAGCACCAGCTACCACAGTGTGCATGACACCATCCTGGGGTCTGGGAGCACAGCTACCATAGTGTACATGACACCATCCTGGGGTCCTGGAGCACCAGCTACCATGGTGTGCATGACACCATCCTGGGGTCTGGGAGCACCAGCTACCATAGTGTACATGACACCATCCTGGGGTCTTCGAACACCAGCTACCATAGTGTACATGACACCATCCTTGGGTCTTCGAGCACCAGCTACTATAGTGTGCATGACACCATCCTGCGGTCTGGGAGCACCAGCTACCACAGTGTGCATGACACCATCCTGGGTCTGGGAGCACCTGCTACCATAGTGTGCATGACACCATCCTGGGGTCTGGGAGCACCTGCTACCATAGTGTGCATAACACCATCCTGGGATCAGGGAGCACCAGCTACCATAGTGTGCATGACACCATCCTGGGATCTGGGAGCACCAGCCACATAGTGTGCATGACACCACCACCACAACCATCCTGGGGTCAGGGAGCACCAGCTACCATAGTGTGCATGACACCATCCTTGGGTGTGTGAGCACCAGCTACCATAGTGTGCATGACACCATCTTGGGTCAGGAAGCACCAGCTACCATAGTGTGCATGACACCATCCAGGGGTCTGGAGCACCAGCTACCATAGTGTGCATAACACCATCCTTGGGTGTGTGAGCACCAGCTACCATAGTGTGCATGACACCATGACCACAACCATCCTGGGGTCTGGGAGCACCAGGCTACCATAGTGTGCATGACACCATCCTGGGTCTGGGAGCACCAGCTACCATAGTGTGCATGACACCATCCTGGGATCTGTGAGCACCAGCTACCATAGTGTGCATGACACCATCCTGGGATCTGGGAGCACCAGCTACCATAGTGTGCATGACACCATCCTGGGGTCTGGGAGCACCTGCTACCATAGTGTGCATGACACCATCCTGGGGTCTTGGAGCACCAGCTACCATAGTGTGCATGACACCATCCTGGGGTCTGGGAGCACCAGCTACCATAGTGTGCATGACACCATCCTTGGGTCTGGGAGCACCTGCTACCATAGTGTGCATGACAGCATCCTGGGGTCTGGGAGCACCAGCTACCATAGTGTGCATAACACCATCCTGGGGTCTGGGAGCACCAGCTACCATAGTGTGCATGACACCATCACCACAACCATCCTGGAGTCATTGGGCACCTGCTGCCTTAGTGTGCATGACACCATCCTGGGGTCACGGAGCACCAGCTACCATAGTGTACATGACACCATCCTGGGGTCTGGGAGCACCAGCTACCATAGTGTACATGACACCATCCTGGGGTCTGGGAGCACCAGCTACCACAGTGTGCATGACACCATCCTGGGGTCTGGGAGCACCAGCTACCATAGTGTACATGACATAATCCTGGGTCATGGAGCACCAGCTACCATAGTGTGCATAACACCATCCTGGGGTCAGGGAACACCAGCTACCATAGTGTGCATGACACCATCCTGGGGTCAGGGAGCACCAGCTACCATAGTGTGCATGACACCATAGTGGGGTCTGGGAGCACCAGCTACCATAGTGTGGATGACACCATCCTGGGTCAGGGAACACCAGCTACCATAGTGTGCATGACACCATCCTGGGGTCAGGGAGCACCAGCTACCATAGTGTGCATGACACCATGACACAACCATCCTGGGGTCAGGGAGCACCAGCTACCATAGTGTGCATGACACCATCCTGGGGTCTGGGAGCACCAGCTACCATAGTGTGCATGACACCATCCTGGGGTTAGGAGCACCAGCTACCATAGTGTGCATGACACCATCCTGGGGTCTGGGAGCACCTGCTACATAGTGTGCATGACACCATCCTGGGGTCTGGGAGCACCAGCTACCATAGTGTGCATGACACCATCCTGGGGTCACGGAGCACCTGCTACCATAGTGTGCATGACACCATCCTGGGATCAGGAAGCACCATCTACCATAGTGTGCATGACACCTTCCTGGGGTCTGGAGCACCAGCTACCATAGTGTGCATGACACCATCACCACAACTATCCTGGGGTCTGGGAGCACTTGCTACCATAGTGTGCATGACACTATCCTGGGGTCAGGGAGCACTAGCTACCATAGGGTGCATGACACCATCCTTGGGTCTGGGAGCACCTGCAACCATAGTGTGCATGACACCATCCTGGGGTCAGGGAGCACCAGCTACCATAGTGTGCATGACACCATCCAGGGATCTGGGAGCACCAGCTACCATAGTGTGCATGACACCACCACTACAACCATCCTGGGGCAGGAGCACCAGCTACCATACTGTGCATGACACAATCCTTGGTGTGGGAGCACCAGCTACCATAGTGTGCATGACACCATCCTGTGGTCAGGAAGCACCAGCTACCATAGTGTGCATGACACCAAGCTAGGGTCGGGAGCACCAGCTACCATAGTGTGCA
>WNGS01141602.1:52703-89668 GCA_020271785.1 Procambarus virginalis
AATGAACCCGCTGTTGTCAATACTGCAGTGCCGGGTGAGGTAGATGAAGTGACCCACACCTCTGTAAGTGAAACGTCTGTGGGGGTGAATCTGAGTGCGACTGAGGCCGGTGAAGGTGACTTCGGTCAGGCTGATAATGGTAATGCAGAACAGGAATGTGCAGACGACACTGCTCAGGACGATTTATCTGCTCTCGTTCAACCTGATGAGGGTGAGGTAAGTCTGGACGATATACATGTGGCCGCCCGTGACGTTGGCGCTGACGCTGCGCTGAGCTGCGATAACCACGGCGGCGCTGACCTTGGTGAGGTGACGATGGAAAACGTAACTGGTTGTCAACTGGATGTGGAGGATGACTCCATGGAGGGTAGTGATGTAGAAATGCCTGTGAAGAGGGCAACTCCACCCTCTTCAGTATGGTCTGATAGAAAGGGTGAGGGTGGTGTGACGGCTGGTTCTGCACCCGGTCATGTAAAGAAACGTAGGAGAACATCAACTCGGAGTATTGAGCAGGTTGTTACCGTTAACGTTCACCGTGACCAAGGCCAGGGAGAGTCTCCGACACGTAGCGAGGGCACAGTACAAACAGTGAGTGGGGATCATGGTAACGAGAACAGTGGTAAGGTATGGTGGGATCTTGTGGAACATGAACAGAGTCGTGACGCGAGTGCAAATATTAAACTTAGATTTCGGAAAGGGAAAGAAGACACTAAGTTAGTGTCAAGTGAGGTTACGATGGATAAAGGGTAATTTTTGGTTTCTCTCATATAACATTCGGGAAGCCTGTTAACTTTAATTGTGCTACTTTGAACGTTAATGGGCTCAATTGTCGAAATAAACAGTTGCAGCTGTTATCGTTGTTTCAATATCATAAATTGGATGTACTTTTAGTGCAAGAACACAATGTACACGATGTTAAGAAACTTGATGTGTTGCTTGATTACTTTGAAGTATTAATAAATTCAACGAACTTGTTGAAGGGTGGTACAATGATTTTGGTTGCTAAGCGAGCCCACATCAAGGTTCTTAATACTGAAATGGATGATGCTGGTAATGTTTTATATGCAAGGATTTCTTTTTTTTGACACCATCATTCCTCTGCTTAATGTGTATGCTCCCTCTGGCTCCCGTAGGAAGAAAGAGAGGGAGGAATTGTTCTCTAACGGGTTATTGTATTTTTTCAGAAATGATACACGTAATATTATTTTTGGTGGCGACTTTAATTGTGTCACTTCTGTGAGAGATTGTAGCATTCAGACGAATGCATGTGTATCTCCTGCTTTACTTACACTCTTGAAGTGTATTGGTCTCAAGGATGCGAATTGCATTAACGGAGGTGTATATGCATACACATATGTTCGCCAGAATTATGGTTCTAGGCTTGACAGAATATATATGCACTCATTACATGATAAAGTTAGTTCTTGCAGTACTGTTCCGGTCAGCTGTTCTGATCATTGTATGGTTGTGGTGAAGCTTGTTATTGACGATCAGGTTAAAGTGGGGACAGGGTCTTGGAAGCTAAATTGCAGTCTGTTGCAGAGTGGAGAGGTAATTGATAATTTTCAGGTATTGTGGGAACACCTGGTTGCGCAAAAACATAAGTTCAGATGTCTGTTGGAGTGGTGGGACATGTGTAAAGTTGCTTGCAAAAGTTTCTTCGTGAAAGTGTCCAAAAGAAAGGCTGCTGAAAAATATGGTCTGTTAACCTTATTCCAACACAGACTAAAACAACTTTATGCAAAGGTCAATATGGGATTAGACAAGTATGAGGAAATTACCATTTTGAAAGACAGAATTAACAAATTGCGGGATGAAATAACTGAAGGAGTCAATGTTCGCCTCCAGATTAATGATAGGATGTATGGTGAAAAACTCTCTCCTTATTTGTTAAGTAAAGTTAAGAATAACAAGGGTACAGCTCTTGTGACTAGTATTAAAGCAGGTGATGGGACGGATATGACAAATACGGATGGGATTGTCTGTTATGTTCGAGGTGAATTGGAGAAATTGTACAAAAAAGTGAACGTAGACCGAGGTATGCGGGAGCACTTCCTTGGAAAATGTACACGGGTTTTAGACCAAGATGACAACACGTCATTATTGGAAGATGTAGATACGCAGGAAGTGTGGAGTGTGGTCAGGAGCTTAAAGAAAGGTAAATCACCTGGTTGTGATGGGTTCCCGGCGGAATTTTATTTCTATCTGTGGGATGTCATTGGTAGAGACTTTGTACAAGTGGTGCAGTATAGCATACAGCATAGGAAGCTTAGCATGTCGCAATCTCATGGGATTATTAAGTTGTTGCCTAAAACGGGTGATTTGCATATTCTGACGAACTGGAGGCCACTTTCCTTACTCAACCAGGATTATAAAATAGTATCGAAACTGCTGGCAAATCGACTTAAGAGTACAATGGAAAAACTTATATCAAAGGAACAGTTTTGTGGTGTGCCTGGAAGATCCATAGTCAATTGTAATAATGTAATTCGGGATGTTGTGTATTATGTGTCTGAGAATAATGTTCCTTCCTCTATGATAAACCTCGACTGGTCGAAAGCCTTTGACCGTGTTGATGTTCAGTTTGTATTGGAAATATTGGATAGGGTAGGTGTTGCACAAGACTTTATTGATTGGGTCCGTATGCTTTATAAAGAGTGTCGGAGCAGCGTCTGTATCAATGGAGTCTTAAGTAAACCTTTTTTAGTTGAACGATCTGTACGTCAGGGATGTCCCCTTTCAATGATTTTGTATGTTATATTTCAAGAGCCACTGTACTTGGCAATAAAAGGCAATGACTTTATTGTTCCACCTTGTCTTCCTAATGCGATGACATTTCCTGTTGTTGGTTATGCAGACGATACAACTATTTTTGTGTCGACAGAAGACTCGGTGGTGAATGTTCAGAATGAGTTGGACAACTTTGAAAGAGCAACAGGTGCTGTAATTAACAAGAACAAAACGTGTATGATGGGGCTTGGCAGTTGGTGTAATAAAGTTCACTGGACAGGTTCATGGTTCAAGGTAGTGGAGTCAATTAAAGCTCTTGGGATTTGCTGGTGTAAAACATATGAAACGACATTGGCTACGAATTGGCAAGTACTATGTGGTAATATAATAGTTGCAACGAACATGTTGTCAAATAGGAAATTAACCCTGTTTCAGAAGGCTGTAATAATCAATTGCAAAATTTTGTCTAAAGTGTGGTATTTGTCTCACAGCTTTCCCATAGACAAGAAAAGTGCAATGGAGATTGACAAAACTATTTTTCGATATGTATGGTATGGTAGATACCAACCAATTAAACGGACTACTCTTTGTAAAGGTAAGAAATACGGTGGAATAGGAATACTGAATGTGTACAATAAGTCATTGGCAATCTTATGTGTTACCTTTAGAAAGGAGATGATGCAGAGGAATAGTGTAAATGTGCTAGGGCATTACTATTGTAAATTACGTGTCAGCTACTTGATACATATGCCAGAGTATACTGACCTTGCTTTTATTTCACCTCACTTTTATTCCTGTGCACTTGCTGTGCTCAGGCGGATTTGTAATATTGAAGGTTTTTTAATGATGAACAGTAAACAAGTGTATGATGTTATACTACCTAATATAGTTCCTAGTGTAGAGGAGGCATATCCACTCTTCAGCTGGCAAGTAATATGGGCGAACCTTCATGTTCAATTTATTGCCCCAAAACAACGTGAGCTATTGTATCGCTATATTCATGAGACCCTCCCTACTAATGATAGGTTGTCGATGTTGGGCATTAAGGACAACAATAGGTGTGACCAATGTCCTGAAATTGAAAATAATATGCATATATTTTATTTCTGTAAGCAGAAAGTTGTTCTTGTAAACTGGATTCGAGACACTCTTAAAGCTTTATGTGGCCCAAGTATTAGAGTAGAGTTAATGAGGTTTTTAATGTTTCATATTGACATAAAATGCAAGAAAATTAGAATACAATCATCATGTTACTGTCTGATTTCATTTTTTGTGTTTGGATAGGTAGGCAGGAAGGTTACTCAGTAGACGAAACATTGAAGTTCTTGCGATGTAGGATCAAGTATAACATTTGGGGTTTAAGGCTCATGCTCGGTGATGATATGGGAAATTTGTTTACTGAGAATTATATAAATTATATGTAAATGTAATAATTTCCCCTGTATTTTAATGTAACTTTATTCTCCAAATTTTGTAAATAGTTTAACGGAAAATAAGTTTAACATTCAGGGGTTTTTACAGATCATATTCTGTACTTTTGGGGACATTGTTCACTACGAATTGCAATGTCAAATTGTCTTGTAAAACTTTTATATACTTTAATTTATGTTGTATTTCTTAAATAAAGATAAAAAACAAAAATTACAATAAACAGGGACAGTGAGAAAACTAAATACGACACCGGCCTGAAGGGCACACAATAAATACCACAGAACATACTAAATCCACTACAGACGCGAAATACTCAGCAAGCACACAAACTATCAAGAGTGCGCATACTTATCCGGCCACTCAGCTGCCGGGAAACGAAGACAATACGCCTCCCAAAGCAACATGATGTCGTCAGAGTGACTATGGGCCGTACGAGGATCGGGCATCAAATTCGGCACACCCTCAACAAAAGCCTGAGCCTGTGGAACCCAGATAGTCGAGGGGCACCACGGAACAGGCAGCACTCGGTCAATAAAGCCAAACTCCAAAGGGTTGGTCTTCTGATCGTACGCCACGCCAGAGGCCAAGATGATCGGGACGGGCTTCCCCCTACAGGCGCGGGCAACGGGCAGCGCACTTGTAACCTTGGCAGCCCCACAGGGCTCCGCAGCAACCACCGGACGGGACACCTGCAGGGGCCCCCCTCGCTGAACATCCTTCTTTAGCAACAACACGAGGTCGCGGCCTGCACCAGCATCCCCCGCACCAACGTCCGGAGGAGCAACCACCCCCCACTGCGGAGAACCGCCTACAGAAGAAACAGGAGGTGAATCATACACACAATCCTTGGCATCAGCAGGTACATGGACGTCAGCGACCACCACATCATCTCCCGAAGACCCATCGGCGTCGAAACCCTCCACATCAGCCCATGCAGTAGAAGAACGCCTGGACCGCTTGGGCACCGGGCGCACATCCTCAGAGCCGGAGCCGGACCCAGAACCACGGGCATCACAAGCCGTGCGAACCACCGCTCGCCTCATGACGGCAGCAGCCTCAACCGCAGGGGGAACCGGACCACATACAACAGGAGGCCCCACAGCCACCCCAGCACTCAGCGCAGCCGGGACCCGAGGCGAGGATGCAGGCGAGCATGCAGGGCCAGGCGCAGCAACTGAAGACGGGTGAGCAGACGGCGAGGAGGGAGCATCAGAAAGGCCCACGGGAGCATCAGGGACAGGAGCAGGAGTATCCTCCGAGGGCATCGCAACATCCTGAGGAGGCTCGGCGACATTCGGGGGAACGTCCACCACAGGGGGCGCATCAGGCGACACAGGGGGCTTAGCCGCGTCCAGGGAGGCGTCCAGACCCACAGAAACCTCCTCCACAGGAAGCGGTGGGAAGTCCTCCTCACTGAAGAGGTTCACAGGCGCAGAGGCCGGCGCAGAACATTCAGCAGCCTGATGGCCCGACAGGCCACAGCGATAACATGTCCGGGGCTGGCGGGCGTAAAACACCCGAACTGTGTACCCCAGCAGACGCACAGAGGACGGGATATCCTCCCGTAACCTCATGCCCAGGGTACGAATGTTTGTGCGGACACCCTTTAGTGGGCTCGAGGACACCACATTCACCCGCACACTAACGACGGCGCCAAAACGGCCGAAGTACCGCCGGAGCAGACCCTCCGGAAACTCCAAAGGAGCCCCATGGACGCTGACGTATGTGAGGGCACCACTCCGATCAGATATGGACACAGTGCCCGCACCATCCTGCAGAGGCAATGTCCGCCCCTCGTATCGACGTAGAAATTCGCGATACGCCATGTCTGCAGTGAATTTCAGGATCACCCGACGGGCCGTCACCAGCTCGACACCGTAGATAGCCATCACAGGTACCTGCAGCTGCTCACACACCCGTGCAATCTCTGGGTATCCAGCCCGGCTGGAAAATTCCAGGCCCACAGACTGAGCCCGCAGTACCGGTGGGAGGGGGACCCCCATCGCAACTCAGTTCCGCCACGTCAGCAGCAGCCAGCCAGGCAACAACACTGGTAGGGCAGCGACGCCCCGCCACCTGGCGACCAAACAGCGAACAACTCCAGCAGTCACGGAGGGACACGTCCGCACTCCACGGCTGCTCCAAGTGCACTCTCTTTACCGCGGGGTCAGATTGTGTTTGTGATGGCGTGAGACTGTGTGCACTTGACGCTTCCTCCTCCTCCCCACCCCCTCTCTCTCGGTAAAAGCCCGATTGATTGATTGATAAAGATTTAGCCACCCAAGAGGTGGCACGGGCATGAATAGCCCGTAAGTGGTACATTTTTTTCCGTAATTCTTTTCATTATTCTGAGGTTGCATTTAATCATCAAGCTGTTATCGCGGGGGAGGATACTGCTTCACAGTCTTTATGAGGGTGTCCAGCTGCTGGACACCTTTGTTGACCAGGAGAGTGGCTCTGTTGATGGCTTCAGGGTGGCAACTGCAAGATTCAGGAACTCTTAAAGCTCTTCTAAGGTCGTTGGTTGCTTCACATTCCAGAAGATAGTGAAGTAATGGCTTTTCTGTGACAGTTTGGCAGAAGATGCACTCTCTCTGTCGGGGTTCACTAATCTCCCAGTTGCATCTGTTACCTAGACGTAGTCTATATAACCTAACTGCTATTTCCCTGTGGATTCCTTTTGGGATATTTAACCTTTCTAATTTGGTTGCCTGAAGATACCATGTTGCAGAGGGCGAACCTTCAGCTATTCTCTGGTGTAGGTAGGCTTTGTTGAGGTGTGAGAGCTTTTTGGTGATGATGTTTTTAATGTTCTCTAGGCTGGGTTGAATTGTTTTATCTATCACTGGATGACGAGTTGCCAGTTTAGCAATTTCATCAGCTTTCTCATTTAATGGGATTCCAATATGGGATGGGATCCAGTTCAAGGTTATGTTGAGTCCTTTGCCTTTAGCGACTGCTCCAAGATACAAAATGGTGGTAATTATTTCCACGTTATCTTTCCACTGTTTTTGTCCTAGTATTTGAAGTGCAGCTTTTGAGTCTGTGTGTATGATTGCATTTTGAGTGTTTTGTGCAATCACATATGCGAATGCCTGTTGTATGGCAAACAGCTCAGTTTGGGTTGATGATACTAGTCCTCCCAGTCTCCAATATGCCTGTATGCTGGCCGTGCAAAGAGCAGCGCCAGCACTCTCATATTCTGTGTCAACCGATCCGTCTGTGAAGATGTGGGTGGCTCCTGCTACTGCTATGCTATACATTTGCTCTTCTATTATGCGCCTTAGGATTGTCGGATCATAGGCAGCCTTTTTCATTGGGAGACTTTCTATTACTATTTTGAAAGTAGGCTCGTCCCACGGTGCAGAAGGAGTGTAATTTGGGTGTGGATGATCACCCTCTCTATCGAGAATCATGCTTTTTAAATGTAGTCTGTTTAGGACTTTTCCTGCTCATGCAGCCCAAGAGTTCCCATTGTTTTGGCCTAGTCCAACCACCAAGGCCTGCCGTACTGGGATTGGATCAGAAGAAATAAAAGCCCGGGAAATGTCACGCTATTGAATTTTATCTTGTTCACTAACAGGACGATATCGACGTCATTTTACACCCTAATAAATTGCATCAAACACCAGAGAACAATGTTTCATTGTTCATAACACTTGGTCGAAGAGTTTGTAGTTCAAAGCACATATACAGAGTGCTACATACGTGACAAGACTTTTATTACAACCGTGAATCGACTGGTCACGAATGTGGAAATTTCACCTTGGAATGGCGGTAAACTTTATTCTAGTTAAAATAAATCAAATTCAAATCTAAATTACAACGCAAATGAATGCAGATTTTAGACTGGATTTAATTATAATTAAATAAAGAATTCGTCACCGTGAGGTGTAGCGGCTGATGCAACAGCCCGCCATAGATAGTAGGAAAAGTTTGGCGTTCCCGCACTAGAGTGTAATATTGTTATTAAAATTATTTTCCTAACACAAGGCTTTTATATTGCTGTGCTAGGGGTTAGTACTTGGGTCGTCGGAAATTTCCGACAGGTGCGGGTGTTGACAGTGGCAGGTGTGCACAATATGCATGAATAAGAAAGTGGCAGGGTGGGGTGAATGTGGTGGTAGTGGTAGTTGTGTATCCTATGCATGACTAAAGTTGTGGTAGATGGGGGGTGCAGGTGGTGACAGTGTCAGGTGTGCACCATATGCATGTCAAATGTTGTAGCAGGGTGGTGGTGACAGTGGGAGGTGGGCACAATATGCATGTATTAGGTTGTTGAAAGGTGGTAGGGCAGGTGGTGACAGTGGTGTACCATATTCATGTATAAGGTTGTGGAAGGTTGGTTGGGCAGTTGGTGACAGTGGCAGGTGTGTATCATATGCTGTATAAGGTTGTGGGGGTGCTGGTGAAAGGGAACGGGGCCCACAGGAGGGGTAATGGTCAAAGTACAATATAAGCGAGAATGAGGGTGCTGTAGTGACCGCGCAAATCTGCGTAGACAATAGCGATCACGACGATCCTGTAGAGACAGGATTCAGGTCTCAACATACAGGCTTAGGGTTTAGTCGAATGAAAGGCACCAGAACCGAGAGACGTAGCCCAGTATGATGAAGAGAATCATGACTACGAAGAGTTGAGGGAGAGGCAGAGGAGTAAGCAGCACAGCCATAATTGACTTTAAACAGCACAAGAGAGGAATGTAGAGAGAGGAGCCAGCGCCTATTGCCTTTCTAGTAATTATGGGACAAGACCTTAAGTACGTTAATTCCTTAGAGCAATCAACTCGGAGGTAACAGATATGGAATGACCAAGGCAAACGAGTGTGAAAGATTAACCCCCAGAAGTTTAGCAGACTCGTTATACAAAAGATTACCATAAAGCGACAGTGGGGTCGAAAAACTACTTGCTTCCGAGAAAAGGTCATAGCACAAGTATTAGTTCTAGAGAACTCAAAGCCATAATTGGTGGCCCAGGACGACACAGCATCAATCGCAAGTTGGAAGCCGCCGTTGGGAGAAAGGCGAGTCATCACTATGACAGTTGAGGGTAACAGCGTCAACATACAGGGCTGAGAAAATGCCAGAGCTTAAGGAGGAATGATGACCATTAAAGGAAGCCAGGAAAAAAGAGTAGTGCTCGTAACACTACCTTGGGGTACGCCTTCGTATTGCCGAAAAGAGGCGGAGAGAATGTGATACCAAGCCTCACTCTAAAGGAACAACCAGAGAGAGAAAGCTTTGGAGGAAGAGAGGGAGATTACCACGAAGGCCAAATGAACGGAGTTGGGATAGCATATTGTATCTCCAGGTGGTGTCTTATGCGTTTCCAAGTCAAAAAAAGACATCACCAACGGAGGTCTTCGCAGCAAAGGCAGTACGAATATAGACCTCAAAGTTCACCAAGACATTAGTTGTGCTGCAACACTTACGAAAGCCAAATTTAGAAGGGGGAGAGGTGGTAATAGTGTTCCAAGAACCAAATCAGATGGACATTAACTATACACTCAAAGAAATTGAAGATTCAACTTGTGAGGGCAATTGGGAAGAAGGCATTAGAGGATGACCCCTAGAGAACTAGGTTTCCGAATGGGAAGCCCTCCTCAAGGTAGTCCTCAGGGACTGACGACTCCCAGACCCAGTTAGAAATATTCAGTATATACTGAAACATGCATGGATAGAGATAGCGAAGCATCTCATAATGAATATCATCTGAGCCTGCTGCCATAGAACTGCAGAGGGCTAGGGCAGATTGAGGTTCCGAGAGAGAAGGAGAAATTATCGTAATAGGGAAGCTAGAGATGCGTGCGAAAATCTAAGGATAAAGATTGAAGAAGAGGTTTGCGAGTATGGAAAGAAGGAGGAGGATGGAAACCAAAACTAACAGTCAAAAAGTGCGAACCCATTTTGGCCGCGACCCACACCGGATCCGCCACAATAAAATTACAGAGTTGAAACACTGGTGTTTCATCTGTTGGATATCTTTGGGATTTTCTTCCAGAACAGAGGAGTGTCAGTTGTAATGGTGGAAATGAATGTCTCCAACTCTCACGCGGCCCTACAGATGGGTCGTAGGATGGCCTTATGATCCACCGTACTCACTATCCGAAACAAAATGAAAACATCAGGCGTCCGTCGGCGACGGTGTTTCTTCCAGGCTGGACGCTTACAGCAGACAGCCCGAGCACAGTCTTCATTCCACCAGGGAACGCACATCCGCCTTGGGATGTAGAGCAAAAAACTGAGCATATAGCAGACTATATTGCACCATTTAGTCTAATATGGTGTCAAGAAAAAGGAGGAAGGCTTGAGGGAGAGGCAGATCAGAGAAGTCGGAAAGAGTACCAAATAGAGGTGTCAGTCAGCCTTGGTAAACTGCCACCTAAGGAATGAGAGGGGAGGGTGAAAAGAGGTGACAAGGATAGAGAAATGCTATGGAAAACTGTTATGAAATGCTATAGAAACTGTTATGGAGGTCATCCGCTAACACCCCCATGTAAAGTCTAAATAAAGAGAAAATGAGCAGAGACACAGATCAAGACAAGAGAGGGTGCGAGTGCAGGAGTCAACTGAGTGGGTACACCAGAATTTAGAAGGGACATAGAAGAAGAGAGGAAAAATCATTCAAGAAAGCGGCCCTGGGTGTGAGGGAATGAAAATTCCCTCAGCTAATTTTCCTAGTTTTGTAGATTAGGTTATTAGGTGTAGATTAGGTTAGATTGGTCAAGACAAGATAGGGGGGGAGATGGGCATTTGAGTTCCCCTATGCCCGCCAAAATCTTAAGTCTGAGCTGGGCGGCAAGCTGAGGAGAAGGTGACTCTGGGTGGGGGTGGTGGCTGCCACCTCCATCACCGTTAATCGCTGTGTCATCCTTATTACTCATAGTGCATGGCACTCCTGCTATCATGGGTTGTGTCGAGGCCCAATTTGCGTGAAATGGGGCCAAAGAGTACGGAAGGAAGAAATGAAAATCTAAGAGACTAGGTTCTCCCATGAGACAGCTGGCAGGCCTCATGGTGTATCAGATGGTTCCTCACATCGGGTTCGAGTATCCTGTCTATGTTAACGGACAATTGGTGGAATAAGGGCAAGGCCTCGTAGTGTAATTGTGGTGATATTACAAGCTCCTGTTGGACTTTGAATTCCACCTTGCTGTGTCCGCCATGTGGTGACGCTGTAATGATCTGGTGCGGAGATCATTGGTTCTCCCTTCTCCCCTCCCTCCTCCTTCCCTCTCCCCTCCTTCCTTCTCTCTTTCTCCCCTCCCCTTACCAGTCATTCGTCTCCCCCTTCACCCCCCCTGTCGCCCATTTGTCAAGGACCAAGAGGTTGACCTGATCTGGTGCTCAGATCATTGGTTCTCCCTTCTCCCCTCCTTCCTTCTTCCCACTCCCCTCCTTCCTTCAACTTCTCCCCTCCCCTTACCCGTCATTCGTCTCCCCCTTCACCCTCCCCCCTGTCGCCCATTTGTCAAGGACCAAGAGTTTGACCTGAGGGTAGTCTTGCCTCGTGGTACCTCTGGCTTCCCCCACTCAACCCTCCTCACTCAGATTTCCCTCTTTTCCCCTCTCACCGGTTCCTTCCCCATACCAGGCGAGTCAAATGTCCCTACTCTTTATCTTGGAGAAGACAGGCTGGAACATAAATTATCAGTTTTGTAAACATTGCTCGGAGGTGCAATGGGCCCCATGGAGGCGCCTTGTTCCCTTCGCATAGCTGGACAGAGCTGGCAGAAAAAAATTTCACTAGTGTGTCTTGGGAGTGTATCGGAACTAGAGGGCCGCAAGGCCGCATCCAAAGGGGCTGAGGGCAGCCATCAACATCGTGGCCTCAGTGCGGTATTTAAGGTATTGTGCACTTGATTCATGTCCTCAGTCGATATCCATTGTGCATCTATTGGAATAGAATATAGGGTATATGTTCAAATTGTCTTAATTTACATGATTAATAAAATAAATTATATAACTTGTCCAGAGGTATTCACTTAACTTTCCTTTGATATATTTCTCTACTTGGTCATTTTTGTGTGTTGCCTTGGAAACACACAAAAAATCCATGTTCTCCTCCATTTAGCAGATATTAAAGTTGCCCTTTGATTTAAATAAGTAATGTAAATTAAACAAACTAATTCCCAAAATTGACTAATGATTCCTTGCCTTCCTGGGGAATCGGTGATAGACACATTCAGGTATGGTTGGACGGGAAGGTGGTTGCAGTGTTTAATGATTTATTATTATTCTTTTAATTTAAATTAATAACCCTTTTTCTGGATGTACCTTCCTCATTAAATATTCCTCTTATATTCGTGGCAGTCCAGTGAGGGGTCATACTGGACTGTAACAGTGTGAAGCTGGGGTATTGAGTGAAGAGAGAAAGAGAATTACAACAGGGATAGCGTTAAGAACGATTACGATGGTTAAGGGTTATTACAACGCCGGGCATTATCACCCCCGGTGTATGAGCGAGGCATGCTCAGGTATGTAGTTGGTGTGGGTGCTCTCCCATCCACGTTGTGTATGCCTGTGGGCACCAGCCAGCCAGCCTGAGGCAAGCCCCATGTGCTCGCCACCCTGGCCACCCTTTAGGGCCACGCAGTGGCCACATTTCTTGGCCACCCCCTTGGGCCACGTTTGGCCACCTGCCCTGGACACCCTAGGGCTACACCTAGTCGACGCACGTGGAGTGAGCTAGGTGTTCTGCAGCCAGTGAGGTAGTGACCGGGGAAATAAATGAAATGAGAGTGGAAATTGTGAGTACAATAGTAATTGTTACGGTGTCTCAACGGACTGTTGTTAATTCCGGTAACAGCTGTGTTGTCCCATAGCGCCTGGCAGGCGAGGGAAGCAGCTGAGAGACCACTGTCTGTACTGACGTCCAGGTGACTGGTTGTGATGTACCTGGAGATGGATGTTGTACACGGTACCACACATGTAGATGTATATAGATATATGTTGTGTGTAGACTGACTCGAGTATGTAACCAGTCAGTATAGAGATTTACCATGTAAGTAATCCAGTTCTGCCGATTCTATATAATCGTTCAGTCTAGATTAATGCCATGTTGCCGCATGTTAATTATATTATTGCAGAGGTAGGCAGGCCAGTGTTGTAGGGTTGTCAGTGGATACCCTGAGGTCTGTATAATTATGTATAATTTATCTAGTGATATAATTTTCATTGATTAAGTGAATGCCATTTCCATGTGTTTCATTTGCATGTGTATGGTCCGCCTGGAGCTGCCGTGGGGTACAGACGTGTCGTCTGGCCTCTGGTGGTTTGAGGTGTTTGCCGTTTTCGTCACCAGAGGGGGTGTGGGAGTTTCTGCCCCCCCCCCTGTTGTTGCTGCGGGCTGCGTGTTGACGTGGCGAGCTTACCATGGGTGGTCCCCTTCCATCTATCAAGCGCGTGAACTC
Source organism: Procambarus virginalis (assembly GCA_020271785.1). NCBI lineage: Eukaryota > Metazoa > Arthropoda > Malacostraca > Decapoda > Cambaridae > Procambarus > Procambarus virginalis. The sequence continues at coordinate 66,277 of WNGS01141602.1, forward strand.
CGTGGGCCTGGAGTTCACTGGTCGTGCTGGATATCCGGAAATAGCCGTGGTTCTGTGCGACTTGCTTCATGTCCCTGTGATGGACGTTGACGGTATTGAGCTTGTGACTGCCCATCGAGTTGTCATCAAGCTTGTGACGGAGGAAGTGTACCGTGATTTCCTCAGTCGTTACGAGGGACGCTCGTTGTCGATGCCGGGTGGTGCCGGCTCTGTCTCCATATCCGACCGGAGTGGTGCGCTGACTTATGTCAGTGTGCATGGGGCGCCCCTGGAGTTTCCCGAGGATCTTCTTCGGCGTTACTTTCAGCGGTTTGGAGCGGTCATCAGTGTGAGGGTCAACACGATATCCTCTGGGAGGTATGCCGGGAGACGGACGAACATTCGCACCTTGGGGATGCGCCTGCGGTCGGATATTCCATCTTCGGTCCGGCTCCTGGGGTGCTACATCCGGGTGTACTATGCCCGACAGCCTCGGACCTGTTTCCGGTGTGGCCTGGTGGGGCATCAGGCTGCCGGGTGCGATGCGGCTCCGGTTGCTCCTGTCAACCTATTCCGGGAAGAAGATTTCCCTCCGCTTCCCCTGGACGAGGACTCCGGGGATGCAGTGACCGACCCGCTCGTTGTTGCGGCTACCCCGGCGTCGCCTGACGTTCCCCCGGATGTCGCCGGCCCTCCTCAGGATGTTGCGATGCCATCGGTGGATACTCCTGCTCCTGTGGGCCTTTCTGCTGCGCCCTCCTCACCGTCTGCTCACCTGTCTTCAGCTGCTGCGCCTGGCCCTGCATCCTCGCCTCGGATTCCGGCTGTGCTGGGTGCTGGGGTGGCTGTGGGGTCCCCTGTTGTGCGTGGTCCGGTTCCCCCTGTGGTCGAGGCTGCTGCCGTTTTGCGGCGGACGTCAGTTCGTCCGGCTAGTAGTGCCCATGTTTCTGGGTCGGCTTCCGGCTCTGACGATCTCAGGCCGGTGCCCAAACGATCCCGGCCTTCGTCGTCTACCTGGGCCGATGTTGGGGACTTTAGTGACTGTGAGGCCTCGGGTGTGGATGGAGTGGTTCCGGTTACGTTGCTGGCTCCGCAGTTAGTGGTGGCGGACGTCCATGCGCCTGCTGACATTGGTGTCCGTGTCTCGGGTGTGCCTGCTGTTCCCTCTCCGCGGTGGGGAGTGGTGGCCTCCGCTGCCGGAGTGGGTGGGGATGGTGGGTCTGGGCGTGGCCTGGTGGTGACCTTACGGAAAGATGTGCGCGGTTCGGTTCCCACGCGGTCGTCCGGTGGTGTGCCCGTGGGCGCTGGTGCCCCTGTGGTGGTGCCTTCTACTACGCTCCCTCCTCGGAGGTTGACCGTTGGGCACTTGGGGGCCGTGTCACCGAAGTCTGTGATGCCGTCGGGTCACTGGTCGCGGGTTGCTGAGCTACCTTTCGGCGATGAGGTGTGGGACCATGTACCGGTCACTCGGTTCCGGTGTGATACGGTTTGGGTGCCATGTTTGCGGGTGTTTGTGGCCAACGTCCCGGATAAGATGGCGTCCCCGGTAGATGGTCAGGACCCTTGGCAGTGGTTACGATGGGAGGCGTACCATGTACGCTTCTCACGGGACGCGTTTCCGCGCAAATACGAGTGATTGTATTCTTTTGTGCTGTGTGCCCTTCTGGCTGTTTTGTCTGCCTTCTGGTAGTTTGTGCCCGTGCCTCTCCCTTTGTTTTGTGGCGAGGCGGGTGTTTGGGTGTGTGTGTGTCTGGCCTTCATGTATTAACTTTCATGTTGTTAACGTGCCCTATGTGTTTTTTTATTTTATGCTTACGTGTTGTATTAGTTTTTGTTTTGTATTTGTGTGGCTTATTGTGTGGTGAATGTTCTTATTGCATTTTTTGTAATACTTCCGTTTGTTTACTCTGTTGTTTTGTTCTCGGTCCTTCAGGCCGGTGTTTTGTTTTGTTGTTGTGATGTAACGATGGTTTTCTTTTGATTGCGTGTTATCCATCTTGATTTTTGTTTTATAATGTTCTGTTTTGACATGCTCTTGTGTTTTGTTGTTTTGCAATTGTTTTATCTGTTGTACTGTCTTTTCAATGCCTTTCTCGAGTTTTGAAATTTGTTATGCTGTACTGTCAGCCATTCTGGCTGGTGGTTTTCTTTTTTTCCCTTGTTTTGTAATGTTTTTCTATGTTCTTAATTTGTTTTTTATTGTATTTAATTTGCATGCTTTGCATGTAAAAATAAAAATAAAAAAAAAAATTGCATGTGTATATATATACGGTGTTGTGTGGTGAGTCAGCAGATGTGATTGCTGACTGACTGCCTAATGATGTCATCAGCATGTGAGGTATGCTGACGGCATCATTATGTTGTAGGTTTGGGCAGTGTTGTCACCAGGTATACGTAATATTACTGCCCCTAGGAGCCGTGTTGAGGATTTAAGGGGCCCCTTTGATTATTCAGGGGAATTCACAGTACTTAATGAGAGCAAGCAATTGATTAGTTAATTGCCTAATTACAAGAATTTGTTCCAGTTGTCCGCGTAGCGACGGTGTTTTATATTAATGTAAATTGTCTTACTGAAGCAGTAGTGATTGCTCACAGTAGTCCCTTGCAACTGTTGCAAGATTTGAGGGGGCAGTAATGCAGGTATACTTTTGTTGTTGCCTAACCGTGTGTCATTATTGGTTGGTTACAGTAATTAGCGTGTTGCAGAAGCTGCAATCGTATGTGGGCTGTGCATTTATGTTATGCATGCCACTGTAAGTGTGACCTATGTAACCTGGGGTTACTTTGTATTCTTTAAGTTGTGTTGAGGAATTAAGGATTCAGTGAGGTAATTAATGGGAATTAACTTGATAAGGGGTTGCACAGTCCTTGAGTGTGAGAACTGTTGAAGGAGAACAGTGTTGAGCTTGTTGAGATACGTTTCTGGTGCAATTAATTGTCCATGTGACAACTAATTGACCAATCTAGCTAATTATGTAATTTGCATTCTCATCATGAACTCACATAGTGGGAGAGGAACTGTCAGAGGCTGTCAGTATTTGTGTTAACATAATTTGATCGAGACTAATTACCTTTCTGGGGTATAGCAATTAGTGACTCATGTTAATTAGTAGAGTAAATAACGTCAGGGGTCTTGATGACTCAGATGACTCGGTAAAACAAGGTCATGGAGCTAGCATAACTCGTTATATTAATTATACCCTGTCTGATGACAATGGATTAAGATGCACTCTTGTTAATTGGTGGAGTAATTAACTCCTCGCCCGTGAATTCACAGTGTTTGATGAGACCTGCTTAGGTAGTGCGGAGTGAGACGTATTTATGTATGATTAATTATCGGTCCTGGTGACAATTAATTGCTCGGGGTTAATTATGGTAATTAACACTCATTAAAGTAAATTTTGACAGACTGTTGAGAAGCTACCAAGTTAGTGGTAGGCTTAGTTAACGTAACTCGATGGGGATTTAATTAGTGGTCCGTTTGACATTAATTAGGAATTACTTACTGAATACTTGCAAGGAGTCAAGTGTGATGTAATGTAAGAGGATTCGAGTTATTGTTAACAAGATGACTTGTGTTATGGGAGACAAGTGTTGATGATTAACGCAGAGTACCATCATGTTGTCGTCTAAGAGAGACAAGTGTTTGTGATTAACGTAGTACTTTGTTGCCGACTGCTGTGATCAGTCAATTAACGTAATTAATCACAATCAATTTTGTAATTGATTAAGGCAATTTCTTTTGTTTATCGTCTGGTGACGAGAGTAAAGTAACTTAGGGATTACTGGAGCTGTGTCTCAGAATCCCACCTCACCTGGCTTTGTTTACTGTTTACAGTGCAACTTCTTGTAGGGAGTTGCAAAGAGTGTTAACATTAGGCTGTGATAGGGGGGGGGGTCACTGTTTGACTACCAGCCTAGTTACGTGGGTCTCTCCTGTAGGGTTGGAGGACCCGTAAGATTGTGATTACAGTATCTGTTCACCGTGAAGCCGTGACAATATTGATTGCAAGCTTGCATCATCAGTGGTCATCCTTCATTGTTCAGTTAGTTCATGTAATCAGCCCGCAGTGCAAGGGGCTGTTGAATAGCTGTGTTGCAAGTGCCACTTGATAGACAATAACGTAACGAATCACTCTCTGTGGTGTAACTTAGTCTGTGAATTTTGTTTGATTTGCAATATTGCGTCGTCTGTGGGCACACCGGTGTTCAGGTTAGTTCAGTGTGCAGCCGCACAGCAATGGACCATAGTCATTGCTATTTAGCTGTTTGTTATCGTGCCACTGGATGGACATTAACGTAACGTAAATTCGATGTTGGAGTAGTTTATTCTCTTGTTATTAATAAATTATTTTATTGGAAACGGTCTTTGATGTAAATTCTTCAACAATTCTTTTCCACCCATGTTCTGCTTTATACGATTGAATATTGATGTGATCTTTTGTAATGACAGCTGTTCTTGGGAATTCGAATTCCAATTCATCGCATCACATCAAATATAAATATTTGATTGTGAGAATCCGTCGGTTACCCTTTATTAATTTTAACGTCCTGTTTAACTAGGAGGAACCAGCGGCCTATGTGGACAGGTTTTCACCCTAGTGGTAGAAGCCTGGTGGTTTGCTCCCGCTTTTCCTTTTTCTATTGGACTCATGCTTATCTGCCGTGTGCAGTTCTTTAAACTTGAGTTCTACCTCCTAAGGGAGGTAGGCGTAGAAAAAAATCTCACACTGGGTGTTTGTCAGTATTTCGCCCCAGAGGGTATGCCGACAGTTAAAATCACCAACCACAGGTGCACAGGGTCTGCTAAGGAGTCCTACAGGTGTACAAGATCAAGAACAGAAAGTGGGACATTTAGGGGGAGATAAACAGAACAGACTGTATACCATTTACTCACAAAGATACGGGGTGCAAAATACTGAATGGACGACTGAAAAAAGTAAGTGGGGGGGACGACGTGAATATCATAACGGATCAAGAGCACACTAGAGTAAGTAGACTTTTCCTCCCCAGCATAAGCCGGAGGGGAAAAAGAGAAAGGAATAATAACGGAAGCGACCAGGTTGAGAGCCAAGCATCGGCTCCTAGAAACAAACACAAAGCGGTGAAAACTATGCGATCAGTAGTTGGAGTTCATGGACGATTGCGTAAAAGCCACAAATATTTCATTGAAGAACAGACAGACAAAAGAGAGAGAGAGCAGAAACAAAGTTAACAAGGGCAAAGACGGACACAGTCGACTAAGTAAGATGAGGATCAGGATCAGTGAAATTGGGGCTTCGGGGCATAGGCAAAGCTAGCAAAGATAATGGAGGCAAGGGAGCGGGAGGACGGACGAGAAGCGGATTGACAGTCCAAAGCGGGAGGAGGCATCTGAAAGGGGCAGTCAAGAGAACCGTGGGCAGGAACAGGAAAGGGCTCCGGATCAAGGGAAACATCTGAGAGAGAATCAAGGACCAAGGGAATCTCCATAACAGTGACAGGCGACTCCTCCATTGAAACCGGAGAGAAAGCAGGGAGTCGGAAGATGAGGAATATATTGAATCCTTGCCTGCTGGGGACGAAGGAGGAGAAGAACCAAGCTTGCGTTTCTGAGTGAGAGATAGGCGTACCATCAGCAATGTACTGGGCGACAGCCTTTAAGATCTCAACAGGAGAACGGGAAAGGTCAACATGAAGAATATTGGGAGAAGGATGGACAATGGCCGGACAGACTGCCAGTGAGGAGGGCTATTTGATCTACTCAATTTGTATGGTATACTACGTTTATGTGCTTTGCGTAGAATTTTTTAAATAAAGTATATTTTGAATTAACATCGAAATCCCTTTTCACATCACCAATCGTTGGGTTCACATCATGCTCCAAGACCGGCCCACTCATGCCCAGATCTTTCAAATCTATTTCAACCAAATTATTTCTTAGGCCATTAAAATCAGTTTTTCGAAAATCTGGCACTAACTGAATTTTCTCCTACAAATCTATGTCATTCTATGCTAAATCTGATTTCTTTGTGATCACTGTTCCCTAGCTCACTCTCTTTTTCGATGTCATTAATTTGCGTTTCCCTATTAACACAATCTAAAATATTATTTTCCCACGTAGGTTCCTTAATGTGTTTCTTAAGAGAGCAGTCATCAGTTAATTCTAAAAAATCTTCAGCTTCATTATTCCCTGTTCTGTTAATCAATTTTATTCTACTAAGATTAATGTCACCTATGACAAATACTGTTTGACCTAGATGCTCTAGATATTTCATCCCATAGATGTTATGCTTCCATTCTGTCAAAGTTCGATGGTCTGTATATAACTCCTATTATAATATTTCTCGGATTTTCTTTTAATTCTAGCAAAATAGTTTTTATGTTGTGCTCAGTTTTAATTCCGTCTTTGAGACTATCTTTCAGATTTTCCCTAACTTTTCCCTACTCCCCCTCCTCTTCTAATATATCTATCTGTGTGAAATAGTTTAAATCCGTTTACTTGATATTAAGTTTATAGTTCTTTTTTCTACATTCATCCATGTTTCGGTAGGTGCAATAATATCTATTGTTTTTGTGCAAACAAGAGCATTTAAATTGTTTGTTTCTTGGACTCCTGTTCGTGTAATATACCCTACGTGTATTGTTATTTTGAAGCTCTTCTTTCCTTGTTCAATTTGCCAATTTGTTTTCCCCCACAAACACATTTTTATTACCTCCCCTCTCCATATCAATTCCCATACCAATCTCTACTAACAGTTTAAATCCAAACAAACCCATCCAACCACATGTTCCAACGAGTTGGCAATAACAACCCCAGCCCTAGATAGATGTACCCCATCCCGAGCATACATGATATTTCTTCCATAGAAGTGTTCCCAGGTGTCAATGAAAGATATTGCATTTGATTTGCAATATTTGTCCAGTCGGCATTTGGCACCAAGTGCTCCCGACAACCATTCATTACCAATTCTCTTTCTTGAAAGAATGCTACATATGATCGGGATTCTTCCCTTGCTCGTAACTAATTCTGTGGCTGTCTTAAACTTCTGTATCAGTGCTTCACTCCTAACTCGTCCTACATCATTTCCACCGGCACCGATACAAATAATGGGTTTGTTCCCATTTCCAGCCAAAATATCATTCACGTTGTCAACAATATCACCAATTCCAGCTCCTGGATAGCAAATCCTTAAAATGTTCCCCTTATCTCTGGCAATGATAGATTCTCCATTCTATCCTGGAGGATAAAATGGCCTTGGGCCGCGAGGATATTTTCAGTATCCTCGTGCAAGTTTTTCAGTTCCCTATTCTCAGTCGCAACATGGTGTATGAGAATAACTGTGCCAATGCTGGCATTTAACCGGGCATTTTTGGCGATCCGAACAGGGCCTCCCTAATGCAGGACAACGAATCCAAGTGGTCAGCCGCCTCCCGAGAAGGGGCTGCAACGCGGGTACCATTATTAGTGAGGCTAAAAGTGACAAACGTAGCCACCAAATGAGCAAGGTGCTTATGGAGTAATAAATCATCAGGACGTGTATGATCAACGTGATTGAGATCAAAACACTTAGTCCACCTAGCATGACAAAACAAATCTTCTAATGCATCTGATCGGGAAGGAATCCTGGGTGCAGAGGTGACAGGCCGAGCACCTCCCAGTAGGAGGTGGGGGGCGGAGGTATAAAAGGTTCAGTTGTGGCGAGAGATGGAGCCACGCCAGGGGATGAGGTGGCAACCACTTGAGACCTGGGGCGCAACTCCAGAGATTGGAGGCGAGTAGAGTGTCAGGAGAGTCAGAAGCAACTGGGCCTGAGCCCAATGTAGTGGGGTCTACAGAGCTCTGTCTTCCATCACAGTCCAACTCGTGGACCTGGTCGCCCACCTCACGAGTCTGACAAATAAAAAGTGTTTGATATTGGCATAGAAACGAACAGGTATAAAATTTCGTCCATGAATAAATCACCCCCCCCCCATACCCACCATGGAGCCATAATTTTTTTTTTTTTTTTTTTGAGATATATACAAGAGTTGTTACATTCTTGTACAGCCACTAGTACGCGTAGCGTTTCGGGCAGGTCCCTGGAATACGATCCCCAGCCGCGAAGAATCGTTTTTTCATCCAAGTACACATTTTACTGTTGCGTTAAACAGAGGCTACAGTTAAGGAATTGCGCCCAGTAAATCCTCCCCGGCCAGGATATGAACCCATGACATAGCGCTCGCGGAACGCCAGGCGAGTGTCTTACCACTACACCACGGAGACTGTAAGTCTCCGACTGTAAGTCTCCTAAATTAGAAGATAGGACAGCTGACAAGACGGGGCCCCCAAGGATGTGCATCATGGATATACGCCCCGCAATCGTCTCCTTAAGAGCCGTCAGTCCATCGAGATCGTGTTCAACAATAAAGGCAAAGTTTGACAATGAAATCGTCTCTTCGCTCGACAACATCAGGTACCACAGTTCTACAGGCGAGTGCGCCCCTCCCAAACACCCAGCGTCAAAACAGAGATATAGAAAAAGAGTGTTCGAGAACGGCATAAAATCAACAGGAAGAAAGTACCAGGAAAAATAAAAAAGTTTGAGAGGAAGAAACAACCAGCAAAATTAGTGACAACAGCAACAGGTGCTCCATGGGACACCTTGTCTTCTGTCCTTATGCTTCATTAGGCTTCAAAAGGACAATACAAGCTGTCCCATAGAGCACCACACTCCAACAGCAGCCTATTAAGCCCCCACACCAAGGCAATGGGCTGGAAAGAATTGGGTGCTCCTTACAAAAGAGCAAAGCTCAAGCTAACGTGTGCTCAGAATATAAGGTTTTCCACTTAAGAGAACCATGTTTAATCCGATATGTCAATGGCGCGCAGGCTGCGAATCTAATGATCGCCGATTTGGTGAGGACAGACAACTACAGTGGGGGGTAGTTATCAAGCTACAAAACATCCTTTTGTAGCTTGATAGCGAACAAAGTGAGGAATCTATGGTAGAGTCGCCTCGCATACTCTCAAAGTTTAGTACAATAGTCCAAGATAAAGCTGGTTGTGAAACTGGGCGTCTATTTGCCATTTAGATGTGCAAGATGTATGTTCAGCTTTAAGTAGTGTTTGTCTGTAGCCATGATATGATAACTCATTGCTCGTCCACTGCACTCTTTAGCTCCAATTTTTTTTTAAATATTCGCCGCCTTCACCCCTCCCCAGCAATATTCAAATCTATATTTTCCACAGACTTCACACAGTCCTTCACAGAAAACTTTTGTCGTTCTAGTTGCGCAAATGACCTTTCGATTATAACGCGCGTCTTAAGCTTCATTAAATTGTTGGTTATATTCCGCCTTCGATAGACGAAGGTATGTACAGTATTCATTTATCAAGTTAAAGCGGACAATACGGGAACGAAAGCACCAGACTAAGCTAGTGACATTTACACAAATTACAATAGCGTGATGCATCAATGAACCACAAGAGCCGTGACAAGGATTTGAACCCATGTCCGAAATCATGCCAGACGCTGCCTTAACTGATTGAGCTACGACATCTTAAAACAAAACAAAAAAAAAAGTTGAAACCAGCAATTCTACTGAACTTAATTGGATCTTGCAGCCTCTCCGAGACACAAACCAGGGTGTTACACAACTCCCCCATGCACGAGGAGTTGTCAAGGCAGCGTCTGGGATGATCTCCGACGTAGGTTCGAATCCTCGTCATGGCCCTTGTTGATTTGATCGCGACATTTACTTCCAAAATCTATTTGAATTATATGACTTTACTGACGGTTGAACAGATTCAGATTTTGCATGTGTAGTATATAATATGCCTGAAATGATTTAGCAAGAAGTTGTTTGGTAAGTGGCAAGCACAACCGATTGCTTATTTGTGGCTATTAAGTACATAAAGCTCAACAGCTGAGCAAGGTACTCAACTCTGTACCAAGTACAGAGTTTATGGAGTGCACTTGGAGCAGCCGTGGAGTGCGGACGTGTCCCTCCGTGACTGCTGGAGTTGTTCGCTGTTTGGTCGCCAGGTGGCGGGGCGTCGCTGCCCTACCAGTGTTGTTGCCTGGCTGGCTGCTGCTGACGTGGCGGAACTGAGTTGCGATGGGGGTCCCCCTCCCACCGGTCCTGCGGGCTCAGTCTGTGGGCCTGGAATTTTCCAGCCGGGCTGGATACCCAGAGATTGCACGGGTGTGTGAGCAGCTGCAGGTACCTGTGATGGATATCTACGGTGTCGAGCTGGTGACGGCCCGTCGGGTGATCCTGAAATTCACTGCAGACATGGCGTATCGCGAATTTCTACGTCGATACGAGGGGCGGACATTGCCTCTGCAGGATGGTGCGGGCACTGTGTCCATATCTGATCGGAGTGGTGCCCTCACATACGTCAGCGTCCATGGGGCTCCTTTGGAGTTTCCGGAGGGTCTGCTACGGCGGTACTTCGGCCGTTTTGGCGCCGTCGTTAGTGTGCGAGTGAATGTGGTGTCCTCGAGCCCACTAAAGAGTGTCCGCACAAACATTCGTACCCTGGGCATGAGGTTACGGGAGGATATCCCGTCCTCTGTGCGTCTGCTGGGGTACACAGTTCGGGTGTTTTACGCCCGCCAGCCCCGGACATGTTATCGCTGTGGCCTGTCGGGCCATCAGGCTGCTGAATGTTCTGCGCCGGCCTCTGCGCCTGTGAACCTCTTCAGTGAGGAGGACTTCCCACCGCTTCCTGTGGAGGAGGTTTCTGTGGGTTTGGACGCCTCCCCGGACGCGGCTAAGCCCCCTGTGTCGCCTGATGCGCCCCCTGTGGTGGACGTTCCCCCGAATGTCGCCGACCCTCCTCAGGATGTTGCGATGCCCTCGGTGGATACTCCTGCTCCTGTCCCTGATGCTCCCGTGGGCCTTTCTGATGCTCCCTCCTCGCCGTCTGCTCACCCGTCTTCAGTTGCTGCGCCTTGCCCTGCGTGCTCGCCTGCATCCTCGCCTCGGGTCCCGGCTGCGCTGAGTGCTGGGGTGGCTGTGGGGCCTCCTGTTGTATGTGGTCCGGTTCCCCCTGCGGTTGAGGCTGCTGCCGTCATGAGGCGAGCGGTGGTTCGCACGGCTTGTGATGCCCGTGGTTCTGGGTCCGCCTCCGGCTCTGAGGATGTGCGCCCGGTGCCCAAGCGGTCCAGGCGTTCTTCTACTGCATGGGCTGATGTGGAGGGTTTCGACGCCGATGGGTCTTCGGGAGATGATGTGGTGGTCGCTGACGTCCATGTACCTGCTGATGCCAAGGATTGTGTGTATGATTCACCTCCTGTTTCTTCTGTAGGCGGTTCTCCGCAGTGGGGGGTGGTTGCTCCTCCGGACGTTGGTGCGGGGGGTGCTGGTGCAGGCCGCGACCTCGTGTTGTTGCTAAAGAAGGATGTTCAGCGAGGGGGGCCCCTGCAGGTGTCCCGTCCGGTGGTTGCTGCGGAGCCCTGTGGGGCTGCCAAGGTTACAAGTGCGCTGCCCGTTGCCCGCGCCTGTAGGGGGAAGCCCGTCCCGATCATCTTGGCCTCCGGCGTGGCGTACGATCAGAAGACCAACCCTTTGGAGTTTGGCTTTATTGACCGAGTGCTGCCTGTTCCGTGGTGCCCCTCGACTATCTGGGTTCCACAGGCTCAGGCTTTTGTTGAGGGTGTGCCGAATTTGATGCCCGATCCTCGTACGGCCCATAGTCACTCTGACGACATCATGTTGCTTTGGGAGGCGTATTGTCTTCGTTTCCCGGCAGCTGAGTGGCCGGATAAGTATGCGCACTCTTGATAGTTTGTGTGCTTGCTCCCTTTGGGGTGATGTGCTGACAAACACCCGGGGTCGCCTACTTGAACCTTTCATCCTCTCTTCTTCCCTATCCCTTCTTAATTCTGGTGAGCCCACTCATTTGGACTCTCGGACTCGCTCCCTTTCTTGCCTCGATCTTTCTCTGTGCTCGTCATCCCTTTCCTTAGATTTCGGGTGGCGAGTCCTTGATGACCTCCATGGCAGTGACCATTTTCCTATCCTTGTCACTTTTTTCTCCTTTCGCCCTCCTCTCTCCTTCCCTCGGTGGCGGTTTGCTGAGGCTGACTGGCGCCTTTTTACTCTCCGTGCTACTATTTCCGAGCTCTCCGTTTTACCTCTCCCTCGCGCCCTCCTTCTTTTTCATGACACTATCTTTGACGCTGCCCTGCACTCTATTCCTCGCTCTTCCTCTCGGGGAACGCGAAAGTGCGTTCCCTGGTGGAATTTGGACTGTGCTCGGGCTGTCCGCTGTAAGCGTGCAGCCTGGAAGAGACATCGCCGCCGGCAGACGGTTGAGTCTTTTCTTTTGTTTCGGAAGGCGAGTGCGGTGGCCCGTAGGACCATCCGTGCGGCTAAACGTGCTTGCTGGGCGTCTTATGTCTCTACCGTTACTTCCGAAACTCCTCTTCCGCTGGTCTGGAAGCGTATCCGCAAGATTGCGGGTAAGTTCATTCCCGATGTCTCCCCAGTCCTTCGCCTCCATGGTGCTCTTGTGGCGGACCCGTTGCAGGTTGCGACCGAACTGGGTTCCCATTTCTCCTCTGTTAGTTCTGGTTCTCATCTCCCCCAATCCTTCCTTCTTCGTAAGTCTCTCCTTGAGTCTCGTCCTTTAAATTTCTGTACTTTTCTCCACCTTCCCTATAATGATCCCTTCTCTCTCTCTGAACTTCAATCTGCCCTAGCCCTTTGTGGTTCTACGGCAGCGGGCTCTGATGGCATTCATTATGAAATGCTCCGCCATCTCCCTCCGTGCACGTCTCAGTATTTACTGAGTCTGTACAATCGGGTCTGGGAGTCGTCGTCAGTCCCTGAAGACTGGCTCGATGCTGTTGTCCTCCCTGTTCGGAAACCAGGGTCTCTCGGGTCATCCCCCAAGGACTTCCGCCCTATTGCCCTCACGAGTTGTGTCTGCAAGCTCTTTGAACGTATGGTTAACGTTCGTTTGATGTGGTTCTTAGAACACTATAACCACCTCTCTCCTTCTCAATTTGGTTTTCGCAAGTGCCGCAGCACAACGGATGTCCTGGTAAACTTGGAGGTCTATATTCGTACTGCTTTTGCTGCGAAGACTTCCGTTGTTGCCGTCCTTTTTGACCTAGAAAAGGCTTACGACACTACCTGGCGGTATCACATTCTGTCTCAACTTCATTCTTTTGGCCTTCGTGGGAACCTCCCTCTCTTCCTCCAGAGCTTCCTCTCTCGTCGTTCCTTTCGTGTGCGGCTTGGTACTGCTCTCTCTGCCCCTTTTCGGCAGTATGAGGGTGTACCCCAGGGTAGTGTTCTGAGCACTACTCTTTTTCTAGTTGCCCTCAACGGTCTTCTTTCTTCTCTTCCTTCTGGTGTCTTCTCTGCTCTGTATGTTGATGATCTTACCCTTTGCTGTCAGGGTGATGATTCACCTCTCCTTCAACGGCGGCTTCAACTTGCGATTGATGCCGTGTCGTCGTGGGCCACCGATCATGGCTTCAAGTTCTCTGCATCTAAGACTTGTGCTATGACCTTTACTCGGAAGCATGTTGTTCTTCGTCCCTCTTTGTCGCTTTATGGTCATCCCATTGTGTACAGGGATTCCGCAAAGCTCTTGGGGTTAGTCTTTGACACTCGTTTGTCTTGGTCAGCCCATATCTCTTGCCTCCGAGTTGAGTGCTCTAAGGCCCTTAACCTCCTTAAGGTTTTGTCCCATACTTCTTGGGGAGCGGATAGACGCACGCTCCTATATTTGCACTCCTCTCTCGTCCTGTCTAAACTCGATTATGGTTGCCCTGCTTACTCTTCTGCTTCTCCTTCTACTCTTCGCCGTCTTGATGCTTTGCACCATACTGGGTTGCGTCTCAGCTCTGGTGCCTTTCGTTCGACTCCCGCCCTCAGTTTGTATGTTGACACTGGCTTTCTCTCTCTCCAGGACCGCCGTGACCGCTACTGTCTTCGCTATCTTGCGCGGTCCTTACAGCATCCTTCCTCTCGCCTCTGTCGTGCTTTGACTTTTCCTCCTCCTGTAGCTCCTGTTCCTCTTCATTGTCTCCCACTTTCTGTCCGGTTATCTCGCTTGCAGGATTCTCTTTCTGTTCATCTTTCTAATGTTTCTCCTCGTATTGTTCCTTCCTTGCCTCCGTGGAGAGTCCCCCTTCCCAAGTTTTGTACGTCCTTGACTTGTATTACTAAAGCCTTTACCCCTCCTACAGTTCTGAAAAGCCTCTTCCTTGAGCACTTTTCTTCGCACTCCCGCTCTATTTCCATCTTTACCGATGGGTCTAAGTCTGCGGACGGTGTGGGCTACTCTGTTGTTTTTCCTGACCGTACTTATATGTGTCGCCTCCCTTCGGAGGCTAGCGTCTTTACGGCGGAACTTTATGCTATTCTCTATGCTCTCCGTCTCTTGCTTTCTCATTCTCATTCCTCCTTTGTGGTTGTCGTTGACTCTCGTAGTGCCCTAATGGCTCTTGGGTCCTTTAATCCTGTCCACCCAGTGGTCATCGAGATTCAGCAATGGCTGTTTCTTATTTCTAGTAAGTTTAAATCGGTAGAGTTTTGCTGGGTTCCCAGCCATATTGGTGTTTCTTTGAATGAGCGTGCAGATGCTGCCGCTAAGGAAGCCATCCGTTCTTGTCCCATCTCCCGTAAGGGTCTTCCTTATTCTGACTTTTATCCGGTTATTCATTCCTCTATCCTTGCCCGTTGGCAGAGTTGTTGGTCCTCTGTGGTTAGTAACAAACTGCGTACTCTCAAACGTAGTGTGTCCCCGTGGCCTTCCTCCTACCACCGTAACCGGCGGTGGGAAACTGCTTTAGCACGGCTGCGGGTTGGCCATACTCGCTTAACCCACGGTCACTTAATGGAGCGCCGCCCTGCTCCTTGTTGTCCGAATTGCGTTGTCCCTCTTACGGTTATGCATATCCTTGTTGAAGGTCCTGCCTTCCAGGACGAGCGTGTGTCTTGCTTTCCGACCATCCCTCGCGGTCACTTGTCCCTCGATAGAATTCTAGGTGAATCGGATACTTTTGATATCGTTCGCCTTATGCGTTTTTGTTCTCGTATTGGCTTTCTTAGTAATATTTAGCGCCCTCTGATTATTTCGCACTTTGATGGTGCTACATAGCCTTCCCGGTTTGGTGCCTTCTTTTGATAATTACCTTACCTTGTGTGCTTGCCGAGTATTTCGCGTCTGTAGTGGATTTAGTATGTTCTGTGGTATTTATTGTGTGCCCTTCAGGCCGGTGTCGTATTTATATCCCTGTTTATTGTAATTAGTGTATTGTGTGCCCTTCAGGCCGATGTCGTGTTTAGTTTTCTCAATGTCCCTGTTTATTGTAATTAGGCTATACCTTTTCATGATTATCTGTTTCTTTGATTCTGATGTATTATGTGCTCATATGGCTATGCTGTTTGCCCTCTTACGTGAGTGGTTGTGCATGTTTTTTGTTTGTTTATTGGTTTGTTTGTTATGTTTATGTTTTTTTTGTTTTATGATTTTATTATTTATTTATTTTTTATTTTGTTCTCCTCTGCTTTCTATGTGTATTATGACCTTGTTTTATGTGTTATTGTAATTTGGGTATTGTTTGCCTGTTTGCGCTATTTGTTTCTCGATGTTTTTGTACTGTGCCGTCGGTCTTTCTGGCCGGTGGTTTGTTTGTTTTGCTCATTTTGTTTTCTTATGTTAATTTTATTGTATTTATTGCTTATACTTGCATGCTTGCATGTAAAAATAAATAAAAAAAAAAAAGTTTAGCACTATTCTTGATATTAAAAGTGTTCCGTCTATAAATATTCAGTCAACATAGTATTTAATATTACATGAAGTAGCATTTAATGTTACATGGTATGCAAGTGTAAATTGGCTGTCATTGGCATAACATTTGTGTGGATACTACACGCCCCCCCTCCCCAGTACCATGTTGGGGAGTTAGCAACCGTAACTGTTACTTAATCACTTTTGGCACGCTGAAATTTATGCATTAATGTTCACACCAGTGAGCAGTAATTGCAACCTTCAAACATCAAGTTATAGGTTCTTGAAAATAATGCTCTACAACTTATTAGCAATTATTTTAAGAGTGGGGTAGATTTGTTATTACTGCAAATTACATCCTAATATTTAGTGAAAATTTCTTGTACCCAAAATTCATCTCGTCTCCATGAAACTGACTCACCAATTACATACAACCTGGACCATCTTCACCTCTTACAATTCTGGCGGCAGCAGCAGCATGTAGGACCGAGGTCACTGCACAGTTACCATTTAGATCATTTATTTATAGTCCAGAGTATTTGTCCAGACAGAAGTTGTCAATACATTAGACGAGTGAGGACGTAACAGGAGCCATGTAGCCCGTCATACTTTGAAGACCAATCTCAATTTAATAATGTTAAACTATAAAATGTTTAGGCAACTGACTTTAGTATAATAAAAATTATACAAGTGCAACATTAATACTATTTATTGATTTAACATTTGGTATAAAAGAACAAGGAGAAATCTAGTACCTTCTGAACAAGTGACATTAACAGTAAATATTTTGTTACTACCTATATATACACAAGAGGACTGTTAAGACTTCAGATTGTAAAGTCGATTATGTTATATTGGTACTATATAAACGTAACTAATTACTACCTGAAGATACTTATGGCAGGTCCTGGAGCAGAGGGTTCTGCATAAGCACTGATAGTTCAGGATCCTTGTCCACACATTGCCACAGCCAGCTGCAAGGCCGAATTCATTAGGTGTAAGTCAATTCCGTGCGACTTCTTCACTGGGAACACTAAAGACGTTATCGCTCTTGCTCAATTAGTTCGCCATACAACGCGAGGAACCTACGTAGAAAATTTTCACTTCCCCCCATCCAGCCCGGGGAACTGGGGCTCTCCCTCATCAACAACCCCACCGTCATTGTCCCATACAGCATACCGTACTCCATCTTGCTCTTGTACTCCTGATGGAGCTCTTCAAGGGTGAAGAGCATGCCCAAACCCCCGGACTCCATCACATCCCTGAAGGTGTCGTAGTAGGAGGAGAGGAAGTGTCGCCAGTTGGCCTGCCTGTCTTTGCCGTGGAGACTGGTGTAGAGGAGGTAGTTTATGTCGGTGGCTGGGGAAGCCAGACGGTTCAGCTGGAGGTCAAGGAGCATCACATCAACCGGTTTATCATGTTCATTGTACCTGGAAATTATGAAGTAAAACTATACACACACATTAGAACTAGTTTGTATACCTCATTAAGAATAATCACCGAAACTATTCCGTAAAATGAAGTGCATTAAAGTCTTACAAGTTCAATCCTCAAAATTTAAAGCCAAAAATACATCTACAAAGTGTAGGATGAACTAAAACTTTGCTTACCTGAATTGTAGGTTGTTAACCCAGCAGTCGCCATGACATATTACATCAAACTTTGTTTTTCTGACCAGAAAGCTCTTGACAAGATCAAGGGGGTTGTCCTTGTGCTCATCCAACCACCGCCTCGCCACCTCGTAGTCGCCCTCTTTGGTCAACAAAGCCTCTGCTTCCGCTAGACTTGCCGAGCACTTCAAATTATGGTCCCTCTCTTCGGCTTCAGTTAAAGTGGTCCAGTCTTCTTTAATGTGCTCGAAAGTGAGAGCCAGGCCTTTCGTGTTGTCAGGTTCTTCATGCAAGATTTGCATCTTTGCCTTCAGCAGGAGAGAGGCAGCGTGGAGTCGGGCTAGCTCCTTCAGGACCAGTTTTGTATGGGCCTCATCGAGGCCCACCTTGCAGTCTGACACTTTAAAGCCCAGAGGTCGGAGGTCCTCTAAGAAGATCATCTCTTTGTTCTCTTCTAATGATGTGTAGAACCACTTTGGCATTCTCAAGTTACGGTGCCCCAAGGACGTCAGCTCAGAGTTGAGTTTCGGAAGGATTTCCTGAAAAAATTCATTTTCTTTCTTCATCAATTTTAAATTAAACTTTGCCAATTTCTCTTCATTAGATCTTTGAGGGCACATTTTTACCACATAAGACACATTGCTTGTCTCCCCCATCAGGGAGAACCGGACTTTGACGCTGGTAACTGAAGAAGAAAAGTGGTCGCCCTTCTCAGCAAGGTCTCTAATGTGCCAGAGGTTTAGTACGGCCTCGCTGCCCTTGTCCGCCTTCAGGGCCTCCTTCACATGATCATCCGTTATGTTGTACTGCGGTTTGGCAGCGCCCTCGCCTCCTGCAGAAGCCACTATCAAACATACATAGTTAATATTTTAGCACTAACTTCTCGCTTCTGTGCGTTAATCATTACACATTGAAATCACCCTTCATTAAGAAGTATTACATAAAAAGTAAATATCGCAACTATTATCATTTCATGATGTACTACGAGAGTAGCTGGTAAAGGTTATGGATCCTAATCACGCCAATTCCACCCTCGTCCTTCCCATCTCCCTTTTCCTCTAACAGGCAGACTTTCATATTGATATACATGCAAAAGCAACAATTTTTCCAGCCTTTCCACCGATGAACCCCTTATCTAATACCCTTCCCAAATTTGCTATCCCCCTTATTTTTTAATTAAATTACCGAAAAGACTGTATGGGGTCTATAATGCGATTATTATATTAGAGGCAACTTTCGTATCACCATGAAAATCGAAAGTACGTTTCAAACAAATTTAAGCAATTTAATATGAACATTATACTCAATTAAATATTTAGTTTAGAAATAAAATAACATCTAAATTATATACAGAACTAACTGTACCCGGCCACGCGTTGCCGAGGCATGTGCTTCCGAGCCACAGCAACCCTCCCCTGTCCTCGTCCTCCCCCACCCCCGATCCACCACACCATTCTTCCCTCGTCCTTCCAACCATTCCCAGTCCCCTCGTCCTCCCCACAAATTCACTACTCCCTCGTCCGATGCCTTTCCAAATGATATGCTGTTCCCATCGCTGAAGAATAAGACTAACAGTAAGAAAACTAAATGAAAACCAATGCAAAAAATTGCTCAAAATGAACAGTATGGTAAACAAAACCAGCTCTTACAACGCAATGTCAAAATTAAATAAAAGTAAAGATAGAGAGAAATGTATGGAAATGCAATTTATCAATGCAATTTGAAACAAATGCAATGTACAGATGGTGACGATTATCAAAAAGTATGTTTTTACCAGTCACCGGTGTAGCATGTATATAAACAAGCTCGTATGCTAATGAACGTTGTCAAAATTTCAAAGTAATCGGTGAAGAACTTTCAGAGACTAGCGATTTTGAATAAACATTTACATTTTTATTTATATAGATGTAGAATAAAATTCACGACCTCTTGCATACAACACCGGATTCAGATTTCGCAATAGTTTTAATTTTTTTAGTGACTAAATACTCTAAAATGAAAATATATTTTTACACATTTTAGAGATGGTCAAGACTTACACGTCCACAAGAAACTGCAAGAATTATGCACTAAAGTTCACTGCATCAGTCACAGGGCTACCTGGATCAAGGTGATCATTAATATTTTAATAAAGGATTATATTTACAGAACCAAATTGTCAATGAATCATCCGTAACTGTTCAATGCCATTTACTCTTTTTTGCCTCTATTCCTCAATTTCATTATTTCATATTCTTAGTCAACCTGATATTTCTGATAGAGTAAGATTTGCCAGCAATATTCGTAGGCCGTGAAAATACTTTAATGTCTACAACAGAATTTGGGTATGTATTTTCAGGTTGTAATACAGGCCAACAAACTGTCAGTTCCCACTAAATGCCTTTAGTTACTTTTGCAACAGATACGTGCAGAGTATTTAGTCTGCTTGTCGACGGGCCAGTAGGTAAACGCCCATCAGAAATTTTAATGAGGTAATACCCTTCAACAGAAGGGACATTAGTGAACTAGTCATGTTATGTGGCTGAACTTTAAAAACCACATCACTTACCGGGGCAGAAGCTTACTAATCAAAAAGTCATTACAGTGTACCGCCGGAACACAACTTCAGTGATGAACCATGTTACAATAAAAAATTAGAGCACGGGTTGTAAACAGCCGTATGACACGCGTTGTGAGAACCACTCCAACTTACTTTAGCTATTCGAGAACGCCTTAATTAAAAGAGGAACACAAGACGTAACCAACCAGCCAGTAACGCGAACCTCAAACTGCGCCCAGTACCAGGCGACCTGTCCTCACGTCAGTTTGTTCAATCGCCGGTCGTCACCTAAGACGCATTTATAAATTTTAACGTATTGATTTAAAAATATTAAATATTGTTCGTTCTCATATATAAATTATTATTATTATTTATAAAATTTCTAGGTATAGTTAGGCATAGGCTCGGTTAGGTTGGGTTCACTTGACGGTTATTAATATTTAAAGTACAGGCGTGAACCATTTACAGAGTAGCGATTCGAACAGAAATCGTCAGCTAACATCCCGTCCTCAACCCGTCCTCGACTCAAGTCCATTACATTCAGCGGTCAACCCCACAGACGCATTCCTAAATTTTAACATGCTGTTCATTCAAAACGGGAATTTTCTCAAGTATGAACTAATATTATAATATATTAGCATATTGTGTATAAATAGGCATAGGTTAGGTTAGGTTAGGTGTTTAGGTTCTGCTGGCGATTATTTGTATTTGTCGCACGTGGATGAAGCATTTACAGCGTTGTGGTTCGAACAAAATTCGTCAGTGAAGCACTTGTTCCGGATATGTTCGAACGTCAGCAGTTGTGAGTCGTGTGTAAACCGCTTTTCATTCATAAACAGGGGGTTTGGCGGGTGCATGGAATCACTTTTGGATCTTTGTTTGGAGGACGGGCTGCCCGTCCTATAAACAAAGACCCAAAAGTGATTCCATGCACCCGCCAAACTCTGTTCATGAATGAAAAATGGTTTACACACGACACACAACTGATTTCGTTCGAACACTTCCGGAACAAGTGCTTCACTGACGAATTTGTTCGAACCACAATGCTATAAATGCTTCCCCCACGTACTGCAAATACAAATAAACACCAACAAAACCTAAACACCTAACTTAACCTATGTGCACCATATATGTGAATAAGGTTGTGGCAGGGTAACGGAGTAGGTGGTGACAGTGGGAGGTGGGCACTATATGCATGTATAAGGTTGTAGCAGGATGGGAGTGCAAGTGGCAACAGTGGGAAGTGTGAACCATATGCATGTATAACGTTGTTGCAAGGTTGTGGTGCAGGTGGTGACAGTAGGAGTGGTGTACCATATTCATGTATAACGTTGTGGACAGTGGGAGGTGTGCACCAAATGGATTCATAACTTTGTGGCAAGGTTGTGAGGCAAGTGATGACATTGGGAGGTGTGCACCATACGCATGTATAAGGATGTGGCAGTGTAGGGGTGCAGGTAGTGACAATGAGAGGAGGGCATCGTATGTATGTATAAGGTTGTGACAGGGTGTGGGTGCAGTTGATGAAAATTGTAAGTCTTCGCCATATGCATGTATAAGGTAGTGGCAGGGTGGTGGTGCAGATGGTGACAGTAGGAGGTGAGCACCATATGCATGTATCAGGTGGTGGCAGAGTGGTGGCGGTGCAGGTGGTGAAATTGGTAAGTGTTCATCATATGCATGTATAAGGTGGTGGCAGGGAGGTGATGCAGGTGGTTAGAGTGGGAGGTGTATACCATATGCATGTATAAGGTGGTGGCAAGATGGCAGTGGAGGTGGCAACTGTAGGAAGTGCACCAAATGCATGTATAACGTGGACGCAGGGAGGATACACGTGGTTGCATTGGGAGGTGTGTACCATATGCATGTAAAAAGTTGTAGGAAGGTGGTGGTGCAGGTGATAAAAGTGGGAGGTGTATACCATATTCATGTATAAAGTAGTGGCAGAGTGGTGGTGCAGTTGGTGACAGTGGGAGGTGGACACCATTTAAATGTAAGGATTTGGCAGAGGGAGGGTACAGGTGGTGACAGAAGGAGGTGTGCCTCACATTCATTCATAAGAATGTGGCAGGGTGGTGGTGCAGGTGGTGACAGTGGGAGGTGTGAACAATATGCATGTGTAAAATTGTTACTGAGTGTTGGTGCAGGTGGTGACAGTGCGAAGTGAGTACCGTATGCATAAAGAAGGTTGTGGAAGGTGGGGGGGGGGTTGCAAGTGGTGACGGTGGGAGGTGTGCACATATGCATGTATACGGATGTGGCAGGGTACTGGTGCAGGTGGTTACAGAGGGAGGTGTGTATCATATGCATGTGTAAGGTTGTTACAGCGTGTGGGTGCAAGTCGTGACAGTGAAAAGTGTGCTCCATATGCATGTATAAGGTGGTGGCAGGGTTGTGGTGCGGTGCTGACATTGGGAGCTGTGCATGTATAAGGTTGTGTTAGAGTGGGAGTGCACGTGGTGACAGTTGGAGGTGTGCAGCTTATGTATCAATAAGGTTGTAGCAGGGTAGGGGGGCTGGTGGTGACAGTAGGTTGTGGCAACATATGCATAAATAAGGTTGTGACAGGGTGTGGGTGCAAGTGGTGACAGTGGGAGGTGTGCATCATCTGCATGTATAAGGTTGTTACAGCGTGTGGGTGCAAGTGCTGACAGTGGGAGGTGTGCATAATATGCATATATAAGGTGACGGCCAGGTCTGGGTACCTGCTTGATGGGGTTCTGGGAATTCTGCTACTCCTCAAGCCCGGCCTTAGGCCAGGCTTTACTTGTGAGGGTTGGGGTCCCAAGCTGTTACTTGGAGCGGCCAGTAGGCCCACGTATCCACTACAGCCCGGTTGGTCCGAAACTTTTTTTTAGAAAACAGTCTAGTTTCCTCTTGATGATGTCCACGGTTTTTCCGGCAATATTCTTATAGTCGCTGGGAGGACGGTGAACAACCGCGGACCTCTGATGTTTATACGGTGTTCTCTGATTGTGCCTATGGCACCTCTGCTTTTCACTAGTTCTACTCTGCATTTTCTTCCATATCGTTCACTCCAGTACGTTGTCATTTTACTGTGTAGATTAGGGACCTGGTCCACCAGTATTTTCCATGTATATTTATTTGGTAGCTCTCTTGTCTCCTTTCTAGTACGTACATTGGAGAGCTTTGAGACGATCCCAATAATTTAGGTGCTTTATCGCGTCCATGCGTGCCGAATATGTTCTCTGTATTCCCTCTATTTCAGCAATCTCTCCTGCTCTGAAGGGGGAAGGAGTACTGAGCAGTACTCGAGAGGGACAACACAAGTGAATTGAAGAGTACAACCATTTGATGGGATCCCTGGATTTGAAAGTTCTCGTAATCCATCGTATCATTTTCTGGCTGACGCAATATTTGCTTGGTTATGCTCCCCTAAATGTTAGATCGTCGGACATCATTATTCCCAATCCTTGACATGCTGTTTTCCTACTATGGGCAGATCGATTGTGTTTTGTATCCTGTATTATGTTTCAGATCCTCATTTTTGCCCGTACTGGAGTACCTGGAATTATCACTGTTAAA
>WNGS01141624.1:0-27833 GCA_020271785.1 Procambarus virginalis
CAATTACAACATTAAATGTTTCGCATATGGTCCGTTAATTTCTCACCTCCACTAAACAATCTATACTTGCTAAACAAATTCCCCGTCTTGGCAACTCTCACCGTTTCAATACTAATAAAAAGGATAATTTTGCACACGTGATAAATGTACAAACTAGCGGGGAAGTGTCGCTAAGCTCCGGCTCAGCCTACATCAAGTAATGCTGGCTGACCCGTTTATCACATTTTACAGTTACAGACATAACAGCTCACGATACTGTACTAAAAAGTGTGTGGGAGGGGGGGGGGGAGAATTCACCCAGTACTTTATCTGATCAACCTTGGTTGTGTTACGTTGGACTTCATACATCTGTGACCAACAGCCTGGTGGAACAAGCCAGGACACTTGACAGTCGCCTCAAGTACCTCCGTACAGGAGGGTTGGGACGGGTTATATGGTAACTGTCAGTGCTGAGGGATGGTTCCTGCCGTTATACGTGTAGAGGCAAATATAATTACCACATTAATATCACCTTAAACACTTACGTAAATTTCCCTCCCCGTCCACCTAATTTGCAATTTCTGCCCAACTTATTACAACTTGAGACAAAGAGCAAATGTTAAATGTATAATATATAATATGTACCTATTTATGACCAATGAATGCCCGTCCAACCATATGTTTAGCTGTCATGAGAGGCGAGCACAACGTACTCGGCCCGAGGTTAGTGGAACAACCCGCCAGCTTAATGTACAAGCACAAGTAATCAAAAATACCAATTATTCTCTAAATTTGTAGAGAACTTTAACAAAGTGTACAGTAAGGCCACTATACCTGTAAGGTCTTGATATAGCCCATATGCCTCCCTCAAGGCTGCCTCAAGCTTCAATAAGCCAAACAGTTGCTCTGTCACACATACCTGAAATTAAACATTAAATTAAATACAAGAACACCCTAGGCCTACTGGCCCATGTGAGGCAAGTCTTCAGACCCAGTTTTCCGAGGTGTAACAAACTTTCCTTAATTATGCTCTATGTCAGTGTTCTATTTCAATACTTTCGAACTGGCATTCCTTCTATAAATTTTTTTGTCCAGTCTATGTTTAGAAATTGTTCATTGTTTTAAGACCCTAAATATGAACAGTTAGCATTTTAATGCCTTCATCGGCCTGGCACTTCAGTCACCTACTGGAGAGCAACTGCCGTGTTCTTAATCAATTCATATAAAAAATAGAAATTACATGTTACAGAAATTAACCCACATTCTATGCTAAATATTTAGGTTATTTATTTTTTTATTATATATACACAATAGTTCTTACATTCTTGTAGAGCCACTACCACGCATAGCGCTCCGGGCAAGTCCTTAATATTCCCCTTAATACGACCCCGTCAAATCGTTTAACAACCAGGTACCCATTTTAATGCTTGGTAAACAGAGGCTACAGTTAATGATTGGTGCCCAGTAAATCCCCCCAGGCCAGGATACGATCCCAGACCAAAGCGCTCGTGAAACGCCAGGCGTGTGTCTTACCACTATGCCATTGTCACCGCAATATTTGTATTTCATTAAAACTATCAGATCTACTTGGCATAATACAAATTAACGCTTTGAAAAATTAACATACTCGTCGCTACATATATAACAGTAGAAATTAGGACGAGGATTCGTGGAAAGTCACTGCTGTGTTTAACAATAATTCATGCTACTTTAACAGTTGTTTGAGATTATTGCTAGTGTTACATTATATATAGACGAGCCAAACTGGAGGACTCGACTAGTTACAGCTCTTATTAAATATTATTTTAATATTCTATACCAATAAAACTGCAGAGCATATTAGCCCATGTCGGGCAGATATTTGAATATTAAACCAAACTTGTAAAAAGGACCTGCTCTTGAAGCAACAGTGACGCCACGTCGCTACGTCACCCCTAATTGCCTTCATAATCAACACTGTTCATGCCCGAGGACCTGACCAGGTTTACGATTATTTTAAGTCAAAGTTGTGGCCGTCCAGATAAATAATCAACTTGCAAAATAATTCAACAAGACCATTCACTTGCCTGGAGACTGGGCGCAAGTAACCCGCTCGGACAAGGCTTCTCAAGGGAGTAATTTAGCCAGCAATATACCGCCTCCAGAGAAGCACCTTCCTCCACCAAGGTCCGCGCCACACTGCCTGCCCGCGCCAGTTGGTCAGCCCGGCCTGATGGCCAAAATACCTGTGTGACGTCATGTATATGACATCATATGACACAACTTAATTATGTGACCCAGCAGCCACCAGACTTTCTCACATACAAATAACTTACAAGTAATTGAATAACAGTTGGATAACGCGTCAGAGGCTGACAGTGTTGCTTTAAGAGCAGGTCACTTACACAAGTTTGGTTTAATATTCAAATATCTGCCCGACATGGGCTAATATGCTTTGCGGTTTTATTGATCTAGAATATTTAAATAGTAAGTAATAAAGGAATTCAATATGCGGCTGTAACTAGTGGGGTCCTACAGTTTGGCTCGTCTATATGATGTGACACTATCTATGCTCAGACAACTGTGAAAGTGGCATGAATTATTGCTGTTAAACACAGCAGTGACTTGACACGGAATCCTTGGTCTAATATCTAGTCATATATGTAGCCACGAGCATCTTAATTTTCCAAAGCGTTAATATCTCTATTGTATTATGCTGAGCAGATCTGCTCGTTTTACTAAAATATAAATATTGCAGTCCCCATGGCATAGTGGAAAGACAATTGCCTGGCGTTTTGCGAGCTTTTTGGCCTGGGGTTCGCATCCTGACCGGAGAGGATTTGCTGGGCGCCAATCTGTAACTGTAGCCAATGGTTACCCAACAGCAAAATGAGTACCTGGTTGTTAAACGATTTGGCTGGTCGTATTCTGGGGAATATTATGATTAAGGGCTTACCCGAACACTTGTGTGTTAGTGGCTGTAAAAGGATGTAAGAACTCTTGTATAAATAAATAAACATAACCTGTAATATTTAGCATAGGATGTGGGGTTAATTTATGTAATGTTTATATGAATAGTGATTAAGAACACAGTTGCTCTCCAGCAGGTGACTAAAGTGCCAGGCTGATAGAGGGATTATAATGCTAACACTGTTCATATTTAGCGTCTTAAGACTATGAACGATTACTTAAGATATAGACTGGACAACAATCTTAACATAAGGAATGCTGTCGGAAAACGCGACACCATGTACTAATATTAAAGACAATATGCAGATAATATTGTTGCTGTTGTATACACAAGTTAACCCATAGAAAATGTAGCTTGTAGTGGAATTTTCCATCAATAGAAAATGGGATATCATTTCCACATAGTACTATAAATTCACCAGCTATTCTGTTGGGAATTATTCCTAAATACAGTAATCTTTGGACTTTTAATATCATAAAAACGTCTTATTTGAATTAACTTAATTATCAGTACCAAAATAGAGTAAATATGACCCTTCTATCACTTACTGACATCTGGACAAAGTGAGCCAGGAGCGTCAGTAGTGTGGAGGAGGTCAGCCGTTGTTTGTTACACCAGAGTCTTTGGAACAAATTTCCGCTCCTATAATTCTCTTGGACGAAGTGTAATGGAGATCATCTTCAGTGTTCTACCATCATCAACACGCTGTCAACAACCACAAGGGAAGTGTCTTTCCGAAATCTTATCTAAGTCATTATTGGCCAATAATGTTATGTTAGATAGGATTATTTCCGGTTAGAACACGAACGATGGACTCAACCCAGGTAATTAAGCCTTGGTCCTTATCTAATAATATACAGTGTTTCATCTGATATAGCTGTCATATATTAGGATTCCGGCTTTACAGCTAGTGCCCTTTGAAAGGAACAAGAAGAGGAAGCAAGAATTAATCTTGGTACATCAGTTACTTGGGTGATGGAAGCTAGCCTCTCACGAGGATAATTTGGTGTCTACATCCTAGCTATACCTGGTGGACTAAGCCTGCTGTACAATAAGATAAGGCATCTCCTCAATTTATACACTAATATATGTAGTTTAATACTGTAGCTTGATTGGCTACATAAATATATAAATTTAATATAAACCCCCCTAATGTGTAAGGATCGAATTGTGAGAATAATATCAGAAATACAGTCCCAATTGCTATCGAAATATATAAATTAACGTAAATATAAATTCTATATAAATTCATATAATTTGAATAAATATAAATCTCACAGGTCGGTTCCCACAAATGCCACTTCATAAGTATGGATGAAGACATAGAATACTGACGTGGAACATAATTCAACACACCTCATTTATATATATATATATATATATATATATATATATATATATATATATATATATATATATATATATATATATATATATATATATATATATCTGAGGGTACCACCTCTGGTGCCAATGTGGGGACCCATAGCCTCGGAGAAGAAAATAAAACGTATTCAGAGGAGACCTTGTGGTTTCTCACTGAACACTAATATTTTCTTCTCCTACCACCCCCATTCTTTTGTATGTACACATATATATTTGCTTTATTTGAACTTTGTTACAAAAAAGGAGTTACATATAGGTTACAAAGATGGTTATCATAAGTTGTCGAGTTCCTCCAGCTCCTCAGATGGCGGGCAGGAACCCTGGATGCAGTGCGCATTTCCCCTCTGTATCGCCACGCTGAGGCGCTGGAAAAGAAAGCTGGCAGCTCTAGGGTCCCTTGTTGTTTCAATGAGCCTAGAACCCAGTTCCTTCAAAAAACTGGTAGCACTTTTACCCCAGGCGCCGAGAGTCTCAGAAGCAATGGGGACAAAATTGTAGTGGTGATCCAGTTCTCTATACTTACGGGATTTGGCTGCTTCCCTGTGGGTGGCAGCGCCACCTGGTTGTGCAACACTGAGTTCAATGTAGGTGTTAGCCAGGGTTGATACGCATGTGTAGTCCCATACCAACTGCTTGCCATTCTTCCAGGGGTTCACTGTGATACCATCCGGGCGACCAATAAGAGCATCAGAGTTACGGGGCGTTAGGTAACGAGGCTCTCTCTCAGCTGGGCATCCAGCTGTGGTGAGGCTCCTCTTGATGATGTCGTTAACTTCACTGTGCCTCGTGTGCCATCCTCCTGTACTTTGGCAGAGTAGGCCATGGTGGCCGTACCCGTCAGCCACCACCTCGCCGCAAATACACCTATATCTGGTGTGGATTGGGACAGCAAGGCGGAGGGCCACAGCAATTCGGAGGGCGTGTGGTGTGAGACGTGTGCCAGTTGCCGACATTGGGGTTGCTAACAGGAAATCCCCTGCATGTGGGGCTGCTACTGCTGTGAGGCGAGCAATGTCGTGCTGTGTTGATGCAGCATCCAGGCACTCTGCAGCAACTTTGTCTACAATGGGGCCATCCCAGCTGGATTGCCTGTGGGCTTTTGGGGATGGTGGTTGAGGTGATGGGACTGCACGAGAGGCCCACTCTGTGGCACAGCGTGTAAAATTGGGATCATGTACACCTGCCAGCTGATGTAAGTGGGCAGGTAGAATTTCCTTCACAAGGTCGTGAATATATATATATATATATATATATATATATATATATATATATATATATATATATATATATATATATATATATATATATATATATATACCCCTAGGTGTCCTGTTTGCGAACTTCTACATGGGTACCATCGAGAAAAAGTCTTAGTCGACATGAACTTGAAACCGGCCATATACTGCAGGTATGTTGACGACATTTTTACACAGGTACCTGATGTCAGACATCTGCAGGAGCTGAAGGAGGTATTTGAGCAGAATTCTGTGTTGCGTTTCACTTACGAGATGGAGAAGGATGGGAAGCTGCCCTTTCTAGATGTAACAGTCATGGAAAGGAGCGGAGGTTTCCACACTGCAGTGTACACCAAGGAAACAAACATAGGAATGTGCCTAAATGCCAACAGTGACTGCCCAGACAGGTACAAGAGGAGTGTTGTTAACGCTTATGTCGATCGTGCTCTCAGCCACAGCTCAGAATGGAAGCAAGTCGACGAAGAACTCTGTAGGGTAAGGCAGGTCCTAGTCAACAATGGCTTCTCCAAAGGTTTCGTCGAAGACATCATAAGAAGAAAAGTGAAACGCCATGCAACCTCTGAAGAAACACTAATACAACACCTATACCTCCTATTAGACTATTTCACAGGACTTCTTTTCCACAGCTCATAAAACGGAGGAAAGGNTAAATATATATATATATAAATATATATATATATATATATATATATATATATATATATATATATATATATATAAGTTGGTATGGGACTACACGTGCGTATCAACCCTGGCTAACACCTACATTGACCTCAGTGTTGCACAACCAGGGGTCGCTGCCACCCACAGGGAAGCAGCCAAATCCCGTAAGTATAGAGAACTTGATCACCACTACAATTTTGTCCCCATTGCTTCTGAGACACTCGGCGCCTGGGGTAAAAGTGCTACCAGTTTTTTGAAGGAACTGGGTTCTAGGCTCATTGAAACAACAAGGGACCCTAGAGCTGCCAGCTTTCTTTTCCAGCGCCTCAGCGTGGCGATACAGAGGGAAATGCGCACTGCATCCAGGGTTCCTGCCCGCCATCTGAGGAGCTGGAGGAGCTCGACAACCTATGATAACCATCTTTGTAACCTATATGTAACTCCTTTTTGTAACACAGTTCAAATAAAGCAAATATATATGTGTACATACAAAAGAATGGGGGTGGTAGGAGAAGAAAATATTAGTGTTCAGTGAGAAACCACAAGGTCTCCTCTGAATACGTTTTATTTTCTTCTCCGAGGCTATGGGTCCCCACATTGGCACCAGAGGTGGTACCCTATATATGTGTATATATATATATATATATATATATATATATATATATATATATATATATATATATATATATATATATATATATATATATATATGCTGCTGACCTGTTTAACATAATCTGGTGGATTTGTGGTGAAGAATGAGTAATGTACCTGTTGGGAGTGACAACTGCCAGCTCTGGAGAGTAACGTAAATTTATGGAAGCAATTATCAATCTGTGGAATCGCTAATCACTTGCTCAAGTTGACCGGGTGTGTGTTATCTCCCTAGTGTTCCATATTAGGGTTTAATAGCCTAGAACTACAGGCGAGGTCAGCAGGTACCATATATAATTATAGTGTCACGAAGCTTAGTGTTTTATTGCTGTGTTGTGGTATCAGTAATTTGTCATTGCAACCGAGTTGCAATTGTTGGCCCATAATTATTTATAATGTTATTAGATCACAGTATTATTACTGTGGTTTCGGTAATTGTCAATTGCAACAGGGTGCATTTGTTGGGCCGTGTTCTGATTAAGTGTTATTAGGTCACCGTGTGTGTTATTGCTGCAGTTCAGTAAATTGTTTGGGACGTGTTCTAATGGTTTAGAGCACTGTGCGTGTTTTTACTGTTGTTCTACAATATTTGTCAATTGCAAACGGGTTGTATTTTTTTTTAGATCATCGAGTGTTGATTTATTGTGTCGTGGGTGGACTCGTCATTGGGATGAGTACTTTTTATTTTTGTTTTTATTTTTTTTTATTTATAAAAGATCCCAAGTACATAACAGAAAAGGCACAATAACAATACATGAAGACATTCAGTGGAAACATACAGGGAAAACATAGCAAGGGAATACACCATGAACACGAATAACATACCAAACATACATAAACCCCAAAAGTGAAGGAATCATGATACAAAACAGGAAACCCCGAAACGGGCACCGGATGCATAACAAAAGGAGAACACAAAAAAAAATCAAGAAATAAATCACAAATAACAAAATACAGCCACACCCATAACAAAGAAGAGCAAAGATAAAAAAAAAACTAACAACCACAACCAGCCCAGCCACCCAAACACAGGCACATATTAGGACATGAAACATGAGGCCACGCAAACCCCAAGTACAGTGGCAAACACACAATAAGAAATATAAAAAAACACATTAACAAAACAGCACCTAACAGGCACACGCAGGAGCCAGGAATAAACACCTACGCACACACAAACGCAGGCACAAACACAGCCAGACATACACACCTAGGCAGAAAGACAGAAGCACAGAAACACCACCAACCCCAATGACTACACATATTTATCAGGGTACTCCTGCACCGGAAAGCGCAGGCAATAAGCCTCTCAAACTGCCATCTGAACATCAGATACTGGACGCCCAGGAGATGCACACGGCCGGAGCATGAAATCCGGCACCCCACTAAAAAATTTCTTCACCTGCGGAACCCAAATGGTAGAAGGGTCACACGGGATAGGACGCACCCGGACATCATAACTGACCGACAAGTAATTCGACTCCTCCAACACTACCTCGGCGGGCGAGATGAGAGGGAGGAGCACCTCCCCAGGGGGCCGAGCATCGGGAAGCGCACCGGAAAACGCACGAGGCGGCTCACAGGGCTGCGCACAGGGGGATCCGCAGACGCACCAGGGCCCCCTCTCCCATGAACAGGAGCAGAGGCTCCCCGATGCCCATCCTTCAATATCACGACGAGGTCTCGGGCACCAGGGGTAGCCTCCCACGGAGGGGAGCCAACAGCAGAAGGCGAAGGGCTTAACATAGGAGGCAACTCAGAGCCCGCCACTGCATCCTCATCCATGTCAGCACACTCATCCGCCCAACGCACGAGGGGGCGACACAACTCCGGTCCTTCCGGGAACGCTTTGGAACAGGTCGGAGGTCATCAGAACTATCGCCCCCCACAGGAGGCACCCGAGAAGGGCCAGCGGCGGGCCGCCCCACATCCGGGAGCGCACTACTGCACAGAAGGGCATCCTCAACAACATGGGGGATAAAGCCTCTATCCACTGGGGAGACCGGAGTCGGAGAGACGACAGGCGCAACTGATGACAAGGAAGGGGCACGCATAGGGGAGGGATCCCTCGATGAAAGCAGGACGGGCAGAGGAACAGGAGCGAGCACAGGTGAGGAATCCGTCGGAGGCGAAGGGTTAGGCTGCGAGGGCGGCGCCGCACACACCACCACCCCCTCACGTACAGAGGGAGGATCCACAGGCGAAGCACTGCGTGAGCGCAAGGAAGGAAAATCAGCCGCATGAAAAACAGAAGGCTCCACCATGCGAGGCATGCTGCACCCGGCCGCAACATGGCCCTCTTTACCACACCGGAAACAGGTGCGCAACTGACCCTGATAGAAGATTCTCATGGATAGCCCGCAGATGGAAACCCGGGAAGGGATGTCGACGGTGAGTCGCATGCTAAGCGTTTGCACTCCAAGACGGAGTCCCTGCAGCCTCCCAGAACGTGAAAAGGTGAATCGATGCGTCACCACCGCCCCAAACCTGGCAAACTCGGAACGCAGTTCCTGCTCTGGGAAATCCACCGGCACACCATGCACACTCACAAAAGTCAGCGGGCCCCACGGATCCATCACCCGCACAGTCACGGCAGAATCTGGTAGCGGAAACGTCTCATCATTGTAGCGGCGCACAAAATCCAGGTAGCCGGCTGACGTGGCAAATTTCACCGCCATACGCATAGATGTAAGTTTCTCCAGGCCTAGAAGATCGGCGACCTTCACTTTCAAAACGTCCAGTAACGCGACTGCTACGAGAGGCCAGTCCACAGGAGCTGAGAAAGCAAGCCCCACAGTATCCACACGGCGAAGCGGCCTACTCCCAGCCGCCGCCATGCCGCCAGCTGACACGTCGGTCAGTGGGCGGACCACGCCACCAACACCAAACCACCCTCACGCAGCGCCAAACAACCACACAACCACTGGGAAAACGAGTGGCGACGACTGCCCTCTCCAGTGGCGAGGCCCGGACTCCCATGGGATGAGTACTTTGTGCTATTCTGTATATTGGGTTGTCATCGAAGTCCAGTTTTCAGTGAGGGTTAATTAGGCAAGTGTAATTAACGTAACATCACCAAGGTAACACCCACTGCTTATAGGCGAATTTTTCGTAAGATAATTAGAGTTAACCAAAGATACGTTTGGATTAATTATTTTCCAAGGAACAGCCGTTTTGGTCGGTCAAGGGATTTGGCGCATAGCAGCCACTTCAGGGTTAGTCAGACAGTATTGTAGGAATTCTGGGAGGGCTGAAGGCTTGCATTTAAGTACTTTCTGTTGCAAATTATCTGTCAGTTGGACAGGTTTAACCACCTGTCCAACTGACAGATAATAATGGTTAAGGGTTGGGAGAGTAAAGTCATTGTTAAGTAACGTAGACGTGGTGATTAGTAATCGGTCCGTTGGATAGTGATCTAGTCACCCGAGTTCATTGGGGTATGTAGGACCCAGAGGGAATTCATTTCGTTGATGTTATAATTGTTGAGCCAGTGTGAAAGGTAACGTATTTGTGTATAATTAATTATTGATCTTCGAGTAATTAATTACTCAAGTTAGTCAAAGGCGATTGCCGTCCTCTTAGTACTTTGGACATAGAATTGTAGTAAACTATCGAGTGGGCGATAGTAACCGATAAGGCAATGCGTACTGGGATTTATCAGCTGTTCGTAGTACAGGGATTAATGAGGATTATTCACTGAACATTCAACTGGTCAAGTGTTTGAGTAATTCCGAGTTACGAGTGACAGCTGTACAATTTAATTTGTCTGTGGGAGACCAGATTAAGTTAACGTAGCCGTCGTTGCTGACAGCTGTTGGCAGTGTATTAACCTAAGTGTTACTATTAATATTAACGTAATCAGTCACCGATTGTTAATCGTCCGAGGGACGAAGTGTTAATGTAAGAATTTAAGGAGGGGTGCTGGAGTTGCCAGTAACCCCATTAGTCATTTTTAATGTCATTGTAGACTACTGGTTTGATTGCATTTGCAACTGCTATTGCAGAGGAGGGCTGCAAGGAGCATAAAGTAACTAATAAGAGGTTACAGGAGACTTTTGTCTCCTATCCTACCTTGTTGTTGCATTGTGATTATAGATTAGTATGTTTTGGTTGATTGCATCCTCTGAACACTCAGTAAGTTCAGGTTAGTTCATTTATGTAGCTCAACGCGATTGCAGGAAGGATCCTGTAGTTTTCCTCGTTGCTGGTGTCCAGCTGTCGCAAAGATGTCACACGAAGGATTTCGAGTAACGTCAGTGATATTTTTTGTTGTAGTAGTTAGTACTTTGTTGAATAAACTGTTAAGTTGAACGCCATTTTTTCGTACACATCCCACTATTATTGATTTATATATGTTCTGCCATGTTGCCTGATATTATCATCGCTATTCATTTGAGACTGCTTCTTGAGATTTGGGCAGAATTCATAGCACCACAGAACTATACAAATATGTTGAGAGAATCCATGACCTACTCGTTAGATTCGGTCCAGCGATATGCGAAGATCGACGGCCTAGTGATAGGGGATTTCATACTTTTGAGGTCTCTGCGTTTGCTCGTGCCTAGTAATTTTTTCTTTGGTCTCTAGAGTGGGGAATGAGCTGCTTACTACACTTAGCGTGTTAGCTAAGCAGGTCCTTCCTCAGGAGACCCATCTAGACTTTCAGTTGAAAGTTAACGAATGTAATACTAGATTATAAAATCTCACACCAAGTTTGCTTTTATATGCATATGTGCAATATTAGGTAGTAGATGAGGATTTGTCTTTTTTTCCTTCAAGAGCCATAATTTCAAAGTCTGCTGGCAGCAATTCCCAAGGTGTTTGCATGACGAAGTCTGCATGTATTTCGTCGACACCTCTATCAGTAACCGTTATATCGAATGTGTTTATTGCACAATGGGTCCACCTGTTGCTATTGGAGGCACTTCTGTCCCGAGTTAGTGATCCAGTGTTCATATCTAAGTGAACTGAATCTAGGTCTAGTCAATATCTGTCAGCATGTACGCAGCAATCCCTTTTACTTATTTCAATTGATGTTGGCTTTGTTTCTAGTCAAGAATTCAGTATTTTAGTCCATCTGGGAGCCCCCGTTGTGACTCATTGCATCATCTTTAATAACCTAAGCGTTTGCTCACTGGCCAGGAGAAAGAGCGAGTAATACAGGCGTTGCAAAATCACCTAGGGAACGATCGGCGTGTATGTAAAACATTCACTGTGTCCCACACGGTGTCCCACTCTTACACGGGGCCCTGTGATTGCTTTATTATATTCAGTCATAAGGATTTATTATATCAGGATAAGGATTTGGGATGGGACGGGGGCAAGGAATGTTGCCCAACCACGTGAGCTGGGCGGTCTCGCTTCCTGCAGGTCGGCGTTCAATACCCGACCGTCCAAGTGGTTGGGCAACATTCCTTGCCCCCGTCCCATCCCAAATCCTTATCCTGACCCCTTCCCAGTGCTATATAGTCGTAATGGCTTGGCACTTTCCCCTGATAACTCCCTCCCTCCCACTCAGTCGTGATTTTTGCATTCTCCTTCAGATATTGAATTTGCTTGTTGGATGCTATTTTTGGATTTATCCACACTCCGAGATGTTTATATGAAGTAACCCACTGAAGGTTAAATGTCTTTAATGCGTTGGTGCCTGTCTGGAGTATTGCCACCTAGTCTCATTGCTTTAGACTTCTGTGCAGATATTTTTAGCCTTAAAATGCTGCATTTAGATGTTAATTTATCTAACGCCCCTTGTGCTTTATTTAAGAGTGAAGGACCTGTAATGACTAACGCTGTATCAGCATAGCTTAGCAATTTAACCCCTTCTGCAAATGTCATAGTAACGAAGTTTTCCATAAGGATGTTGAATACACTAGGACTCTTCCTTGTGGAGTCCCATTCTCATGCAAGTGGTAGTCCGACACTTGTCCTTGCGACTTTTCTCTGGCATATGTGACTAAGGTAATCTTGAATCCTTACTTGCATATTTCTTCCCTTTACACCTTTTTTTACCTATGGTGTTTAAAATTGCTTGTGGGCTTGCAAGTTCGAATGTTTTCTCTAGATCAAACATGATCACAATAGCCGGACACGAGTTAACTGTTCCTAGTAATGTTGCTATGCAGTTGGCAGTACCTACGTACTGTAGTGAAGCCAAAAGTGTGTTTATGCAGGTCTCCAGTCTTCCACAGTAGCCTATTTAAGACCATTCGTTCAGCAGTTTTACTAATGCATAATGCTAATTAAAGGGGTCTGTAAATAACAGGTTCTTTCGACTAAGAAAAAATTATGTCTGCCTTCTTTCAAGAGGTTGGTAGTTTGCCTTGCTGCCAGTATGCATTCATAACGCCCTATATCCTTTGTTCTCCAGCAGGACCTGCGTGTGCGATCATTGAGTATGTAATGTTATCAGCTCCTGGTGTACTGTTTTTTGCCACCTTCTTTGGCTCTGATTAGTTCATGTTTGGTGAAGTGAGTCACATTCGTCATTTGTAGTTATGATATCATGAATGGCTGTCACTCTTGTTTTAATTGTTCATGCTGCCTTCTCACCATTGCAGGAAGATGATATGAAGCTGCTCTTTCTGCAAATTGGAGAGAAAGTCTCTCAGCCTCCTGCAATGGTTGATTACATGCCTGTTGTCGGGCTGGTCGACCTGATAGGGTTTTAATCTGACCCCATATCTTGCCAAGACTACTATGTTCATTTAGAGTGTGACACCACTCAACCCATCTTGCCTACTTTACCTATCTAGAAACTTCTTGCTTCAGATATCACCATTCTTAGCAGAGTTCTCCCTTCTGGTGTGGGGTTTCTCTTAAGATAGATTCTGAAGATATTGACTGTGGTTTTGTTCTTTAACTTCATTACTATAAAACCAATAGTTCTTTCGTTTTGTGATTCCTGGGATAATGATTGGAATAGCTTTGTATGCAGCAGCTGCAATGGATTTCTGGATATTGGTCTCGTGTATGTTCAAATTCTCAGGTGGCGTGTATGTTGCATACCATTTTTCAAGTTCCTCTTGATATATATATTCCAGCTGACCTTTTTTAAATTCCACCTAGGTTGTGCAGTGTGTGTAGGTGGTGGTTCTATGTTTAGTGTTGTGACAGTAGCATAGTGGTCATTGGTGATCACCGGGTCTTCCTCCCACTTCGCCTGACGCTTGAGTGCTGCTGAGATTAAAGTTAGATCAAGGGAACCCCCTTAAATGGTAGTGGGTTCCCAAGTGTTAAGAAGTGGAATTTCAGCTACTTCTCGCAGAGCTGCAGCTAAATGGCGCCCATCTTTAATGGCCGGCTCAGTCTCGCCTAACTCTTTATGAGCATTAAAATCTCCAGCAATAATTACATTTTCATGCGTGGCCAAGACGAGCACTGCATCGGCTTCTAGTTTATGTCTAGGGGGTTTATAGAAGTTGTATATGAAGAGCTCAATATTAGCCATATTCACAGTTACTGCTAATACCTCTACCCCATCCCCCACATGAAACTAGGTCTATTTTCTTGCTGGGTCTGGTGTTTCTGACTAGAGTCATTAACCGTCTTTATCTCCCCTGTTCATACGGTGTAATATTGTGCTGATATTCAGCTATTCTGAAGGACTTCGTGGCTGGAAAACTTTTTCTTCCAAAAAAATTATCTGCACTTTCGTACTGATTGCAGCTTCCTTAAGGGTGTTTTTATTTCCAAGACCTTGTTTGTTCCTCTGCAGTATTCGTAATGGTCAGACGACGGTTTCCATTGGTGATGCCTGTTCTAGTAGAACTCCTCTTCGGAATCCACATCCATATTCTCCACCTCTCAAGTCGTGTCGCTGCAAATCGGACTGCACCGATTGCTCATGTTCATCCCCCTGCATTGTTGCGATATATATGCATTCCTGTTTTCCATCACTTTGCTGTTGGAATTGCTGCACATCGGACCGCATTGATTGCTCGTGTCCGTTTCTTGTGCTGTCGAAATCTGTGCATCTTTGCAATCCAATATTTCGTTGATGATGTTGCTGCATATTGGGCTACATTGATTGTTCATGCCCACCGTTTTTGTTGGAACCTCTGCTTCTGTGATGTTTTTGTTTTTTTGTTTAACAAACTGCATTGGCTGTTGATATCCGTCTTGTGTTGTAAGATTCCGTTGATCTTGAGTGGTTACTACTACTATCAGGTGCTTTCGTGAAAGTTGATGGTCTGGTGTCTTGACATCCCGACTATTGGTAGTCTGTATGTCCATGTCACGTCGTTTGTCCTCTTGTGCTTCGTCTTGTCTCAGACTGTCAATTTCTTGTATAACTGTGGTCTGCTGCACGATCTTTTCCATTATGACATGATTTCTCGAGTGTTTAGAGGCTTCTGCGTCACCTGTAGGCAATTGAGAATGGTCTGTGTCATGACGTAAACAATGTTTTGCAGCTGGACTCTGGTGAAACTTTAAATTTGCTGTGTCGATTCCAATTGTAATTGATGCTTCCTTCACCTGATTGTTTTATTTCTGTAGCATTTATGTGTATTTTCTGATTTGGAAGAGATATTCGGGAAATTTTGTTCAATGAGAGTGGGTCTTCTGTTGGCGTGCACATGTGTTCCAGACGCTGGTGTTTGTGTATGTAGTGGTAGTGTGTGTGTGTTTATCCTGGGCTGAGCTGTCTGTACCTTTTCTTTCCGTTCATAGCAGGTTGTACTCCGGGCATAATTTTATCCTCCACAATTTGGACATTTGGCTGTTGTAGTCTGGCTTACCTTGTTCTTGGCAAAAGTCATTGGTTGGATGCCTCAGACTGCACTTCACATTTCTCCTGTCCGGTTCAGCGTGATTGGTGGAGGCCATATTTTTTACGTCTGAAGCAGCGCAGGGGTTCCTGGACGTATAGTCTATATGAATATTCCCCCATTTCCAGGATTGAATATTTCTGGCACATGTCCCATGACGGTCACCAGAACCTGACCTGTCGCTGCCTTGTCTGCTTTTGTGCAGCATCGTTCCGCATTCTGGATTTGCTTGTACTCACCTAGTTGTGGTTGCGGGGGTTGAGCTTTGGCTCTTTGGTCTCGCCTCTCAACCGTCAATCAACTGATGTACAGATTCCTGAGCCTACTGGGCTCTGTCATATCTACATTTGAAACTGTATGGTCAGCCTCCAACACATCACTTCCTAATGCATTCCATTTATTAACTACTCTGACACTGAAAAAGTTCTTTCTAATGTGTCTGTGGTTCATTTGGGTACTCATCTTCCACCTGTGTCCCGTTGTGCGTGTGCCACCTGTGTTAAATAATCCATCCTTGTGTACCCTTTTAATTCCCTTGATAATTTTGTATGCGGTGATCATGTCTCCTTTAGCTCTTCTGTCTTCCAGCGACGTGAGGTGCAGTTCACGTAGACTGTCCTCATAACTCATGCCTCTTAGTTCTGGAAGTGCTTGTGTTCTGGTACTGGAGCCAGTGGAAAGTCGATTGGGTATCCAAAAAGCACGACTTGTGTACGTCTTTCTGAAGGGTCCAGCATTTCCAAGCACACAAAGTTTCCCTTGCAGGATTGTTACTTTTTCTAAGTAATTTGCAGTCTGTTGATCTCTGTCATTATTTTTCTTCTCAGGTTGACCGAGATGGCAAGTTTGAGCTCTAGTTGTTTGTTCCATTGCCATTACTACTCCATATGCTGTAGGAAAGTGGTCTGTCTGCATTATCTTACATGTTGGAAGTTGTGCAGAGTGACGATGTCTGGTACTCACCTATTTGTGCTTGCAGGGGTTGAGCTCTGCTCTTTTGGCCCGCCTCTGAACTGTCAATCAATCAACTGATTACTAACTCTCCTCCCCTCTCCACCTCCCCCACACAGGTGTGAAACTGGTGGTCCCCCCTCTGGTCTCACAGCTGTCCTTGGCCTGGGCTGTGGAGAGATACATTGTCCGACACTGGCTGGTGTGTGACTGGTGCTGTCCTCTCTAGGTCCATTATGTATGGTGTTTTGCTGGTAGAAGCAAGTGGTATTGCCTCTAGAGCCGTTTTCTTCGGTGGCTGCTGCACCTCGGGTCCACTGCCCCCCCCCCCTCGTCTGAAAGTTGCCTCCCTTTCTACTTTCTCAGACTTCCCCATGACGACTCCACATAGTAAGGACCAATTCATTGCCCTACCTAATGCCCAAGACACTCCTAGGCCTGGAGAAATTCATTCCACTCCGACGGAGGTCGTAAAATGATTCCTCCAGGTGGAATCAGGGATGCCTAACACCTAATTGAGCACATTGGTCTACCTTTACCTGTTAGACTCGGTACACCTCCTAAGGTGCCCTTGTGGGCATCGCCTCGCCTTTCAGGATAAGACGAACTGACCTGGTCATTTACACGGTCCTAAAAAAAAAAAAACATGGGCGACGAGTGCAGTACAACAGAGTGGGCTGCCTGCGTACTGGGTTGTGCAGAATACCAGTCAGCTGGACAGCAACTGATGAACAACGTTTTGTCCATTAATTGTAGACGAAATTGGTATTGTTTCCATCCAAACAAGATATTCTCTGGGTCATGGAGTATTGATGTGTTCTTCACAAAACAGCGATGATTTGAGCTGATGGATGCTCAGCCTCTAAAGTCTTCCGGGGAACAAAACCGTGTAGGGCCAGCTAGCAATGGCGCCGGCAGCGAGTCTCCTGTATATTGACGTCTTTGAGAAAGATATCCATCTCCTTTACCTTCATCTTTATATTTACTTTGTTCACCCTTGTATATATGCCGCGTCTTAAGCCTAAATATTAATATTACCACACTAAATATAGCCGCGACAATTACAACATTAAATGTTCGCATATGGTTAATTTCTCACCTCCACTAAACAATCTATACTTGCTAAACAAATTCCCCGTCTTGGCAACTCTCACCGTTTCAGTATTAATAAAAAGGATAATTTTGCACACGTGATAAATGTACAAACTAGCGGGGAAGTGTCGCTAAGCTCCGGCTCAGCCTACATCAAGTAATGCTGGCTGACCCGTTTATCACATTTTACAGTTACAGACATAACAGCTCACGATACTGTACTAAAAAGTGTGTGGGAGGGGGGGAGGGAGAATTCACCCAGTACTTTATCTGATCAACCTTGGTTGTGTTACGTTGGACTTCATACATCTGTGACCAACAGCCTGGTGGAACAAGCCAGGACACTTGACAGTCGCCTCAAGTACCTCCGTACAGGAGGGTTGGGACGGGTTATATGGTAACTGTCAGTGCTGAGGGATGGTTCCTGCCGTTATACGTGTAGAGGCAAATATAATTACCACATTAATATCACCTTAAACACTTACGTAAATTTCCCTCCCCGTCCACCTAATTTGCAATTTCTGCCCAACTTATTACAACTTGAGACAAAGAGCAAATGTTAAATATATAATATATAATATGTACCTATTTATGACCAATGAATGCCCGTCCAACCATATGTTTAGCTGTCATGAGAGGCGAGCACAACGTACTCGGCCCGAGGTTAGTGGAACAACCCGCCAGCTTAATGTACAAGCACAAGTAATCAAAAATACCAATTATTCTCTAAATTTGTAGAGAACTTGAACAAAGTGTACAGTAAGGCCACTATACCTGTAAGGTCTTGATATAACCCATATGCCTCCCTC
Organism: Procambarus virginalis; assembly: GCA_020271785.1. Lineage (NCBI taxonomy): Eukaryota > Metazoa > Arthropoda > Malacostraca > Decapoda > Cambaridae > Procambarus > Procambarus virginalis. Next base: position 18,506 of record WNGS01141624.1, read on the forward strand.
AAGGCTGCCTCAAGCTTCAATAAGCCAAACAGTTGCTCTGTCACACATACCTGAAATTAAACATTAAATTAAATACAAGAACACCCTAGGCCTACTGGCCCATGTGAGGCAAGTCTTCAGACCCAGTTTTCCGAGGTGTAACAAACTTTCCTTAATTATGCTCTATGTCAGTGTTCTATTTCAATACTTTCGAACTGGCATTCCTTCTATTCATTTTTTGTCCAGTCTATGTTTAGAAATTGTTCATTGTTTTAAGACCCTAAATATGAACAGTTAGCATTTTAATGCCTTCATCGGCCTGGCGCTTCAGTCACCTACTGGAGAGCAACGGCCGTGTTCTTAATCAATTCATATAAAAAATAGAAATTACATGTTACAGAAATTAACCCACATTCTATGCTAAATATTTAGGTTATTTATGTTTTTTATTATATATACACAATAGTTCTTACATTCTTGTAGAGCCACTACCACGCATAGCGCTCCGGGCAAGTCCTTAATATTCCCCTTAATACGACCCCGTCAAATCGTTTAACAACCAGGTACCCATTTTAATGCTTGGTAAACAGAGGCTACAGTTAATGATTGGTGCCCAGTAAATCCCCCCAGGCCAGGATACGATCCCAGACCAAAGCGCTCGTGAAACGCCAGGCGTGTGTCTTGCCACTCTGCCATTGTCACCGCAATATTTGTATTTCATTAAAACTATCAGATCTACTTGGCATAATACAAATTAACGCTTTGAAAAATTAACATACTCGTCGCTACATATATAACAGTAGAAATTAGGACGAGGATTCCGCGGAAAGTCACTGCTGTGTTTAACAATAATTCATGCTACTTTAACAGTTGTTTGAGATTATTGCTAGTGTTACATTATATATAGACGAGCCAAACTGGAGGACTCGACTAGTTACAGCTCTTATTAAATATTATTATTTTAATATTCTATACCAATAAAACTGCAGAGCATATTAGCCCATGTCGGGCAGATATTTGAATATTAAACCAAACTTGTGTAAGTGACCTGCTCTTAAAGCAACACTGTCAGCCTCTGACGCGTTATCCAACTGTTATTCAATTACTTGTAAGTTATTTGTATGTGAGAAAGTCTGGTGGCTGTTGGGTCACATAATTAAGTTGTGTCATATGATGTCATATACATGACGTCACACAGGTATTTTGGCCATCAGGCCGGGCTGACCAACTGGCGCGGGCAGGCAGTGTGGCGCGGACCTTGGTGGAGGAAGGTGCTTCTCTGGAGGCGGTATATTGCTGGCTAAATTACTCCCTTGAGAAGCCTTGTCCGAGCGGGTTACTTGCGCCCAGTCTCCAGGCAAGTGAATGGTCTTGTTGAATTATTTTGCAAGTTGATTATTTATCTGGACGGCCACAACTTTGACTTAAAATAATCGTAAACCTGGTCAGGTCCTCGGGCATGAACAGTGTTGATTATGAAGGCAATTACGGGTGACGTAGCGACGTGGCGTCACTGTTGCTTCAAGAGCAGGTCACTTTTTACAAGTTTGGTTTAATATTCAAATATCTGCCCGACATGGGCTAATATGCTTTGCGGTTTTATTGATCTAGAATATTTAAATAGTAAGTAATAAAGAAATTCAATATGCGGCTGTAACTAGTGGGGTCCTACAGTTTGGCTCGTCTATATAATGTGACACTATCTATGCTCAGACAACTGTGAAAGTGGCATGAATTATTGCTGTTAAACACAGCAGTGACTTGACACGGAATACTTGGACTAATATCTAGTCATATATGTGGCCACGAGCATCTTAATTTTCAAAAGCGTTAATATCTCTATTGTATTATGCTGAGCCGATCTGCTCGTTTTACTAAAATATAAATATTGCAGTCCCCATGGCATAGTGGAAAGACAATTGCCTGGCGTTTTGCGAGCTTTTTGGCCTGGGGTTCGCATCCTGACCGGAGAGGATTTGCTGGGCGCCAATCTGTAACTGTAGCCAATGGTTACCCAACAGTAAAATGAGTACTTGGTTGTTAAACGATTTGGCTGGTCGTATTCTGGGGAATATTATAATTAAGGGCTTACCCGAACACTTGTGTGTTAGTGGCTGTAAAAGGATGTAAGAACTATTGTATAAATAAATAAACATAACCTGTAATATTTAGCATAGGATGTGGGGTTAATTTATGTAATGTTTATATGAATAGTGATTAAGAACACAGTTGCTCTCCAGCAGGTGACTAAAGTGCCAGGGGTCAGATTCACGAAAGCACTTTCGCAAGCACTTACGAACCTGTACATCTTTTCTCAATCTTTGGCGGCTTTGTTTCCAATTATTAAACAGTCAATGAGCTCCGAAGCACCAGGAGGCTATTTATAACAATAACAACAGTTGAATGGGAAGTTTTCATGCTTGTAAACTGCTTAATAAATGTAACCAATGCCGTCAAAGATTGTGGAAAAATGTACACGTTCGTAAGTGTTTGCGTAAGTGCTTTCGTGAATCTGGCCCCAGGCTGATAGAGGGATTATAATGCTAACACTGTTCATATTTAGCGTCTTAAGACTATGAACGATTACTTAAGATATAGACTGGACAACAATCTTAACATAAGGAATGCTGTCGGAAAACGCGACACCATGTACTAATATTAAAGACAATATGCAGATAATATTGTTGCTGTTGTATACACAAGTTAACCCATAGAAAATGTAGCTTGTAGTGGAATTTTCCATCAATAGAAAATGGGATATCATTGCCACATAGTACTATAAATTCACCAGCTATTCTGTTGGGAATTATTCCTAAATACAGTAGTCTTTGGACTTTTAATATCATAAAAACGTCTTATTTGAATTAAATTAATTATCAGTACCAAAATAGAGTAAATATGACCCTTCTATCACTTACTGACATCTGGACAAAGTGAGCCAGGAGCGTCAGTAGTGTGGAGGAGGTCAGCCGTTGTTTGTTACACCAGAGTCTTTGGAACAAATTTCCGCTCCTATAATTCTCTTGGACGAAGTGTAATGGAGATCATCTTCAGTGTTCTACCATCATCAACACGCTGTCAACAACCACAAGGGAAGTGTCTTTCCGAAATCTTATCTAAGTCATTATTGTCCAATAATGTTATGTTAGATAGGATTATTTCCGGTTAGAACACGAACGATGGACTCAACCCAGGTAATTAAGCCTTGGTCCTTATCTAATAATATAGTGTTTCATCTGATATAGCTGTCATATATTAGGATTCCGGCTTTACAGCTAGTGCCCTTTGAAAGGAACAAGAAGAGGAAGCAAGAATTAATCTTGGTACATCAGTTACTTGGGTGATGGAAGCTAGCCTCTCACGAGGATAATTTGGTGTCTACATCCTAGCTATACCTGGTGGACTAAGCCTGCTGTACAATAAGATAAGGCATCTCCTCAATTTATACACTAATATATGTAGTTTAATACTGTAGCTTGATTGGCTACATAAATATATAAATTTAATATAAACCCCCCTAATGTGTAAGGATCGATTTGTGAGAATAATTGCAGAAATACAGTCCCAATTGCTATCGAAATATATAAATTAACGTAAATATAAATTCTATATAAATTCATAAAATTTCAATAAATATAAATCTCACAGGTCGGTTCCCACAAATGCCACTTCATAAGCATGGGTGAAGACATAGAATACTGACGTGGAACATAATTCAACACACCTCATTTATATATATATATATATATATATATATATATATATATATATATATATATATATATATATATATATATATATAAAGATATACTCATGGACACACCGCCATAGTGACAGTATTGGGCGGCGTCATTCATCCTGTGAGTGGACACACCGCCATAGTGACAAGTATTGGGCAGCACCACTCATCCTGTGAGTGGACACACCGCCATAGTGACAGTATTGGGCAGCGCCACTCATCCTGTGAGTATATATATATATATATATATATATATATATATATATATATATATATATATATATATATATATATATATATATATATATATATATATACCTCTAGGTGTCCTGTTTGCGAACTTCTACATGGGTACCATCGAGAAAAAAGTCTTAGTCGACATGAACTTGAAACCGGCCATATACTGCAGGTATGTTGACGACATTTTTACACAGGTACCTGATGTCAGATATCTGCAGGAGCTGAGGGAGGCGTTTGAGCAGAATTCTGGGTTGCGTTTCACTTACGAGATGGAGAAGGATGGGAAGCTGCCCTTTCTAGATGTAACAGTCATGGAAAGGAGCGGAGGTTTCCACACTGCAGTCTACACTAAGGAAACAAACATAGGAATGTGCCTAAATGCCAACAGTGACTGCCCAGACAGGTACAAGAGGAGTGTTGTTAACGCTTATGTCGACCGTGCTCTCAGCCATACCTCAGAATGGAAGCAAGTCGACTAAGAACACTGTAGGGTAAAGCAGGTCTTAGTCAACAACGGCTTCTCCAATGGTTTCATTGAAGACATCATAAGAAGGAAAGTGAAACGCCATGCAACCTCCGAAGAGACACGTAATACAACACCTATACCCCCTATTAGACTATTTTACAGGAACTTCTTTTCCACAGCTCATAAAACGGAGGAAAGGGTCCTGAAAGATATTGTTAATAGAAATGTTATCCCTACAGACAAAAATCAGAAGATACAACTAACGATTTACTATAAAACCAAGAAAACGGCCAGCCTACTCATGAGAAACTCTCCAGACACGGAGCAGAACGCTCTAAAAGAGACAAACGTCGTCTATGCCTTCAAATGCCCTCTTGAGGACTGTAAGCCTCAAAAAACTCAGTATATAGGCAAGACAACAACATCTCTTTCCAGGCGTTTAACGATGCATAAGCAACAAGGCTCCATTAAGGAACATATATTCTCTTCCCACAACCAAAACATCACCAGAGAAATCTTAGCAAACAACACAGAAATCATTGATAGATACAGCGACAGCAGGCGGCTTGACATCTGCGAGGCACTACACATCAAGAAGTCAACACCAGCAATCAACAGCCAATTAACGCACAACTATATTCTACCCACTTCAAGACTCCGCTCCAATATAGAAACATCAAGAAATATGGGCCAATAGGCCTTCTGCAGTTCTATCTTTACCCAACTTCTATCTATACCCATTGTTTTGTACCCCACTATTCTGTACCTGTATTGTATATCATCACCTCACCCAAATGCAGGTATAAGAGCCAATGTTGTTTCAGTCATAAGTTGTGTGTGGATAAACTAAAGTCTTTGAAAATGTAATAAGTTTTACGAAACGAGCTCAAGTGTCGCATCAGACTAGAAATAAAAATGAATTTGGAGAATTGATTTTTCATTTACCGACACCAGTAAAAAGAAACATAAGGAAAATCGAGAAAATTCGTGTTAGAATTATTAATCTCACTTTTTCAGTCATATTTAATAATATATATATATATAATATATATATATATATATATATATATATATATATATATATATATATATATATATATATATATATATATATATATATATATATATATTGTGACGATAATCTCTTTCAAGAGAGATTTAGCCTGCTCTTCCCTATAATCGTCATGTTCAAACCTACATTCAAGATACGTTCTACAGTAGCAAAACGTATGTAAGGCAGCCACACGCACCTGCATACCCCCTCCTGCACCCCCCCCCCCCCTCACACTCCTCACCGCCGGCTCATTGACTGCTGTACTTCAATTAGCCAACTACCAAGTGTCGGCCTGTCGGCATTATGATTGGTTGGTCAGGATCACACCACTTCTGCTTCGCACCATGCATGCCATCTACCCAAGTTAACATCGGGGACGGCCAGCAGTTCCTTCTCAGAATATATCTTGTGCTCTGGCTGAGAACAGCCTGATGATTTACCTCGTGTAATCAAGTAGCGGTTTTTAGCTTGCGCATATATTCTCAGCACCATTTTATATTTCCTGTATTTCATTTTTGTCCTATTGTTAACGTAAGCCATTATTCATTTTTATGTTACGTTTTTTTTCACTTGTTATATTTGCACTTTGCCAAGCCAAGGAATTGTCTTTATTTAACTTTGTTTTCTAGAGTAATTAAATTTCATTGTTTATATTTTGTGTTTTGTGTGTCTTCCCCTACCTTACCACAGACTATTAGGCAAGCAGTCATTCTTTTTTTTTTATATGTGGCCTGGCTTTGACACCTGCCATTGGAGGACTGCTGAACATCCATACTCCACTACTTTACCGTCACATATACTTGGGGGCCTGTCCTAGGAGCTTCACTCAGGTATTAGTAACTTGTGGTAAGCGTACTTGGCTTTATTCCCTTGCTTTCAATATTTTCACTAATCACTTTTCTTATTCATATGGTGCTGTGTGTATTGTGCATTCCGGGAGTAGCATATGGTGAGTGTGAGACAACTTTAGATTACGTGGTGACTGTAGGCCGCATTCATAATCTTAATTGGTCGTCTCTCCCTCTGTGTTATTACCCGTGCTTACCACCTTTTGTCTCTAGGATATTTCTCATATTTTCGGCAGATCATCATATAGGTACCCTGGTACTGTGGTCTGTCTCCGGGTCAATAGCACCTAATTTCTGCAATCCTACTCTAGGAGGATAAAGAGGGCCATAGTTCCTCTCGCACGGACTTTTATTGACAAGTTGGGACCTTGCCAATAGTTCTCGTCACCAGTTGACACTCGCACCCCTACTCGTCGGTCAGAAAGATGATATTTACTTAGGTAGGGAATTAGCTTTCTTTTTTTCAGAGCACAAAGTTTGCTAATTCTGTAAGTATCATATTTAATTTCAGTGGGAAAACTTGCTTATGTTCTTTAGTGACTCGGCAAGGTATGCCTACATTCTTGGACTACCTAATTTATTTTTGAAACCATTAAATGTTTCATTTGTTTTAGAAACTCAGTTTCAACTAATTAATAGGATTTTCTTGCCCTTATCCTCCCACAGTGAGTACCGGGTACAAGATTTCCTGCGACCTTAATCATTTACCACCTTGAATTAACTTTAATTGTTAACAATTCCACAGGATAGGTACCAGTTGCCACGTTTTCTTGTTTCTGACATTCACCATATCACCAGAGTATATTAGAGTCACATTTATTTGCTAATTTCACCATGTTTCGTATCCAAGCTTTCCGTTCCAATCCAGTAGGTGAAACAGAGAACTTACGTCATGCCTAGAGAACTGAATTGATAACTCTTGCACATGAGTATCGCCTAGATGTTCCCCATGGCGCCAGCAAGTATGAAGTACATAACCTACTCTTGGATCACCTTTTGGATGAAGAGGTAATAGACTCTGACACTCACGAACTTTACACTATTTCAGATAAGCATGATCTGACGGCAATGAAACTCAAACTTGAACTTGCTAAAATCGAGCGGGAGCAACAAAAGGAAGCAGCTGCCATCAGAAAGGAAGAGCAAGAACGTGAGGCTGCCATTAGGAAGGAAGAGCAAGAAAGAGAGCTCCAGTTCAAGAAAGAAGAAATCCGCCTCAAGTAGCGAGAGGCCACCCTGAGGAAAGAAGAAAGTGACAGAGAAGCCCTCCTCCTCCAAAGACAGCAAGAACGTGAGTTGGTCCTATTAAGAGAGCGTGAAAAAGTACAACTTGAAGCAAAACAACGTCACCTGGAGATGCAGCACGAACATGATAAGCAGCAAGCGGATCTGGCTCTAGCATGTCGTCAAAAAGAGATCACCTTGGAAAGTCAACGCCAGCAATCTATGGCCAGTCTTCCTCCAACTTTCAATGTCTCCCATGCAAGTAAGTTAATGCCACCGTTCGTAGAATCGGAGGTTGATGTTTTTTTACAACCTTTGAGACCCTTGCTAATCAACTTAGTTGGCCTACCGACCAATGGGCTACCCTTCTCCGAGTACATCTTACAGTTAGAGCAGCAGTCACACTCAGCACTCTGGCGTCTGAGAATAACTACCAGACCCTGAAGCAAGCCGTGTTGGACGCCTACCTTCTCTCCACCGAAAGCTACCGACGAAAATTCCGTGACTACATAAAGGCAAGTACCACCACCTTCTTAGAATTTGCCAACACCAAACGGAGATATTTTATGAAATGGCTGGAGGCAGCACATGTCTCTACTTTTCCAGAACTCGTCAACCTCATGCTGGTTGAAGAATTCTTGAGGCGTGTACCTCCTCCTGTCCGTTTATATTTAGCAGATAAGGAAGAGACCGACCTAGTGAAATGTGCGAAGTCGGCTGACACTTACAGCCTCATCCACCGGCTGACACCAGAACCACCTACCAGTAAGAAGTCTTGGTACAGTTACGAGAAAATGAGCCCAGATCAAGGTACCTCGCAACTGTACTGTAAGTATTGTAACTCTATGGACAACCATAGAAAAATGTGGTAAGTCTACATATAAAGGTAACACCGAATCCACCAAACCCAAACAGACTCCTCCTAAGTCCGGTAAGCCTGTAATGAATGTTGGTGTTCATGTTAATGATCTGTTCTCTCAGCAAGCATCTGTATCCTGGAACTATCACTACCAACGGTTCAGATTCTGAGGGACGTTTTGGACTTAAGATCTTGAGGGACACAGCGGCTCTTCAATCAATAGTCTTGAAATCAGCTGTGCCCAACGTCGCCTACACCGGAGAGACTGTCTTCATCACTGACCTCACTGCTACTACTCCTTATCCTCTCGCCAGAGTCCACCTGGATTGTCTCTTCGTGACCGGTGAAGTCCAAGTCGCCGTCAGGGAAAAGCCTTTTCCCATGCCTGGAGTGCAACTTCTCCTGGGCAACGACTTGGCAGAAGACCTGCAACCGACCAACCTGATCGTCAAGGACAAACCCCAGGTGTGTATCTCTGAAATGGATAATCCGATTTTTGAGCATGTTCCAGCAAAGGTTCAAGAGAGTGATGAAGTTTCTCCTCCTGTTTTGGTGACCACCCGTGCACAAGCTGCACGACCGCAACCAGCTGACTCTACTACTACCGCTGTCCCTCAAGACCCTTCGAAACTACCCCCAAATCTCACCGCTTTGGAGTTCCGTAAGTTACAGAGGGAGGATCTTACCTTGACACCATTATTCTTTCAGGCTGAGACTCAATCCGACAGTATTCCTGGGTTCTTCCTAGAGAACGAGTTGCTCTATCGCAGATACGACCCAGTAAACTGAAGGAGGAGGACGATTGGGCCAACATTGAACAACTAGTGATTCCTACCAGCCTGCGGCCCACTATTCTACACCTGGCCCACGGAGCACTATCACACTACGGGTTTAACAAGACTTCCATGGGATTCGACAA
>WNGS01141633.1:0-27756 GCA_020271785.1 Procambarus virginalis
CCCCGCACACTTTGTGGTGTAGCAGTAGTAGTGTTGGTCACCAACTGTGAGTAGTGCGCTCTCGCACACTTGGTGTGTCAGTAGTAAGTAGTTGGTCACCAACTGTGAGTAGTGCGCTCTCGCACACTTTGTGGTGTAGCAGTAGTAGTGTTGGTCACCAACTGTGAGTAGTGCGCTCTCGCACACTTTGTGGTGTAGCAGTAGTCGTGTTGGTCACAACTGTGAGTAGTGCGCTCTCGCACACTTTGTGGTGTAGCAGTAGTAGTGTTTGGTCACCAACTGTGGTAGTGCGCCCTCGCACACTTTGTGGTGTAGCAGTAGTAGTGTTGGTCACCAACTGTAGTAGTGCGCCCCCGCACACTTTGTGTGTAGCAGAGGTCGTGTTGGTCACCAACTGTAGTAGTGGCGCCCCGCACACTTTGTGGTGTAGCAGTAGTAGTGTTGGTCACCAACTGTGAGTAGTGCGCCCCGCACACTTTGTGGTGTAGCAGTAGTAGTGTTGGTCACCAACTGTAGTAGTGCGCCCTCGCACACTTTGTGGTGTAGCAGTAGTAGTGTTGGTCACCAACTGGTAGTAGTGCGCCCCCGCACACTTTGTGGTGTAGCAGTAGTAGTGTTGGTCACCACTGGTAGTAGTGCGCCCTCGCACACTTTGTGGTGTAGCAGTAGTAGTGTTGGTCACCAACTGGTAGTAGTGCGCCCTCGCACACTTTGTGGTGTAGCAGTAGTAGTGTTGGTCACCAACTGGTAGTAGTGCGCCCCCGCACAACACTAGTTGGCGTGCATGAGGCAGGTGTAGGGAGCCTGTTTGGTTTAGACATAGATTATTTACTCATGTTTACCAAATGTATTTGGTTAACAAGTTAACTATTGAATATATTTATTTATTTTACATACATTGTATATGGATATATTCTGATCCAAGAAATCCCTCTGTTATCAGTGAGCTTGACCCACTGATAACATGGGAGCCGGTTGGCCGAGCAGACAAAACACTGGACTTGTGATCCTGTGGTCCCAGGTTCGATCCTGGGCGCCGGCGAGAAACAATGGGTAGAATTTCTTTCACCCTATGCCCCTGTTACCTAGCAGTAAAATAGGTACCTGGGTGTTAGTCAGCTGTCACGGGCTGCTTCTTGGGGGTGGAGGCCTGGTCGAGGATCGGGCGGCGGGGACACTAGAGCCCCGAAATCATCTCAAGATAGGCTTGACTGGTCTAAATATCCAGTTTTGGTTAATGTGTTCTTTGTTCAATAATACACTTGACCATGTCTATAAAAACTCTAGACTCTATTAGTTTAAGTGGAAATTTTTGGCAATTGTCATGGTGATGGATTTCATGTGTTGTTGCCAGGAAAGAGAGGGATGGGCAGACAGCGTTTTCTTACTTTCAAAAGCCTTTGACACAGTACCACATACGAGGCTGTTACAAAAGTTGGAGAAACAGTCAGGAATAACTTGTAAGGTGCCCCTGTGGATACGAGAGTATCAATGCATCAGCGAGTTACTGTGAGAGAAGAGATCTTAGAGTGGCAAATATCACCAGCGGAGTCCCACAGGGCTCTGCACTTAGACACATTCTGTTTCTGATATATGCAAACGAACTTCCAGAGGGTATAAACTTATTCCTCTCAATGTTTGGTGATGATGCTAAAATTATGAGAAAGATCAAGACAGAGGAAGATAGACGGAGACTATAGGATGACCTGGACTAACTTAGGAATGGTCTAGAAAATCGCTGCTAAAGTTTAACTCATGTAAGAGTAAAGTACTGACATTAGGTGAACGGAACAGGAGACCGAGAACAAGGTACCATCTGGAAGGTGAAATCCTTCAAATTCAAGTAGAGAGAAAGATCTGGGATTTGATATCAACCGAACCTGTCCCAGAAGCGCACATCGAAAGGATATCATCAGTGGCGTATGCTAGGTTGGCTAACATAAAAACTGCCTTTAGAACTTGTGTAAGGAGTCATTCAAAACCTTTTATATTACATGTTTCAGACCATCCTGGAGTATGTAATTCCAACCTGAAGTCCATATCTAGTTACACACAAGACAAAGTTAAAGATGATTTTAACGAATGCCACGAGAGTAGTCCTAAAGCTGAAATGTATTAGTTACGAGGAAAGGCTATGTGAAGTAACTTCACGTCCAAGGAAGACAGAAGTATTAATAGATAATATGATCTCAACCTACAAAATTATCAGAGGAATTGACAGGGTGCACAAAAGAAAACTATTTAGCATTTACAGAACACGAACACTGGGACACAGGAAGAAACTTATAACTCAAGTGAGCCACACAGACATTAGAAGCAATTTGTTCAGTGTAAGGGTATTTAACAAATGGAATGTACTAGGAAGTGATGTGGTGGAGGTAGACTCCATACAGAGTTTCAAATGTAGATATGACAGAGGCCAATAGACTAAAGAATTTGTACACCTGTTGATTGTGAGTAGAGAGACGGGACCAAAATTCTGAAGCTCAACCTTCGCAAGCACAACAAGGTGAGTAGAACTGTGTAAGTACACAAATACGCTCCTCCTTAAGATCACAAAGAAATCAAAATGACATATATGATGATGAGAAATAATTTTGGGGCAATTAGGTGGCTTTGAACCGTCGTTCTGATGATTGTCCAGCACCTGCCTTAACCCCCTCGGTCATGATAGAACAACCCACCAGGACCTCTACTGAAGTCACTTGGAGTTTGTGGAGGCATGACCTGGTGCCCAGTGAGGACTTTTACGGTTGGGGCGCCAACACTCTCATCTTCAGTCTGAAGGACGGGGTGAAAAGGTGTGAACATCATTACCCTCGGCTGTCTCTCTGTCGCCCTTCTGTCCATCTATCTATCCATCCATCCATCTATATACCCTATATATTACTATATCCATCTACCTATCTTTTATATCTCTACCATTCTTGCCATCCATCTATCCAACTGTACATCTTTTTCTCTATCTATCCATCCATTGATCAGTCTATATTATATTAATCCATCTTTATATCTATTTATCCATCTATATATACATTTATCCACCTATTTAACCATCTATCTATACATTTATCCAACTGTACATCTTTTTCTCTATCTATCCATCCATTGATCAGTCTATATTATATTAATCCATCTTTATATCTATTTATCCATCTATATATAGATTTATCCACCTATTTAACTCTATCTATACATCTATCCAACCATCGATATATCCAATTATCTATACATCTATTCAATCTTCAACCCAACTATCTAACCATATTTCTTTGTGTCTCAATCTGTCTAACCATCTATCTATACATTCATCCATTCATCTATCCATCTACCCATCCATCTATACACCTATCCATCAATCAATCTGTCCATCTATCCATATATTTATGTATAATTATTATATATTATAAATATATGTGGGAAAATCCTATCAGGCATTGTTTTTCTATTTTTTATTCAATATTTACTTTATTTATTTTCAGTTGACTTTAATATTTTATTAATTTTCTTTGATAATTTAGTTCTTAGTTCTTCTTAGTTAGTTCTGAGTTATTGGACTGTATATTCTGATTCAGCCTGCTAAAACTTTTCACACAATGGAGGGACAAATGCAACTGGCACCACCTTGTAGTGAATATGGTGCAAGCTGTATTTGTTTACCTTATTGTTACAAATATAATTACTAACCATACCACATATGGTGGTCTGATCTAATATTATTATAGCAACTTAAATTAATAACTACTAATACTATGTCTACAGTATGAAACACAAAAGGGCCTTATCTGATACTGTAGTTGTGGCCTGCTAAGGCTGTGTAATTGTATCATCAGATTAGAGTGTGGCCCTGTGCCTAAGAGTGCCACGTAATGGCGGCTGGGGTAAGCTGTTGGCTTAGTACAGATAGTAGTTGCAATCACAGTTACATTGGTCTGTTCAGCTTCTTGTTACTCCAACTCACAATTACCTGCTGAGTGTATACAATTAGTGTTTGTACATTGACATATTAAGAACAGATGTGACATGGAATAATAGGGGGGTGTATAATGCTGAGTATGTACTTGTTAGGGATTTTAATCCCACGGTATAACTGCCTAACCGATTTATGTTATAAAATGGCCAAAATATACACAAAATACTTGGTAAGGCGGATACTGGTGTTCCTGTGGTTGTAGAGGTGCTGTTGTGATTGTTGCTCACTTGTTGACATGTAATCTGGGTGTCAAACGAGTTTTGCCGGCTCATAAGGAGCCACCTCTACAGCGTGTTTTGTTTGTTATGATTCAGTCTGTGTAGTGACGCTGCCTCCCTCCTTGTTCCAATGTTTTGGTTCTACTTCTGAGTTTAATTTAACAGTAACAAGGGAGTCAAGCTATACTTTTGGCGTAGTTAATTATATTCAGTCCTAGTGAACACTTTTTTATTCAGTTTAAACACTAGACTGTTGTTTAAAAGAAATAGAGTTAATATAAATATATGTCTTGTTGTTGACGTCACAGAATACCCGTTCTCTGATTTCTTTAATGGTAACTTATGTTATTATGTGTGTTGGATTTCCAACATAATTCCGGGGGGGGGGGGAGGAACACGGGTCGAAGTCCTGGTAAGGACTGCGAACATTTTATTCCTCTCCTTCAGAATTATAGCGTTGCTTTAATTTAAGTTTGCATCGTTGTGCAGCAGTCCGCTCGAGACGCACTTCCTTACTGGTGTTTCTGTGCTGGAAGTCGTTGAACATCTTCTTTTCCTGACAGTTCTAAAGGAACTAATTTCTCGAAAGTTTTGAGAGTAGTGTTCCCTCGGCATTTTACTTTCACTATTCTCAAGATGCCCTGGCTGTCTGGATGAACAGAGACTATTTGACCTATAGGCCACTCTGAGCGTGGTCCATCACTATCCACCAGAACTATGTCACCAGGGTTCAAGTTAATTCTGTTGTAGGGGTTGTTTTCTCTGTAATGATTCTCCCTCAGAGCAGTAAGGTATTCTCGAGTCCATACGTCATTCCATCGACTTATCACCCCTGATAGATGCTTGAAACATTGTACCAAATCACTCTCTCGGACATACGAAGGATCCTCTGGTTCCTCATCCGTAAGGGACACTAGGGTGTTAAGAGGTCTCCCATACATCAGATGAGCTGGACTTAATGGTTCACTCTGTAAAACATCATCAGAGAGATAGGTAAGTGGTCACTTATTAACTCGAGCTTCTGCTTCTATGACAACTGTTTGGAGCTCCTGTAGGTAAATCTTTGGCGGTGTAGGGTTTTCCGTAGAGAACGTTTCACCGTCCCAATCATGCGTTCATAGAAGCATCCGTGCCATGGTGCTCAGGTGGTATGAGTTTCCAGTGGCACTGCCATTGATTAGGGCTGTATGCACCTTTGGGTGTGTCCAGATTTTCCTGAGACATGCTTCTTCTGCCACTTAGTTGGACCCATTGTCTGTGATCGTTAACTTAGGACAGGATCTACGTGAAGCAAACCTGTGGAACGCCTGTAAGAATGCCTCGGCACTCATATCGGGAGTCACTTCTAGATGGACTGCCCTTGTTGTGGCACAAGTGAAAAGACAAATATATGCCTTTACTGGCCTTTTGTCTTTGATGCCTGTTATTGTTAGTGCTCCTGTGAAATCTACTCCTGTAGTCTCAAAGGGACAAATATGTACAACTCATTCCTTTGGAAGTGGAGGAGATCCCAGATATGGACAAACTCTGGCATCGTATCTCCGGCAAATAACACAAGATTTAATTATGGATTTTACAGTCTGCCTACCTTGGGGTAGCCAGTACTGTTTTCTTAAGTCTGTGAGAGTATCTAATACCCCACCATGCAGAGTGCAGTATTTGTGTATATGTAACACAATTAGTTTGCTTACTATGTGGTGATGAGGAAGCAATACTTGATTTTTTGCTTCCAGATCTATGTCCGCATACTGTATGTGGCCTCCGCATCTGATTATGTTATAATTGTTGGTGTCTACCCAGAGACCCAGATCATTTTGTAGCTTCTTAGGGACATTGTCAAATTCTGTCCCAAATGTGTCTGTCTGAGCTCTTTTGACCCAGTACCTCAGGGCACTAGGGAATTTATGCTTGATTCCTATTTTCTTTAGAAAATCAAACACCACTTGGGTGATACCTATTAGTTTATTCAGTTCAGAGTACAGATTAGGATCAATTACCAAAGTCCGAGGAAGTTCTGGGTTCTCAGTGGGAACAGTGACATTGGTCACATTGACTTGTGACTTTTGTTTAGGCCACTGGCCGCTGACTTGCCACTGAGGTCCATTGAACCACATCTCTACCTTTGTTAATTGCCGTAAAGTCAGGCCTCGGGAGAGATAGTCAGCTGGATTCTCTTTGGTGGGTACATATCTCAGTTTGTACCCTGCCGACAACTCTCGTATTTCCTTAACGCGGTTACTTACGTAAGGATTTTTTTCAATTATTGTTTTTCACCCACTGTAGCACTGCCACACTATCTGACCATACCATTGTTTCTTCAAAGTGGATGTTGCTTAAGGCCTTGATCAGATAATGAGCCAATCTTGATCCTAGCAGTATGGCTGTTAATTCCAGTTGTGGCAATGATCTTTTCTTTAACGGTGCCACTCTGGCATTTGATGTGAGCAAATTGGCTTGCCCACTTGAGACCAGGTAAGATACTGTGCCATAAGCCTTTCCTAAGACATCACAAAATACATGTAGCTTAATTGGTTCTTTTTCATTTACTGTGTTCTGAGGGAACTTCAAAGACTCTAGGATACTTAAATCTTTCACTAGTCCTTGCCATTTTTCTTGTAAGGTAGGTGTTAGGAGATTATCCCAGCCTATCTTTTGTTGTCAACATTCCTGCATTATCAACTTCTTATTAATTAAGATCGGACTTAATAGTCCCAATGGGTCGAATGGTTTGCTGACTTATGAGAGTAATTTTCTCATTGTTAAGTTAGTGGTATCAAGCTCCACCGACTTGATTGTCAACTGATCTGCTGTCGTATCCCATTCGACGCCTAGTACTTTTGTCTTCTCGGGTACCTGGAAGTCGGAAAACTCAGTTTCGATCAGTTGATTTAATTTAGCATTGTAGGAGACCCACGACTGGAGTGGCATATTTGCTCCCATTAATTCTCGATTGGCCTCGTGGGATATGTCCAACAGTTTACTTTCACTGCTGGTTTTTCTTTGGAAATTGTCCACATACAAGTTGTTGCTAATTTCTGATTTATTTGGGCTATTCGACTTCTTCAAGTGCAAGTCTAAGGTATCTTGAAGCAGAAACGGAGAAGACGTGGCACCAAACAAAATAGATGCAAACCTGTAAGTGATTAATTCACTGTTTGGATCGTCAGGATCCTTGATCCATAGGAACATGGTGTAGTTATGGTCTTCCTCTTAGAGACTTACCCTAAGGAAAGCCATACTGATGTCGGCCGTCCCGATGCGGAATTTTAACAGCACGTTATATAGCCTTTGTGTCAGGCTAGGGCCAGTTTGAAGACAGTCATTTAAGGAAACACTACTCTGGCTTGTCTTGGCACTGCAATGAAATACTATCCATAGTTGGGTAGTAGCTGAATTTTTCAGTACAGGGTGGTGTGGCAGGTAGTGCCCTTCCTTTGGGTTATCATTTGCTATAACTTCGATAAATTTGTCATTGAGTTGTTTCTTGATTATTTCATGGTACAATTTCAAGTTCTCATGATGTCTTTGTAAGCGCAACACATGTGACTAATTGGTTTTGTGCCATACAAAGGTTGATGGGTAGCTGAGGGTGATTCAGCTTCCATGACAACCTGACCCAGTATTGATTATCTTTGTAGACAACTGAGTCCAGGTATTGTTTGTAAGTCCAGTCGTCATCTGGACTAGGCTGTTTAGGGACAATGCCAAGAGTTGCCAAGTCCCATAATTTATGTACAGGGGGATCATGCTCATCCTCAGACATGTCTCTGAATTGTAGTGGAGACTGTTCTCCTAGTCATGCAACCATTACTGGGTTGGCATGTTGGTGGTCTACAGATGCGGGTTGCTTCAGCCGTAATACTGGGCCTGTTAGCAAATAGCCACCTGCAGACGGTAACAGGTTCATTCCCTGTTTTTCATACTTTCCTTTGATAAACTTATGGTAGACAAAAAGATCCCATAAGGACTCTAATATTGGAGAGGTTGTCTGATGTGATTTTGTCAGCCAATTTGATTCCCTTTTCTTCCAGGAATTTGACTGTTGTCCCTAGACCATATACATACAGGTCTAATGGGAATTTATCTACAAGAGCTTGTATCATTCGGAAATAACCACCTAAGCGTACTTTAGGTTGTACTACCTTGAAGACTCGGGCTCCTGAGTTAGGAATCCAGCTATGTCTATTCGTGTCTCGTGTACAGGCTTGAGTTTCAGGGCATCTACAAACTCCTCTGAGATAAAAGTCATTTGGGATCCTTGGTCAAATAATCCATGTTTGGTGACCTTGAACTTTCCATTTTTAATGATTAATTGAGAAGTGGGCAGAGCTGATTTATGATCAGACTTTGTTGACAAGACACTTATGTCAGGCTGTATGGTACAGAGCTGTACTGAAGTGGAAGTTCCTTCCTCTACCTGTGGTTTAGGAGACTTTGTACTTGAGTCCCCACAGAGTGCTGTATGGTGCTTACCCTTATGGCACCTATTGCATTTGTGTATATGAGTTGCACAGGTATCAGGATTATGTGACCTTATACACCTGGTGCATTTACGTAACTTCTTTAGTCGTTTTATACGTGTACCACGATCAGGGTAAGCTTTGCAGCTGTACATGGTATGTTGTTCTTCACAGAACACACATGGCCTCCAGACGTTAACAGCATCTTGGGGGAGTCACCGTTTTGGGTGACACATTAACTGTCGGTTTGGAGGAACCCACTGCATATGTGCCCACTGTGAGAGTTTAAGAAATTATATAAGTGGAATACGTGAAATGGTTGAGGAATTGAGCTCGGAAAATTTAAAATTTTCTTTAATCCTTTAAACCTTTATACCTGTCGTGATATTCAATTAGGTCGCCTGAGGAAGGACTTACTTAGCTAACACATCAGTGTAGTAAGCAGCACATTCCTCATTCTGGGACCAGATATGAACAATTGACTAGGCGCGAGCAAACGCCGAGACCCCAAAAAGTTGAAATCCTCTCCACTACGGCCGACGACCTTCGCCATTCGCCGAAGCGAATCTAATCATGAATTGGTCATGGGCTCTCACAACAATAATTTATTGTTGTGTGGTGCCGTATATTTAGTCCAAAACTCATGAATCAGTTTCAATTTTAATAGTCGAGTGTGACAGTACACTTGCAGGGCAATAATAATGTGTGGGGTGTAACGAAAAGACAGTGTTCAACATAACAACTTAGTTTATTCAATAAAGTACCAACTACTCCAAACAATTACAAAAGAAATATCATTGACGTTACTGGAAATCCTTCCTGTGATACTATCAATGACAGCTAGACACCAGCCCCTCGGACTGCATAATGAACTAACTCGAACATAAAGCGTGACCACAGAGGAATCAATAAAGAAACAAGAACTAACAGATCTATAATCACAATTAAAACAAATGACACAGTGGGTTCTGAAACACGTCTCCAGTAACCTCCTAACTATTCTACGCCTCTGTGCAGACTACACGTGCAACAGCGGTTGCAATGCAATCAAATCAGTAGCCTGTCAATGACATCAGTGACTAATGGGTTCACTGGCAGCTCCAGCAACCCTTCCTCAATTAATCTTTACGTTAACACTCCGTCCCATGGACGATCAACAATCAATAACAAATTGATTTACGTTAAAAAACAAAGTAACATTTACGTTAATAACAAGGTAACATTTACGTCAACTTAATAACTCTTACAACTCTCCCTAATAATGCGGAAATTACACAACACTCTACCCGTCGAGCATTCAGTGAGAAAAATCCCATTAATCCCTGTACTTCCAGAGAGCTGAATAATCTCTTTACTAGTTACGTTAATTTACGTTAATTTATGTTATCGGTTACTATCACTCAACGATGGTAAATTCTGATATTACAATGTCCAAAGTGCTAAGAGAACGATAATCACTCGTGATTACCTTTAGAGTAATTAATTACTATCCTCAAGATCAATAATTAAACAATTAAATACGCAACCTTTCACACTGGCTCAGCAATTTACATTAAGGTATGAATTCCGTCTGAGCCTTCCATACTCAGACCAATTCAGGTGGCTAATAACAGTAATTGGGCACCACGTTTACGTTATTCTAAAATGACGTTACTCTTCCCACGAGTAAATCAAGTGCCGGTACTTCCGGACAGATAAATAACGACGTCACGTTAATGGAACAATGGAGCCTTCGTATGAGTCGATCAAACAAGGATCGAGGTTAATTACTTTGACTTAATAAAACACGTCAATTACCCAGCGCACCGACCGTTAATTACGACAGACAATACTCTAATTCTTATCTGGCTGATGGCTAGGCTACCCTGAGACTACCGTAGCTGCCTGTTGATTGCTCAACACTAGCAACAATCACCATCAATGACAACCCCTTTGCCATAACACACACGGCAAGTACTCTAATTTCCAAGTATTAGAATACTGCACAACACTTACTAACTGTTGCAAATGACCCCAGTGCTCTAATTACCACTTAGAACATAGGTCCACACATTGCAATAACCATATTAAATAACACAATAACACTGGGCACTGTGACACTACGATCATATATATATGTAATTACTACTGACACATGTAGCCTACAGCTATCAAACGTTACTGGGAACAATAAGAAGATCTTGCACTCCTTAAATCACATGGGTGAGTGATTTATCGATCCCGCAGGCTGATAAACACTCCCGAGAATTACGTTACTCGACAGAGCGACGGCGGTCAATCCCTACTGCCTCGTCACTCACCAAATTCTACCAAAATTACGTTAATACTGCAACCACCATATATATATATATATATATATATATATATATATATATATATATATATATATATATATATATATATATATATATATATATATATGTCGTACTTAGTAGCCAGAACGCACTTCTCGGCCTACTATGCAAGGCCCGATTTGCCTAATAGGCCGAGTGATTTTCTATATTTTCAATAAATTGCTTTCATTTAGTTTATTTGAATTATTATTATTATATTATATTAAGACCATAATTTATTGACTTATTTGTGATAGTTTAGGTTGGGTTAGGATAGGTTAGGTTAGGTTAGGTTAGGTTGGTTAGGTTCGGTCATATATCTACGTTAGTTTTAACTCAAATTTAAACAAATGAACTTATACATGAATAAATGGACAGATTTACCATTTCATAAGAAAAAATTTGAAAACTTATATAGTCAGGAAAACTTGACTTATTAGGCAAATCGAGGCTTGCATAGAAGCCCAAATATGACGTTCTGGCTACTAGGTACATATATATATATATATATATATATATATATATATATATATATATATATATATATATATATATATATTATTTAGCATATTTTGGCAGCAGTCTTTCCTGTAGACATATATTTTTAAATATGACCGAAAAATTAAGATAAGATAAAAATATATTCTAACACGAATTTTCTCTATATTTCTTATGTGTCTTTTCACTGTCGATGGTAATTGAAAAATCAGTTCTCCAAAATTCATTTTTATTTCTAGTCTGACGCGACGCTAGAACGCGTTTCGTAATAACTTATTACATTTTCAAAGACTTTAGTTTACACACACAACTAACACTATACAGAGTTTAAACAGCTTTTCATTTTATACCTGCATTTCGGTGAGGTGATATGTTACAACAGTTTTGGATGAGGTGAAAACAAACTTTCAACACAAGCCAGATCGGGGTATAAGCTAAAGGGAAGGATGGAAGTAACTGCAGACGGCCTATTGGCCCATATTTCTTGATGCTTCTATATTGGAGCGGAGTCTTGAAGTGGGTAGAATATAATTGTGCATTAATTGGCTGTTGATTGCTGGTGTTGACTTCTTAATGTGTAGTGCCTCGCAGATATCAAGCCGCCTGCTATCGCTGTATCTATCGATGATTTCAGTGTTTTTTGTTAAGACTTCTCTGGTGATGGTCTGATTGTGGGAAGAGATTATATGTTCCTTGATAGAGCCCTGTTGCTTATGCATCATTAATCGCCTGGAAAGAGATGTTGTTGTCTTGCCTATATACTGAGTTCTTTTAGGCTTACAGTCCCCAAGTGGGCATTTGAAGGCATAGACGACATTGGTCTCTTTCAAAGCGTTCTGCTTTGTGTCTGGAGAGTTTCTCATGAGTAGGTTGGCAGTTTTCTTGGTTTTATAGTAAATCGTCAATTGTATCTTCTGATTTTTGTCTGTAGGGATAACGTTTCTATTAACAATATCATTCAGGACCCTTTCCTCCGTTTATGAGCTGTGGAAAAGAAGTTCCTGTAAAATAGTCTAATAGGGGGTACAGGTGTTGTGTTAGTTGTCTCTTCAGAGGTACTAACTAACACACCATCTGTACCCCCTATTAGACTATTTTACAGGAACTTCTTTTCCACAGCTCATAATACGAAGGAAAGGGTCCTGAAAGATATTGTTAATAGAAACGTTATCTCTACAGACAAAAATCAGAAGACACAATTGACGATTTACTATAAAAATGATAGGTGAGCTCTGAATTTGTTCACACAGCTCCTGATTTTGTTTGCTGCTCTACATATGTCTTTAAAGTTCTTTGTATTACCAATGGATTGAGCAAAGTCTTGCCAATATCTGTCCCGCGCCTCTTTCCTTCCTTCCTATCCTGACTGCATTCCCTAGCCACTTCCAACATTGCATTTCTCGCCATCCCTCATTCCATTGTTTAATCATTCTTAGTGTGCACTCCGTAGCATTCTCTCCCACCCCTTGACTTGCTGATCATTGGATTATTTCCATTTCTTAGGCCCAAGTGTCTTGCTTCCCCTGCCCCATTATTTGCATTCTATACTAATTTCTCTATGGTCTCGACCATGTCCTCGAAAAATCTGTCAACGCAGAGAGGGGGTGTATTGTTGATATGAATCGTCCATACTTTGAATAAAATAATTGTTCTTATCTTCATTACTATTAAATCTTTTTCTTTGGTAGGGACTTTATTCTTTTCCCAGTGGCAATTCAGCATACAATGCAAAGTGGTTACTAAGTAGTTCCCAAACAACCCGAGCCGCCCCAATAATCTCCTGAAAGTTTGAATTGCAGGCATAGTCAAGCCGTCCTCCCCCTGATGTGAGTTATTTCATTGTTTGCCAAGAGACAGGTGTCTGGATGATCTTGTAGAAACTGTAACCACTTGACACCATTAGCATTAACACTTTCCACTGTCCCAATACTTGTGTGCCGGGTATTAAGGTCCCCAGTGACCAGTGAAGGATTTGTATAAATGCAGTCAGGTAGATGGTGAGCGTTGAAGCAGTTCTGGATATATACAAAATTATATTAACTGCAGTAAATAAATAACGTACATTGGTGACTTGTCACCTCTTCTGATGACTATCTTCATGTTCTCGCGAAGGCTCTTAGCTGCCGCTTTGAGCTCGGGGAACAGTATGGTGCTTCTGCAGTTAACACAAATCTTTCCTCCTTCTGCAATAAGTTCTGCTTGCAAGGTAGGTAACTACAGAAGCACAATACTGTTCACTGAGCTCAAAGCGGCAGCTAAGACCCTTCACATTGGGTCCACTATAGTACGGGGTATGAACAAATACTCTCTCCTCCTTTACCATCAGTCCCATATACCTCTGGTGCTAGTCACACTCCCGGGCATAATGTCCTTTTACACCACCGTAATTGCATCTGCCACTTTTCTTGGGTGACCACTCTCCAGCCGCCCTGGCAGTACCAACAGCAGACATACCCTGGGTCCTCCTCGGACTCCCTTCGTCGGTTCCCAGGCAGCACCTCCTGCTCCCGAGCTAGGTCCACCGCTCACATCGTGGGGATTTCTCCTGGTGTCCCTCGAGCTCTTGAACCGGTTCACTTCACTGGGTAACCCGCTCTTGGGAGAGTCCCCGCCCGTTCTCGCTCTTCCTGAACTCTTAAAGTTCCCTCTAAACTTTGGGTAAGGCAAGTGTCTGGGCGGTCCCTCCCTCTAGAGCTGCAGTGCCTCCTCCAGCATGTCGGATCTCTCCGCTGCAGCTTTAAGGTCCTTTATTCCTGCCGCCTTCACTCTGACTTTGAGTTACAGATGGAGCATCGACATGAACGTTTCCATCACAATCAACTGTTTCTGCTCCTCCATCGTCTCTACCTCTTCGGCCTTTAGCCATCATAGGAACGTGTGCTCTATATCACGAGCAGTCTTAGCACACGACCTTCCCGATGCTCTTGTGCACTCACGGAAACGTTTCCTGTAGACCTCTGGGGATAGTCTATACGAGTGGAGCACTGCTTTCTTGATTTTGCCATATCTGGTGCACTCCTCGATGTCCAACATGTTATAAGCCTCTCTGGCTTCACCAGTCAACCTACACTGCAGCAACGCAACCCAATCCTCCTCCGGTCATTCCTTCAATGTAGCTATCCTTTCAAAATGGCCGAAGAAAGCTTTGGCCTCTAGAGGTTCAAAGGTGGGTAGATCGCGCTCCCGTGCCTTGAGATCGTCCCGGTGTGTTGGTATCGAGACCAGCCAGCGTTCAACACGCCTCAGCTCGACCTCTCTGTTCGCTTCTACTTTGGCTCAACCTACAGCATTTGTAGCTGAGCTTCCCTCTCTTCTCGTTTCAGCTGTACCTCTCTTTCATCTCGTTTCAGCTGTGCCTCTCTTTTCTTCTCGTTTCAGCTGCACCTCTCTTTCTTCTCGCCTCAGCTGTGCATCCCTTTCTCGCTCCTCACGCTGCAGCTGTGCCTCTCTTTCTCGCTCCTCATGCTGCAGCTGTGCTTCTCTCTTCTCTCGACGCAGTTGGGCCTCTAATTGCATTCGCATTATCTCCAGCTGCTCGCTCATCCTGCTACTACTGGATCCTCCACTGCTTCCACGTTCACTCCGGGTTTTTCCCACATCGGTAGATGCTTGGGACAGCTCTACTTAGGACGGCCCTTCCCCTGTCGTCTCCTCTCGAGCTGTGCATTGTGCCATTATCTCTATCCTACGCTCCGCTACCTTAGTCGTCCTCAATCGGATCCCAAAGTGGTTTGCCACTTGTTGGAGCTGGGCTTTGGTACTGTGGGGAAAACCTGACTGCAATAACTAATAATTAAATAAATATATATACTCCGATAGTTATGAAGGACCACCACTTTTGAGAAAAAGTGGAAAACAAAGAGACAATGGAAAAAACTGATCCTAGGAACTAGTGCCCTATGGATCTTGGTAAAACTGTAATGTTTATATAAATGGAGTCAAATTAACTTACACAAAATTGGGGGGTTACATGCTAAAAGATTAATACATCCCTAGCATTATTCTGGTGCTGGTTCTTCACCAGAGTAAATCAAATATGAAAGTAAATAAGGTTTAATATATAATATTATTTGGAGGTAAACCTCAATATACTACTGAAATGTTGAAAGGTTTCAGTAAATCAATGGATTAGTGTAATTGATCTCTTTAGAAGACCACTACTGTAACTATGGAGTTATTACTACAGATAAAAAAGGAACAGCTTAGCTGTAAATCTAATGAGAAGTATATCAGTTGCTACGCTCCACGGACGACGTGTTGCATAGGACAAATTGTTGCACAGAACGGTGGGGAAGCCTAGCACCTCGGTTGGCATCACCTTGGTACTGAAAGGCAATTACATTGTAGAAATCTTCTACATAATAGGTATTTACAATTACATCCTAAATCATGAGGATAACTGTAGTAAATTATCAGCTAATGTCTGAGTAATTTATATTCAAACACTGTAAATTCTTTCAGGAGAAAAATAAACTAATAATCATCTAATTAGATGGTAAATTTACTAAAGACACGTACTAGATTTTGTTATTTTGCATTCGGCCTAACGACTGCTAGCCTAAATGTTAATTGTGGCCACATAATAACAAGAAGGTAAACCTAGCTGCCGAGCCTCGTGTCGTTGATGTAGAAACTTGAGCAATTCTTCGTCCTCAAGCTGCTGCTTGAAGGCATTGACCCTGGAGTTGTTCATATACTAGTCTGTGACACGGCTATGTTATGCCAGATAACGTGGCACTGCTCAACTGATCGTGGGAGCGAAATAAGTAGGTCAAAACACAGCTCAGCTACACGCTGTCAATGGCGTCTGAGTCGTCTCTCGTGTGTGTCAATTGACGCTCTCCCGTCTTCCTCCTCTTCCTTATTGCGCATGCGCGGCTCTCGATATACATCTCGAGCGTAAATGAATATGTATTTATCGCATTTGACTAGAGAAGGAAGAGGTAATAACGTGTATTAATATCACAATAAATTCTTCTGTGATAAAATAGAATTTCTCGTAACATAAATTGGCTTACTAAAAGTTGTGTAGCCAATCGAGGAAATTAAAGTAAAATCATTTCCATCAAAGTAATTTCCTCTAGAATGTTTAATATTAACTAAATAAGGGAACTCCAGTAAGTAGTAGTATACTACGAAATTAAAGTTAACTATTTTCAGTAAATGAAATAATATCCTGGACTCTTGTTATAAATTCAACTAAATGTGGAGAAAATTCATGTTGCTGCCTGTCGTTCCTCACGTCATCACTCGGACTAGGAGGAATTTGGCAATGAATAAATCATGATAATGATTAAATCTAAAAGTTAGTAATTTTAGTAACTACTTTGGTTAATTCAAAGGTTGTATAAATACAATGATGTATAAAACTGTTGGTTATTTCCAACATAACTCCAGGGAGAGAAAACTCGGGTCGTAGTTCAGGTATTAGTACTAACGTACACTTGTTTCTATATCCTGAAGTTATATTCATTGGTTAGTAGGTTAGTACGTACCTAATGAATGACCCGAATCTGTGGTAGATGACTCTAAGTCAACATAGGGACGTAAATAAACATTAAAAATTATTGAATAATTCCTTTGTAAGATACAGAAGGATATTAACAAAATAAATTATGAATAATTGGATCATTTAAGATTAACACTTTCGCGTGCACGGTACTCAGGGAAAAAGAAAGCACATTGTGCGCGCGGCGTTCTGGGCGCTCAAGTGTAAAGACAAAAAAAAGAGTATAAACTTTCCACGCTCCTAACATCAATTCTCGAGCTACGTATTTCATTTTGGTATAAATGTGTTGGCAATAAAATTCTCTACAAGATCATATGCATAAAATGTCACCAAAGCATTTGCTATCCCACAACGAAATAAATAAACACGAAGATGACTCGCCGTGACACCCAAACAGGAAGTAAATGTTCATACTTTTTCGTTTGTTGCCAGCTCCACAGTGATCCTACAGCATTGATTTTGATATCACTGAACTCGCAATAAAATTCCCCACCCAGACATATGCCTATCAATGTATAATTATGACACGGGGTGACCCGCACGAGTGTGGGAAGTAGCCGAAGCGTTAGCCGTGATTTCAGCAGGGACGACACTGTTGTGATGCAGCGCTTTGAAAGTTTATACTTATTTCACTGTCCTGACATTATTTCTGGAGCTACGTATTTCATTTTTATAGCAATGTGTTCGCAATAGAAAGTTCTATAAGATCATGGGTAGAATTGGTCAACAGAGTGTCAAATAAATTAGCGGCGAATAAAATCTTACGCGTGTTTGTACCCGTGAACGTAAAAAGTTTTTACTTTGTTCATGTTTTTCAAGTTTATACTTGTTTCACACCGTTTTTTTGGGTATAGTGTTCGGAATAAAATTCCCTACACAGACATATGCCTATCAAGTACAATTCTTGGGAATTCACAGCTGTAGAGACGGCCAAACACACACAACCGGAACCCGCTCTGGATACTCCAACTCACACCCGCAACACCCACAAAAAAGTTTCTGGTGTTTCGTGTATACTTACTTTAGTTTTCGTGCTACAGTTGTCATTTAGGTATCAATATATTCTTAAGAAAATAGACTACAATACTACAACAACCTAGGACAATTATGTGTACTTACTAAAGGAAAGACCATTGTAGAAAAATAAGTTGAGCGTTTTCTCTCCACTCCACCTCCTTCAGGTACCGATTCCTGAAGTTGCTCAACAGATGATCGTAGGTGGAGTGAAGCTGGTGCTGGTGGTTACTTCTTGTCCACCCAATACACCCTTTTCCTGTGATAAGTGGTGTAACACGGTATGACACAAAGTGGAACATCGCATGTCTTGCATGCTATACTAGTTTCCTTCCTAATACCCGACTTTGAACACACTTGACACCTGCGACGTTTGGGGAGTTTTACAAGTTCATGTTTCAATTTGTAGTTCAGGCGAGTCTCTGATAAAACAACACGTCCCTGTTGTCTCTGTGTTGGTTGTACACTACAGTCTGAATCGTCGCTCTCACCATTGTCTTCAAACAACAGTGTAGGAGATGAAATATCTTCATCAGATTCATGGTCGGCTTCAGCACGAGGTGTAGACGTGAAGAGAGGGCGCCTCACACCCGACGGGCCAGGTGTTGACGGGTTAGCAGCAGGATACACAGGACCAGTGTCATCATTTATGTCTGGAGCATGAACTAAATGAGGAGATGGTGTTGTTGTTGCAGGCCACTCTTCCTTGTCAAATTTCAATAAAGCCCAAATAGCAACCTCATGAAACTGGAGCAGAGTTAGTTTCTTTCGGTCATCTGTGTTGGCCTTGTACAATGCATAAGCGTTTTGCAAAGCCATTTGCAGGAAATAAAAGGTTATTTTCTTTGTCCACTTGTGACATTTCCTGGCGAAATGGTAATACTTTACCATTTGATCAAAGTGGTCAACACCCTTCATGAACTTATTGTAGTCAATAATTGCCTTTGGTTTGTTCACCACAACCTGCTGTAGTCCTGTTGTTCCATCTGGCCTACGAACTCGTTTGCGTTTTTGAACTCTATTTGTGTCTGCATTGTGGAGGTTGGTAATCATAGAGACAACTCGCTTGTCTTTCCACAGCAGAATGAAGGTGTTGTCCTTGCGGCGGTAGACTGTGGTATCCACATCAATCTTAGTCTTCGCTATATGTTGCAGGTCTTTTGGGGCGCCACGTACGAGTCTAATTGTTCCACACGTGTAGACCCCCACTTCTCGCAACTTCTCTGTAAGGGTAACTGAGTTGTAAAAGTTATCCATATAGAGGTGGTGCCCTTTGTTCAATAATGGCCGCATCAAACCAGTAACTGTTTCCAGGATGGTTTTACCAATGCCACAGTAAACCTCAAATCCATAAATGTAGCCAGATGTTGATTCGGCTAGCATATATAATTTTACGCCATATTTGTCTGGTTTGTTTGGATTGTACACTTTGAACGACAGCCGGCCTCGCCATGCCATTGTGCCTTCATCCAAACATAACTTTCACTGGGTTATACACTTCTTGAAAACGGTGTTTCAGGTAGTCCATCACTGGTCTCACTTTGATCAATTTGTCTGTATTGTTCACTGGCACCGCATTGTTGTTGAACGTATGAAAAAACTGGCCTATGTGTTGAAACCGTCTGCTCGTCATAAACATGTTGAAGAATCTTGCATGCCATGGTTTATTTGTCTGCCAATACATGCGCATAGTTGGGAGCCTGTTTATTCCCATCAACATACACAGTCCTAAGTATCTTGCCATTTCTTTCAACTTCACCGGTTTCCATATATCATCGACATTTTCATTAGCCAGGCCGAATATCTGTAAGGCGTACAGATTTGTTTCATATGCCAAGAAATGAATCAACGCACGAGTAATAAACAACTGAATATATCCCAGTGCATTCGTGGGTTTGGTAATCCTTAGCCCTGGGGTTCCAGTAAAATCATCGAACAATGGTGGAATATTGTCCTCAAGCCACACAACACTGGCCCCAGGCTGGCGAGTACGTACCGGACGTGTACGCTTGCGAGGAGGCTGGGGTGCCTCATCTACCTCACTCGGTTCATCCTCACCTGATAATTCATAGCTTGAATCACTCCCACTATCAACAAATGGGGTTATTTTCAAACCACGAGTAGGAGGTCGTTTCCTTAGCTGGATTTTAGGCATGCACGCACCACGTGTGCGCCTTGTGGTGAGAGGCGGCGGTGCTGGTGCCCCTCCTCCTCCTCCTCCTCTGTTAGGCCTTCAGTGTCCTCCTCCGTCGATTCAGCCCCATGGGCTCCAGGCCCCCCAAATTCACATTCTTCTTCTAAATCCTCACCTTCTGCCTCACTTCCATCCAAATCCACTTGATCAAAGGCATCCAAGAGATTGGGAATTTTGGTGGGAGTGAGCCTCAATCCAGAGAACCTCCTATAGATGTCGGTAATCTTGTCTTTTCCAGATGAATCAGAGGCTCCTGTAGCCGAAACACCACTTGGGCCTGGTGCTGGATCCATTATTGATGAATGTAGTTGGTTACAAACACACAGAAACGGGTAAAAATCCTTGAAACCATGCGAGTTTGGCGCGCGAGGGGAGAGAGATGCGATCGTTCCACGTGACAACAAAATGGGCCTGTCACGTGACCCAGTAGGCCGACGTGACATTCGGCCTACCCGAAAGAACGGGAATTTCATGGCGCACAGTTTGAAACAAACCCCAAGTAAATCGGATTTAAGCTGGATTTTTTACAATTATTTTAATACGGACCGTAAATGTACGACACGACTGCACAACCGATAGAAATATAGCCTTCGTATATGTACGGGGTGGGCGCGCGAAAGTGTTAAGGAGACCTCATCAATACAGTGAGGCTACTGTCCAAGGTCACTATGACTCGTAACTAATTACTGGACATCAACTCATCACTGCATCAGTATGGTCACCTCAAGTTTAAATGATAAGTTATCTACTCTTGAATAGAATCAAAATATTGTTTAAGTTTCTGTTTGCAGTTCTGAGCAGCGACTCTTGATGGTCTTGTGCTCGGTTGAGTAGAATCATTGTTCTCTGAAACTTGGGTTACAGGTATATCTGTAGAACACTCATGTTCTGCTAACTCTAAAGGTACTAATTTCTCTAGTGTTTTCAAGGTAGTAGTGCCTCGACACTGAACTTTAACAATTCGTAAAATACCATGGCGGTCAGGATGGATATCAACAATTTTACCTATAGGCCAATCTGACCTGGGTCCATCACTGTCTACTAGGACAAGATCACCTGGTTTAAGTTGAACTTTATTGTATGGGCTTGCAGCTCCATAATGATATTCTCTTAAAGCAGTTAAATATTCATGTGTCCAGACCTCATTCCACTTCTCTATTACTCTTGAAAGGTGTCTATAACTCTCCACCAAGTCACTTGCTTTGACACACGAAGGGTCAGCTGGATCCTCGTCTCCTAGAGATATTAGAGGACTTAGAAGACTACAATGAATCAAATGAGAGGGGCTTAGGGGTTCTCTTTGAGAGAAATCTTCTGTTAAGTAGGTTAGAGGTCTGTTGTTGACTCGTGCTTCAATTTCCACGACAAGGGTCTGTAACTCGGTGAGATTAATTTTCTGCCGGTGTAAGGTTTTTCTTAGGCATTTCTTAACAGTTCCCACCATTCTTTCGTAAAAACCGCCGTGCCATGGTGCTCTTGGAGGAATAAATTTCCAATAGCATTGTCTCTGTTTGAGCACTGAGTGTACTTCTGGATAGTTCCATATTTCTTGTAAGCAAGCTTCTCCTGCCACGAAGTTAGATCCATTATCTGAAATCATTAATTTTGGGCAAGATCTTCGTGCAGCAAATCTGCGAAAGGCTTGCAGAAAGGCTTCTGCACTCATGTCAGAAGTGACTTCTAAATGTACTCCGCGTGTGGTAGCACACGTGAAAAGGCAAATGTAGGCTTTCACTGGAACCTTGTCCGGTGTGCCTGTTAAAATTAGTGCTCCTGTATAGTCGACACCTGTGGTTTCAAAGGGACGAAGGTGAACGACTCACTCCTTAGGTAGGGGCGGTGGACCTGGATAAGGACACACTCGAGCATCATATCTCTTGCAGATTACACAAGACTTGATTAAAGATTTACAGTTTGGCGACCTTGGGGAAGCCAAAAACGTTGTCTGATTTCAGTAAGAGTATCTAATACTCCACCATGCAATGTATTATACTCATGGTAATGTAAAACTATGAGTTTAGTAATGATGTGGTGACGTGGAAGAAGTATAGGATTCTTCGTATCTAAATTTATTTCTGCATGAAGCAGACGTCCGCCGCATCTCAAAATGTTATAATTGTCTGAGTCAAGCCAAATGCCCAGAGACTTACTCAACCTTTCTGGGAGATGTTCATAATCCTTCCATAAGTCTCTTGTTGAGCTTGTTTGACCCAATATTTGATGGAACTAGGAAATCGATACTTGATCCCCATCTTGTTGATGAAATCAAATACCATGTCTGTAACTCTTAGTAATTTGCTTAAACTGGAATACGATGAGGATTGATAGCAAAAATTCGAGGGGGTTCTGGATCCACAACAGGGGTAGTGATATTGGTCACAATACTTGCGGCTTCTGTTGGGGCCACTGACCACTAACTAGCCATTGGGGCCATTAAACCACATCTCGGTTTTAACTAATTGCTTTAAAGTCAAACCTCTGGATAAATAGTCAGCTGGATTGTCCTTGGTTGGGACATGTCTTAATTTATAACCAGCTGACAATTCACGAATTTCCCTTACTCGATTGCTGACATAGGGAGTTTGTTGTTGTCATTTTTTACCCACTGCAATACTGCCTCATTGTCCGACCACACTACTATTTCACCAAGGTGAACATTACTGAGGGTTTGATCAGGCAATGGGCCAGTCTTACACCTACTAATAAGGCAGTTAATTCCATTTGGGGTAGTGACCTCCTTTAATCAGGGCTACCCTTGCCTTAGATGTAAGCAAAAATGACTGTTGAGTATTAACTAGATAGGCTACTGAGCCATACGCTTTACCTGAAGCATCGCAGAATACATGTAAATTTGTGGGTGAATTTAGTCCTAAGGTATTCGGGGAAACTGTAGAATACTAAGTTTGTTGTAATCAGAATCAACTGCTGCCATTTTTCTTGGAGATCCTCGGCAACGTTTCATCCCACCTCAAATTCCTTTGCAAGAACTCCTGCATAAGGAGTTTACCCTTAATTAGAATAGGACTGAGTAGGCCTAAGGGTCAAATGGCTTGCTGACATGGGAGAGTAGTTTTCTCATGGTTAGAGGTGAATGTTTGATCTCCACTGACTTGATATTCAACTTGTCTGTGGAAGTATTCCACTCCATACCTAAGACTTTCAATTTATGAGGTACCTTATAATCTGGGAATTTTCTCGATTATTTGGTTGAGTTGTTTATTATTGGAGGCCCACGACTGTAGGGGCATGTTAGCTCCCAACAGTTCACGATTAGCCTCATGGTAAATTCCACTAGTTTATTCTCATCATTAGTGGTTCCTTGAAAATTGTCAACGTATAAATTGTTGCTAATCTCAATCTTGTAGGGGCTATTAGACTTTTAAGATGTGTATCCAGAGTAGCCTGGAGTAAGAATGGTGAAGATGTCGCTCCAAACAGTACTGAGGCAAATCTATAAGTAATGATTTCACTATTAGGATCCTGTGGATCTTTCACCCAGAGAAATTTAGTAAAATTACGATCCATCTCTTGTAAGCCTACTCTTAAAAAGGCCTTACTAATGTCGGCCGTATAGGCAAAAACACCAGAGCGAAATCGTAATAAGACATCTTGTAGTCTTTGGGTTAGGCTAGGTCCAGTTTGTAGACAATCATTTAGTGACATGCTGTCTGCCTTTAACTTGGCACTACAATTAAATACAATCCTGATTGGTGTTGTAACTGAATCTTTCAGGACAGCATGATGTGGTAAATAATGGCCTGTCTTATGGTTGTCTTCTTCAACAACTTCTATAAATTTGTTAGCAAGTTGTTGCTGTATTAAAGCATGATACAGTTGCAATTTATCTGGTTGCTTCCGTAGCTTAGCTAATTGAGAATTTGATGGGTTGAGGCCATGAAATAATTTACTGGAAGCTGTGGGTGGTTCAGCTTCCATGGGAGTCTCACCAATATTGATTATCTTGGAAAATCACAGTATCAAGATATTGTTGATACATCCATGTGTCATCTGGACTGGGTTGATCAGGGACTATGCCTAAGGTGTCCAAATCCCATAATTTATGAACAGGGGGATTGGACTCATCATCCTCAGTTTCGTCCCTGACATGTAGTGGTGACTGCTCTAGGCCTAGTCACGCAACTATTGAATTAGTTGGTTGATTACTAGTAGATTTAGAATGTTGTTGGATCAACACGGTCCTGTGAGTAGTTTACCCCCAGCTGACAGTAACAAGTTTACACCTCGTTGCCTGGTGCATCCAGTAATAAATCTATAATAAAAGTCAGCTCCAATAAGAATACCTACGTCGTTGAGACAGTCTGTATTTATTTTATGATCCGCTAGCCTAATACCGCTGCGTTTAAGAAATTTGACTGTTTGAGCAAGACCTGTAACATGTAAATCTGAGGGGATCTTGTCAAAGACTATGGCTTGAATTGGGCTGGTGCAGCCTCCTAAACGTACCAAGACTTAAACCTTTAACTGCGCAACGCGCCTGCAGGCTCGTGTCTGGTTTGCGTAACGCGCCTCCGGGTATTTGTATTTTTCACGTTCCATTCAAATCTCCCGCGGCTACATGGGGTTCACATCAGCTTCCTCAGGGCTCTTGAAAACAGACGCCATCTTTAAAAAAAATCGTGGTCCACATTCCCGGGTGTGGGAGCCTCAGTAGTGTGTGAGCAACCAAGGCTGGCGCTCGCAGCATGAGCGCACAGCACTGCTGTTCAGCGTGTGACCACAGCATCGCCTAATAATGTCAAAATATATATATAACTTGTATCATTTAGCCATGATAGTGTTAGAAGACCTGAGTGTGATAATGACTGGGTACAATGTTCAATTATCAGTGATTCAATGCTGTTCACGATGTTCACAGCACCACAGCATTATTTCATCCATCTAGGAATTTTCAAATGATTTCTAAGGTTCCTTTTCAAAATAAACGTGTGGTCAATTATTCATTTACAGGAATTAGTGACCAGGATTGTGATAATAGCAGGATTGTGGTTATAATAGCGTTGTGCGTAGTATTGTGGAAGGAGGAAAGTTTGGTGGGAGGGAGGGCGATAATTGAGGTAGCCTCATTGTGTGTGTGTGGCTGCCACTCTTGTTTTGCTCACCATAATAGCTTAGTGGTTCGCTATGGGCAACACATATGTACATGCGTATATATAGTGTGTGTATATAGTGTAAGAACAGTAACAGGAGAATGTTGAAAGGAGCTATTTTGGTGAGGGAGGTGACGTAATCGTAGCGTCGTCTGCTGTCTGCTGTGTGATTTTTCATGCAGTGTATGGTGGCCACTGTACTGTTTGGACACAATACCGCTTACTTGCATAGTTCTGGTAAATAAAACATGTAGATAGGTATATAGAACATGTGTAATAAGAACTATACAGTATGGTGGGAGGAGCAATGTTGGCGAGTAAGATGTTGGAGTGAGGGATACTGGCTGGGTGTGGCTGCTCTCACTAGAGGTGTTTGAGTGTGTGATGGTGGAATGTATATAGTGTGTGACAGTGTGTAGTGTGTAAATAGATTATATGTATACATAAATTAGCATGATACACAGTAAATATGTGCAGCATATGTGTACACAAGTGTCATGCACGTAACACAGTGTCTTCGGACAGTACGGTTGTTTTACTGCCATAATATAGTGTACGTGTTCACTATACATAGGATTAGTACGTAAAAACAAATAAAATGTATTGGAACTGTGCGAAAAAAAATGAACGAAAATATATCGCAGCAACTCGCGCGCCCCGCCCACCCGCCCCGGGAGCTTACAGCACGGGCGCACGGGGAATCATGACGTCATGCCCCAACTTTCGGACCACATAGCAGCCAAAGTAAGTACAATTACGACTTTTTTTTACTACCCATACTGAGGGAAGGGTTTTGACACTTTAAAAAGAAAAAAATTTTTTTCCAGAGAATTTATTTCCTGCGCACCACGGGGGTGTCATATTTGGAGGCAACGCAGTTAAAGGGTTAACAACCTGGTAGTCACGAGGTCCACTATTGGTTAGGAATCCAGAGATATTCAATTCACTCGAGAAAATAGGCTTCAGTTTCAACTGATCAACTAGATGTTGAGAAATAAGGGTTTTCTGCGAACCTTGGTCAAGAGACCACGAGTGGAAATCTTAGATCCCTTATTCATCAATTTTAATTGAGCTGTTGGTAACGTAGTTGTGTTAGTCGACTCTGTTGCAAGTACACGTATGTCTTCATGCACTTGCAATACTGTACAGAAGTAATTTTCCAATTTCTTATGAGGATGGTTGATCTTGACTGATCACTAGCACACAAGGAATATGGTGTCTACCCTTGTGGCACTTGTTGCACATAAGTAAGGAGACTGTACAGCTATTGGGGTCATGAGGACCCGTGCACCTTGTGCATCTGTGTATTCTTGCAAACGATGAATTCGGGTGTTATGGTCTGGATAAGTACTACACTTATAGTAAGATGTTCATTATTGCAGAACAAACACTTCTTCACTGTAGGAGAAGTCGTAGGAGTGGTGCTCACTACGGGGTTTATAGGGTTCACTGTGTATGTACCTACATTTCCAGATTTCCATTTCGGAGATGATTTATTGAGATCTGGTTTACTACAGTAGTTGCAGTACGTGGGGTTTATGATGAGAGTTAGTAGAGAAGTTTGAAACACTCTTCCCATCTTGGTTGGCTCTTTGTCTTTCGACTAGGGTATGTAAACCTTCTGTCATTTCATTCATAGACAGAGAGGTTTTATTGTACATAGTACACATTATCTAAAGTTTCTCTTGGTAATTTGCGCCTTACAACTACCTTTGTCATCCATTCAGCAGTCTGAATTTGGATGTTAAGGCTTAAGGCCTTGAGAAAAGACTCTAGCTCTAGTCTGAAAGTTTGGAGAGAATCTGTAGAATTATAGCAGGGGTAAATCCAGCAATTTTTGAACTAAGATAGTAATAGTCTTTCCTTGTTATCGTAGTTGCTCTTAAGCAATTGAACAGCTAGGCATAACATCACTGGTCAGTGTATGTTAGATATTACCTTCAAGGTTCATTTCGTAACAAGCCTTGTAAATAAGTGAACTTGGTGTGTGAAGAATGTTAGTTTAGAATTACTGCATCCACGAATTTACTCCAGAAATCATCCCAACTCTCATTCTCGTTACCAGAGAATGTGGGTATATTGAAATGAGGTAATTGACATCAGGATCTGGATGTGCAGTAGAGGCTGTTGTTAATTTGTTTTTAGCAATTTGCTTTTTGAAGGGTTGAAGTTTAGCTGTACATCATCTTCATACTGGGCTAAATCATTTACAATGTCCTCAAGCTCAGTTTCACCTAGTGAGGTTTGGTAAAGTTCTGTCAAGTACAGATTCATATGCTGTTTAATATGCTCGAATTTGCCTTCAGCAATTGAGGTAAGTCTTCTAATTCAATGTAGTCAACAGGTGACTGTTGTGACAGATTTGACACTTGGTAATCTGTTGGGTCAAGTGACCTTTCAGACCAATAAGGGTCCTTTTCATTTTGTCAGCCGTTTCCATCTTGCTGGG
>WNGS01141634.1:0-12496 GCA_020271785.1 Procambarus virginalis
CAACAAGAATGAGAGGAGAAGATGAACCAGTAATGCTCGATCTGACATTTACCCTAAATGAGTGCGATATAAGAGAAGTTAAGATGGAAGCACCCTTGGGAATGAGTGACCACAGTGTGTTGAACTTTGAGTACCTGGTAGAGCTAGGAATTATCTCCGCCAAAAAAGAACTAGGGAACAACCTTCGTCACCCTCAGGACTTCATAGAAAGACTGCGCCTGCAGCCCTCTTGTAAGATGCTTAGTCTTGATGTCGACTCTCTGTTCACTAATGTTCCGCTTGATGACGTTCTCTCTTTCCTTAGACGGAAGGCGTCAGAGGGCCTCCTTCCTCTCCCACTTCCCACGGACGTTTTCCTCGATCTTATTAGACTCTGTGTTGACTAACTCTTTCTCTTTGAATGGTAATATTACACTCAAACTTTCGGGTGTCGCTATGCGTTCCCCTCTCCCCCTGTTCTTGCTAATTTCTACATGGAATACTTCGAAACTGTTCTTCTTCCTTCTATTGATACTCGTCCCTCTCTCTGGCTTCGCTATGTTGATGACATTTTTGCTTTATGGCCTCATGACCTTAATCTTTTCCAGCCTTTCCTCGCCTCTCTTAACAATCTGGCTCCTTCTATCCATTTCAAAGTTGAGTGGGAATCTAATTCCCTCCTTCCTTTCTTGACGTTCATGTTCACAGCTCTGTGTCTGGGTTCTCTTTCTCTGTCTACCGTAAACCCATGCATAGTGGCATGTACATTCACTTCTTTTCCTACCATCCTCCTTCTGTTAAGAAAGTGGCCTCGTCTCTCTCTTCCTCCGCGCTCTACGCATCAGCGACCCTCAGTTTCTTGATTCTGAAATTGCCTTTATCTACAAATCATTCTCTCGCCTTGGTTACCCTTTGCATTTCATCAACTGTGCCTACTCTCAAGCTAAACGAAATTTCTTTCATCCTAAACCTGCTTCCAACACTAGTAGCACTGTACTATGCCTTCCCTTCATATCTGAACTCAAAACTTTTACCAATACCTTTCGTCCTCTTGACATTAAACTCGCCTTTCGACAAACTACACACTTCGTAGCAATCTAGTTCACACTGCTCCTCCTGCTTCTAATGCTGCTGGTGTCTACTCTATTTCCTGTTCGTCTTGTCCTCTCCAATACTTTGGCGAAACTGGCCGTACACTGAATGACAGACTTAAAGAACACAAGAGAAGTGTTAAGTCTGCAGACACTAACAATGCTCTCTTCTGCCTTGTAAGGGATTCTAATCATCCCATTGATTGGTCTTCCTCCAAAATAATCTTTCCTGCCTCAACTCTACACAGACGCCGTCTTGTGGAATCGGCTCTAATACACAATGTACCCAACATGAACTTGAGTCATGGCTTTGTTTCTGTGGACTCTTCCTTTTCACAGTATATACTCAAATGCTCTAATCTTTCTAACAAACATAAGACCTAACATAAGCCTACCCCTTCTATTTTCTTTCTTTCTCTTTCCTTTTCTTTCTCTCTTCTCCCACGCTCCCTTGATATCCTCTTCTTATTCCTATCTCCTTCTCATTCGGTGGTTATAATAGGAGCTGCCTCGCATGGGCCAATAGGCCTTCTGCAGCTCTTATTACTATTACTATCCCCTCTACTACACCTTACTTTGCTCCTCAGCTCTCTCTTGCCTATTGATTGCCAGTCTCTCTACTTCCTCATCACAATCGACTTGAGAATGGTCCAGGACGGACCGAAACGTCGTCGTCCCTTCACCTTCTAGTGTGTGGTCTGGTCAACTAGGAAACAAAAGGCTGGCATACCGAAAGGGGAACTGTGAGGAGATGAGTAGTTTACTGAGGGAAATACCTTGGGACACAGACCTCAGAGCTAAGTCTGTACAAGATATGATGGACTATGGCACCCAAAAGTTTTAGGAGGCAGTAAACAGGTTTATCCCGGTCCAAAGGGAAAAATCCGAGAAGCAAAAGAAGAATCCAAGATATAATAGGGCATGTATGGAAGCAAAGGGACTAAACAAAAGGGCGTGGAGGAACTTCTGGAAAAACAGAACACCAGAAAGCAGAGAGAGATACCAGAGAACCAGGAGAGAGTATGTTAGGGTGAGAAGAGAAGCAGAGAAAAATTATGAAAATGATATAGCAAACAAAGCCAAGACCAAACAAAAGCTACTCCACAGTCACATCAGGAGGAAAACAACAGTGAATGAACAGGTAATGAAACTTAGAAAAGGTGAGGACAGGTATACAGAGAATAACAAAGAGGTGTGTGAAGAACTCAACAAGAGGTTCCAGGAGGTCTTCACAATAGATCAAGGTGAGGTCACTGTGCTAGGAGAAAAAGAAGTAAACAAGACGGCCTTGGAATGTTTTGAAATTACGAGATAGGAGGTCAAGAGACACCTGCTAGATCTGGATGTTAGAAAGGCTGTTGGTCCAGACCACCACGGCATAAAAGATAAAAGAGAGTCGCAAGCCAGCAGCCACCGAGAGCAGACGTGCTCCCAGGAGCTCCCGCCACCTACAGGACCATCCGAGCGTTGGCTCCGCCCACCTCACCCAGGATTGGTGCGCCAGCCAGCCAATCACAGCCGGCCGGCCGCTCAGCTGCCAGGCTCACACCCTGACAGTGCGCCACAAGCTCTCACAGCGTCAAGACACGCCGTGGCATCTGTACAGTGAACCAACCCAGATTTATAGACGCTTACATCAGTACGATGTTCTAATAAAATAACTCCACTCATCCTCATCCTTTCCCCCCCCCCCCCCTTCCCCCCATTCCCCACCCCTCCTCCCCAGTCTCTCCCTGCCTGTACCACAACACACCAAACACACACTCACACAATACACAATGCATAACCTACTAACAGTAGCATTAAGATGTGAATAAGGCTGTCTTTCTAAACTGTTTCTACCTCTTGTATTTCGCCACTCCAAACGATCATTCCCGAGCAGTAGCCAAAACCGGGTTCTTGAAATTCTTGCAGAGGTTTGATCGGGCATCTAACAGCCTTGTAGCAGGCTTAGGCTATCGATAGGTTCAATTACCACCTTGTCTAGTAGCTCTAGTTGCCTAACAACTAGAAGTTAGAGGCCTTGGCCGCACTAACTCCACCATCCACTTAGTCTACCTGGACACTCCACACCCACCCACATAGTATAGCTTAGACTAGGCTGCCTGGCCCCACAAAGCCATGGCGACCAAAGTCAGATTCACAGACGAATCTGGCCAGGCCCGTACTCCAGCACAACTACTTCATGAGATCCATGGGATCACCCAGATTTCATACAAAAATGTGTACAAAATTACGAATGGAGCCATCTTATTGGTACCCAATGCAGACCTTCCCGAACTCCTTTCGACCGACAACCTGAACAAACTAAAGGAGATCAGGATCACTGTCCACCCCCCAGCTGAATTCCAAGCCACACGCACCATCTTTGCTCATAGGGTGCATGACATCATCATGGAGCACACACTGGAAGAAATCACTAATGAAATTGAAAGGAAAAACAGAGAGGTAAAAATACTCAATGCCCATAGATTCACAGTCCAGTCCAACACCAATCAAGTACTGAAGCTTACTCTGGCTTCACCGGAGCAAGCAACACAAGCCTGCACCCAAGGCTTTTCTGCATTTGGCATCAAGGTTGAACCTGACAAAATCTACCCACAGAGGTTCTACAAACTTAAGCAATGCTTCAAATGCTTTAAGTATGATCACTATTCCAGCGCATGCAACAATGGAACCCCCAAGTGCAGCAGGTGCGCGGGGGAACACAACTACAGGGAATGCATAAACCCAACACCCAATTGTGCACTATGCAACGGTGCACACATTGCAATCTCGCATCTATGCCCTCGTAGGAAGGAGGCAATCAAGAATTGCAAGAAACGGCAGCAGCAGCCCGTCAACAGCAGCTAATACCGTTCCTGCCCCTCCTCCACCAAGAAATCCCTGGGGTAACCCCAACCAACAACAGGCCCAGTCGGTTGCTCAAGGGGGTCACCAAAGCAACCAACAACCCCATAACCCCATGGTCATACCTGAACCAACTCAGAACCATACACAACAGGCTTCAGCACCTAACTCTCTTGCACCAAACCCCGACCCTAAATCCAGCCTAGGGGCTGAACTCCTAACATTTGCCCAAATCCAATTTCCAGACAACCCTGTGAAGCTCCTAGGTTTCTGGAACTCTCTAAGGAAGGACAATGGCCTGCCCCCTGTCCACATGTCCCCGGACTCGCTTGCATACCTGTCTCCTAACACCACAACAACTGCTGGTCAGGCACAAGCACAACCCAGCAACCCCAACCCTAGTACCCCCCGCCCCCAGGCCTCTACCAACGCCCAGGAGACTCCAAACTCCCAGATCTTTACCGGCCCCTCCACCTCTGCAATCTGGCAAACACCCAAGTCCTCCATCCCTCCAGCATTCTCAAACGGGTTTATGCTCCAAGCCATCACAAACTCCCTTGCCATAAGGAACCCTAGACACACTAGGCGCATTGCACAACGCAGTTCCACAAATCGCCCTTACAAGAGAGTCAGGCCCGACTCTCACAGCCAAAGCTCATCCCCTGAGCTCAGGGAAAGGGCAAGCAGCCCCCCCAATCCTCCTTCAGCGAGCGACTCTAGCACCACTGATGTGGATATCATAAACAGCAGTGACTCCGAAGACCCCACATCGGCACTGCAACGTGCAGGAATCCCCAACCAATCCCCTGCAGGAACCGGGAACAAGATCCCTGGCTCAGGAAATTTACCCCCCACCTCAACAAATAGTAGTAACCAAACCGAACTTAATAACACTGGCGCTCGAGCCAAACAAACACATACGTCTCATAACCAATAATGGGGATCACAATCCTTCAGGTGAACATCAAACATTACTTCAATAATAGATACCTCCTCACTCTGGAGGTAGCCAGACTTAACC
Organism: Procambarus virginalis; assembly: GCA_020271785.1. Classification (NCBI taxonomy): domain Eukaryota; kingdom Metazoa; phylum Arthropoda; class Malacostraca; order Decapoda; family Cambaridae; genus Procambarus; species Procambarus virginalis. The sequence goes on from WNGS01141634.1 coordinate 4,942, forward strand.
CAGATGTTATCTTACTTAATGAAACAGCTGTTAGACAGGACCAGCACATCTCCATCTGGGGATATTCCACCAGGGAAATCAACAGGGGGATGTACAGTGGGGTGGCAATACTAATAAGAAGGGGGCTCTCTTACCGCCCCATCCTCATAGAAGATGACCACTTTCTGGCAATAGAACTCACCACTTCACACGGCCCCCTCATCGTCTGCACCGCATATCTACCACCTAGACTGGCCTACCTCCCCTCCATCCCGCTGAACAAGCTGCTCGATAGGAACCTCCCTACCATCATCGCGGGGGACCTGAATGCCCACCACCAGGCCTTATTCAACGCTCCCGCCAGGCCAGACCTCAAGGGCAGGCAGCTCTTCAATCTAATGCAAAACCGGGACCTCTCCTTCCAAGGCCCCCACTTTAAGACGTTCTTTGCGGGCAACGTGAGGGGCACCCCTGACATAGTGCTGACCAACAGAGACTGTGACCTGTTCCACTGCAGAGTAACCCCAGGCAAGAACGTGGGGTCGGACCACATCCCTGTGGTCACAACCCTCCAAGCATCCCCCTTCAGATATGTGGCGCCCCCCAGGCCCAGACTGGAAACAATACGTGCCAGGGACTATGACGCCTTCCTTGCGGAAGACCCCACCATTGAGTTCGGAAACCTCCCAACCCAAACAATCGACCAAGCGGTAAACACCATCCACAACCGCATCCAGCTTGCAACTGAGGCCACTTGCGAAATATCCACCACAAGGACCTACCACCAATATAAACCGACCCGGGAAATCAGAGGCAAAATGAATGAGTACCAGCGAGCCTGCCAAAGCCACTACCAAACTGGCCAGCCACCAGCATTGACCCTTCAAACACTCAGAAGGGAAACCATAGACCTTACGGGGGCTCACAAGAGCCACATATGGGGAACCCTTGTGAGGCAAGCCAACCAGTACAAAAGGGAGCCGGGAGCTTTCTGGCGTAAGATCAGACAGCTCTTGGGATCGGTTAACCCCAGCCTCACCCACCTCGAACACACGTTCCTAGACGAAGATGACGAAGAGCAACAAGAAAAAATAGAAGACCCACAAGACCAGGCGGACCTCATGGGCGCAGTATGGAAGAAGACTCTCACGGCTTCTAACAGCAGAGCCTTCAACAACACCCATTTTGAACGTGTCAACCAATGGACAACAGAAAACGCCGCCTCCCTCCACAGCACCCCTCTGATAGACCTGACAACCCTAGAAGACGACCACCCTCTAACAAGACCCATAACTATGTTAGAGATGAGAGGAGTCATCAAAAGCATTCGAGATAAGGCCCCAGGACCATCGGGGATCAAAGCGTTGCAGATCAAACTTCTACCAGGCAACCTTCTACAATCCATTCTCAACCTATTCAACGCTATGCTGGCGTCGGGTCACATTCCGGTTGCATTCAAGTCAGCCAAGATGATATTCATTCCCAAACCCAAGAAAGACCCCCACCAACCTGGCAACTACCGTCCAATCTCCCTCTTAGACACAATAGGCAAGTGCTTTGAAAAAATCGTGTCAAACCGTCTTAACTACTATATGGAGTATAACAACCTCTTCACTGAAAAACAATTTGGTTTTCGAGCACACAGATCAACCCAACATGCAATAAACATCATCTACGACGCAGTAAGCTCAATTCGCAAGCAAAAACAAGTAGCTTTGATTGCGACTAGGGACGTACACAAGGCCTTCGACAGCCTTTGGCATGATGGTCTTGTGTACAAATTAGCAGACTTACCAGCGCAAAACTGGACCCTCCTCAGGCTGGTCAGAAATTTTCTAAAGAATAGGCAAGTTACCCCCAACTTCAAGGCGAAAGAGGCCGCAGCCTTCACCCCAACAGCTGGAGTCCCCCAAGGGTCATGCTTGAGCCCCGTCCTCTTCAACATCTTTGTGAACGACCTGCCCCAGCCAGAGTATAGAGACACCATCATCGTGCAATTTGCGGACGACGTAACACATGTAATAACATCCAACCCAAGCAGCCAAGCGGCCAAGCATGCAACTGTAACCCGCAAGGCAAACGCGGAACTAGCCAGGACTGCTAACTGGGAAAGGAAATGGAGGATCACCACTAACCCAGAAAAGATTCAATTAAGCACTGTCGGATGTATGGCCTTCTCAATCGAAAATGAGGGAGGGATAAGAATCCGCGGTGAACCCATAGCCATCTCAAACTCCAACACAGTGCTCGGATACAACTTCAACAGACTACTCAACTCCTCCCAGTTTGTATCCCAGAAGACAGCAATGGCTCGAGGTTCGCTGGCGAGGCTCTTCCGCTTCAAGCAAGCCCCATCCCACATCAAGCTCCACCTGTACAGAATGATTATAAGGCCTAGCCTTGAATACCCTTACGTCCCCCTGAACCTCACCAACAAATCCAACATGCTGAAGATCCAACGGGTACAAAACAAAGCACTCCGCTTTGCGGAGGGCCTGACACTGATGGATAGGGTAAGAACTGACCAAATCCATGAAACGCTCAACATGAAGCCAATGAACATCAGGCTCAGCTACCTGGCCAGAAGACAGCTGTACCGCATGAAGAATATGTATATCCCAGACCCCGAAGATCCCTACGTAGCAGAAAACACCACCAGCGACTACGAGATCCGCGAACCACCACACAGAACTAGAAAAATCACTCTCCAACAAAAAGTGATCAGACATATCCACGATGAGGCCTTCCCAAGACCTCAAATACTAAGCGGCTTGCCAGACGACCCTGATGAGTGGCCCATCCCGGACCCCATCTACACCAAATGAAGAATAAAGGAAATAAATAAATAAATAAAAAAAAAAAAAAAAAAAATAAATAAAAAAAAAAAAAAATAAAAAAAAAAAAAAAAATAAATAAATAAGAAAAAAATATATATAAACAAATAAAACTACTACAAAAAAATATAAAACCAAAAAACCATTTGTCGTGATATCAGAAGTGTGACTACCCTGATGTTGTTAAGATTAACCTCCCTCAGCCAACTCCATCGGCTCTAGTGCTTTAGGACACCAACAAGGTCACAAACACTAGCCCCCCCAGCCAATGTACTGACAACCCAACATAACACATACACAAACAAACGACACATACACATATGTCAACCCATGGTGGACAGGCCACCGAACTTTCAATCCTCCTCTCTCTCTACACCCGCATCCTCTTCCTGAATTTCATCTCCCCATCCCTCTACCCCCCCCCCATCCTTTCCAAGCCCTTTGGACATCAAGCTGAAAGCTGTTGGTCCAGCACGGGATCTTACCATGGGTACGAAAAAAGTGTGCAGAGACACTTTGCTGCACACTCTCCATAGTGTATAGTAAGTCCACTGGAGACGGGAGACAAACCAAAAAATGGAAGAGAGCGTGTGGTCCAATATACAAAAAGGGCGACAGGCAAGAGGTACTGAACTACAAGCCAGTGTCCTTTACTTGTATACCATGCAAGGTGATGGAGAGATCAGAGAAAAAACCTAGTACACATCTGGAGAGAAGGGAGTTCGAGACAAATTGCCAACATAGGGTTCAGGGAAGGTAAATCTTGCCTGACTGGCTTAATAGAATTCTACAACCAAGTGACAAGATTAAGCAAGAAAGAGAAGGCTGGATGGACTGCATTTTCTTGGATTGTCGGAAAGCCTTTGACACAGTACTGAGGGGAGGGAGGATTGAGTGAGCATTTGAGTGGGGGTAGGTAGAGAGAGGGGTAGGGATGGTTTCTATGCATTGGAGGGTGGTGGTGTTGCCCTCCCCTCTAGTGTTACTGGGATGCTGGTTGTGGGTTCCCCTTTTGCCTCTGGAATGCTGTGTTGGGGCTGTGATTTCCTGGTTTACTAATCTCTCCCTGCACTTCTTCCTTGCTTCTGTTGCCATGACTCTCCTCCTTCGTCCTGTCCCTCTGGAGAAATTCTTTTTTGTATTCCTCCTGAGGATTTCTTACAGAGGAATTTTGTATTGCACACATTGTATTGTGTGTTGTGTGTGTGTATGTTTGTGTGTGTATGTTTGTGGGTGTATTGTTGTTGTGTGTGTGTGTGTATACTCACCTAGCTGTGCTTGCAGTGGTTGAACTCTGGCTCTTTGGTCCCACCTCTGAACCAACACACAACTATGTACAGATTCCTGAATCTACTGGGCTCTAACATATCTACATTTGAATCTGTGTATGGAGTCAGCCTCCACCACATCTCTGCCTAAATGTGTGTATTCACCTAGTTGTATTTGCAGGGGGATGAGCTCTACTCTTTCGGCCCGCCTCTCAACTGTTAATCAAACATTACTAACTACAATTCCCCCCCCCCCACACACACAGGAAGCAGCCCGTGACAGCTGACTAACTCCCAAGTACCTATTTACTGCTTAGCAACAGGGGTAACAGGGTGAAAGAAACTTTGCCCATTGTTTTCCCGCCGGCTTCCAGGATTGAACCTGGTCCCTAGGTCCACAAGTCAAGAGCTCTCTTCACTGAGCCAACCAGCCCCCTGGCTGGCTTTGTAGTCGCTTGTAGTCGTTGTAGTAACAAAAGTGTGTGTAATTACCTAAGTGTAGTTACAGGATGAGAGCTACGCTCGTGGTGTCCCGTCTTCCCAGCACTCTTTGTCATATAACGCTTTGAAAATACTGACAGTCTTGGCCTCCACCACCTTCTTAGCTAACTTGTTCCAACGTCTACCACTCTGTTTGCGAAAGTGAATTTTCTTATTTCTTCGGCATCTGTGTTTAGCTAGTTTAAATCTATGACCAATTGTTCTCAAAGTTCCAGGTCTCAGGAAATCTTCCCTAGTGTGTGTGGTGTGTGTGGGGGTGTACTTACCTATTTGTACTTACCAATTTGTGCTTGCAGGATCGAGCATTGACTCCTGGATCACGCCTTTCCAGCTATCGGTTGTTTACAGCAATGATCCTGTCCCATTTCCCTATCAAACCTAATTTTAAAGTAGAATAGGGTTGCTTCCACAACCTGTTCCCAAAGGCATTAATTTTTCCACTAGTAGTAGTAGGCATCCTTCAGTCTCGGGAGACTATGGAGTTGCGCTCTGGTTGTCAATCCTGGTGCAGCGTCTGGTGTGACTGATGAGGCCAATCCAGAGTGGCAGTCCATCCCACACTGAGCACAAATGAAGTCCGATTCTGGTCTGTCTTCCTGGCTACTGGCTTTCCTTCTCTGTCTCTTTGCCTCCGATTCCTTGGCAAGTGACTCCTCGAACTTGGAGAGACCTCTTTGAACAGACTGCCTCCAGGCTGAACGGTCTGCAGCCAGTGTCTCCCACATAGCAAGATCGACGTCCATGGCTTTCAGGTCCCTCTTGCATACGTCTTTGTACCGTAGCTGGGGCTTGCCTGGACGCTTTCCCTGCATCAGCTCCATACAGGAGATCCTTGGGGATCCTGCCGTCGCCCATTCGCACAGCGTGCCCGAGCCAGCGCATTCGTCTCTGTTTCAGCATGTGTACATGCTGGTGATTCTTGCTCTCCCCAAGACGTTGTTGTTTGTCACCTTGTCCTGCCAGGTGATGTCCAAGATGTGTCGAAGGCAGCGCATGTGGAAGGCATTCAGCTGTCTTTCCTGACGGGCGCGGAGTGTCCAAGACTCACTGCATAAAGGAGAGTGCTCAGGACACAGGCTCTGTAAACCTGAATCTTAGTATACTCAGTCAGCCTATTGTTGGCCCACACTCTCTTTGTCAGTCTCGACATGGTAGTAGATGCCTTACCGATGCGTTTGTTTAGCTCCGTATCAAGAGAGAGGGAGTCAGAGATTGTGGAGCCCAGGTACATGAAGTCGTGAACGACTTCCAGTTTGGAATCGGAGATGCCGATGTCAGGTGGGGAGTCCACTCCTTGTCCCATGACTTGTGTTTTCTTCAGGCTGATGGTGAGTCCGAAAGCCTGAGAGGCCTCGCTGAAGCGGGTCATGAGCCGTTGGAGGTCTTCGGCTGAGTGGGCAGTGACTGCTGCGTCGTCGGCGAAAAGGAAGTCGCGCAGACACCTCAGCCGAACCTTCGTCTTGGCTCTCAGCCTGGCGAGGTTAAAGAGCTTTCCATCCGACCTGGTCCGGAGGTAAATGCCTTCCGTGACAGATCCGAAGGCGTGCCGCAGCATAACTGCGAAGAAAATCCCGAATAGAGTTGGAGCCAGTACGCAGCCTGCTTTAACTCCACTTCGGATGTCAAAGGCGTCTGATGTTAGTCCATCAAAGACCACGGTGCCCCTCATGTTCTCATGGAAAGATCTGATGATGCTGAGGAGCCTGGGTGGGCATCCAATCTTGGGGAGGATCTGAACAGGCCATCCCTGCTGACGAGATCGAAGGCCTTCGTCAGATCTATGAAGGCTATGAAGAGTGGCTGCTTCTGTCATGTTAAAGTCAGTAGGAGGATTTACTCACAGGTACAGTCTTAAACTGAAGAAGCCTATGCCTGTTGACAACTAATTTCATCATAAATAAAATTGGCAGCTGAAATAAATCTCCGAACACTGAAGACAAGGGAGAATAGAGCTGACAAAATGAATTAAAGATTGAGTTTGGTACAATTAATATTAGCTGAGATAGTTTCTATGGGTCTCGGTGGATAGTCAGTAACAGCAGCCTAAACTATGCAAGTCACAGCGACAAATGTCACTGACCCAGCTGCAGCCCCGGAACTATTCTCGACGATAATAATTGACCACATTCAATCCTTTATGCATTTACAGTATCTTAGGGTAAGTCTTCACCAGAAGACCACATTTACAGTACCATCAGGTAAGTCTTTATCAGAAGACCATATTTACAGTACCTTCGGGTAATCTGCACAGAGAAGACCACATCTACAGTACTTTTGGGTAAGTCTTCAAGTGAAGACCGCATTTACAGTACCTTCGGTAAGTCTTCACTACAAGACCGCTTTACAGTACCTTCAGGTAAGTCTTAACAAGAAGACCACAGTTACTATGCCTTTGGGAAGTCTTGATAAGAAGACCGCAGTCATACAAGTCATTCTGGACTTTGTACCTTGGACAAACAGGAAAATCCTTACAATTACGTATGTCCCAACATGCTTATAGTGTAAAACTGCCCAAACGTCTAATGCTTTGTATCTACATACAAGTTTGTGTGATCACACTATTAATTGGGATGGGGCGAAAAGCATTGCCAATGCAATGGCTTTGTGAACGGAATTTATTGAGTCTGCCCTAATTAGTTAATGTCCAAATCTTCTCAATGTTATTACTGGCATGTACAAACTTGACCATTTTAAGTTACAATATTACACAACAGTTTAAGAAAAAACTCTGAAAGGGAGGCTCACAATGTCTCATTACAATTTATATTCATTTATTGTGTTCGTGAGGCTTTTCTTTAATCTTTCATCCTTATTCTCTGACCGCTTAATCCTCTTTGATCATTGTAAGCTAATCTATTCTGTTTTTGGTAATCTTTCCCTAGAGATGGGGTGGTCAGGTTCCAGGTGCTAGCCTGTATCCTCTCTCTCTTTCTCTAGTCAGTCTGGGGGTGACAACGGCTTTAACTGGCCGAA
>WNGS01141637.1:0-21449 GCA_020271785.1 Procambarus virginalis
ACAGTGCTGCTGAAGTATTCCAGCACAATCATCAGCAGGTATTGCAAGATATACCTAATGCTGACAACATGTCTGATGACATCATTGTTATGGCCGTACCCAAGCTGAACACGACAAAGCTCTTCGTGCAACATTGCAACGCTTACGAGAAAAGAATTTGACGCTAAGCCGAGCAAAGTGTGAGTTCAATCAACATAAAATTGAATTCTTTGGACATGTACTTATGTGACAAAGGTCTGTCTCCAGATCCTAAGAAAGTTGCAGATATCAAGAATGCTGCACCTCCTTCAACATCCACTGAAGTACATAGTTTTCTGGGAATGGCAAACTACTGTTCTCGCTTCATTCCAGATTTTGCTACCATTACGAAGCCTCTACGTGAGCTCCTGAAGAAAAATGCATCATGTACTGGAGCGATATCGAGCAAAATGCATTTGATGCTGTGAAAGATGCACTAGTAGAAAATGCGACTGCTGCATACTTTGATCCATCAATGGACACTGAGTTAACGGTGGATGCTAGTCCTGTTGGTTTAGGTGCTGTGTTAGCCCAACACAAACCTGGTCAACCAGATTCAAGAGTAGTAATTGCCTACGCCAGCCGTTCTCTCACAGATGTTGAGCAACGATACAGTCAGACAGAGAAGGAAGCTCTTGCTCTTGTATGGGGCTGTGAACACTTCAATGTGTATCTGCTTGGTGCACCCTTACCACGATAGTCACTGACCACAAACCGTTGGAGACCATCTTCAATAATCCAAAGTCCAAACCACCAGCTCGCATTGAGAGATGGGCTCTTCGTCTGCAACCATACAACTTTACGGTGAAATACAAGCCAGGTGCAGGCAATCCCGCTGATTACATCAGTCGACATCCTGCCAACAGTTTCACCATCACCAAGCATCAGCAAGTTGCCGAGGAATATGTACACTCTGTAACCTGTGATGCAGTCCCTAAGGCTCTCACTCTTGATGAAATCCGTACTGCAACCCTAGAGGACCCAACTCTGCAAGCAACAGTGGATGCATTGACTAAGAAAAAGTTTCCACGCATCCCACCCTCAGGAGTTGACCAAGATGCATTCAAAGCACTTGAACGCATCCAGACAGAATAAGTGTTACGCAACAACGCGACACCGTGCTGCGAGGTACTCGTATCGTCATTCCAGCTGTTCTCCAGCAACGTGCTCTGAAGCTTGCACATCAAGGACACCAAGGTCTTGTAAGGACCAAACAGCTGCTACGAGAAAAGGTGTGTTTCCTGGCATTGATCGTCAAGCTAAGGACATGCATGATGCCTGTGTCCCTTGCCAAGCTGCAGTGGATACTTCAAGACCAACACCTCTACAACCTTCACCACTACCTGCTGCACCATGGATGGAAGTATCGATGGACTTCTGTGGACCGCTACCAACTGGAGAGTACTTGATGGTAGTCATTGATGATCACTCACGTTATCCAGAAGTAGAAATCATCACTTCCACATCTGCAAAGGCTGTCATCCCGAAACTCGACAAGATCTTTTCAAACTTTGGCATTCCTGAAGTTGTCAAGACGGACAATGGACCGCCATTTAATGGACAAGACTTTGTCAACTTTGCTGAGCATATTGGATTCAAACACCGCCGTGTGATGCCACTACATCTCAAGCAAATGGAGAAGTAGAGAGATTCATGCAACCTCTCATGAAAGCGTACGCTGTGCTCATGCCGAAGGACGATCCTGGAAACAAGCTATGTATGCTTTTCTCAGGAACTACCGTGCAACACCGCATGGAACACTGGGCAAGTCGCCTGGCGAACTTTTATTTGGACGTCCTATGAGAATCGCACTACCTGTCATGCCAGCCAAAGTAACGGATAAACGTCTCGCTCAGAAGGATGCACTAGCGAAGGCAAAATGAAAATTGCTCATGATCAACGTGCAAAGGAACAATTCATAAAGGTTGGAGATACTGTTCTCGTTAAAAAGAAAAAAGAGGGAAAGCTAGATATGCCGTATGATACAAAACCATATAAAGTGATTAGTGTAAAAGGAACTATGGTAACAGCGAGTAATAGAGATCATAGTATAACACGTAATATGGCTTATTTCAAAGTGATTCCAACTAGTGTAGAAAATGATGAAGTGCAAAGTCGTGCAAAAGAAAAAGAAAAAATGAGTTATAACTCGATAAACAATTCATCGAGGGATGTTTTTGTATTTAAGGACTCTCGTCCAAACGACATGTTAAACGCCCTACACGATATGATGATTAATTGTGTTCCTATGTAATGCAAAGTATTTACTTGTTATGCTGAACTAAGTTTGATATTGTTTGAATAATGCAGATCTCTCATTCAATATTTTGTAACTTTGTATTACAGTTTCTTTCATGTTTGTTTAACATTGCATATGTATTTTTAACATTGAAATCCTTTGTGGTAAAGATTGTTTAAATTCTTTATGTGCTTAATTAATGTTAAATATATGCAATATCTCTTGACATGTTAATAACTTACTTTGTGTCAATAACTTTGCTTTGTGCTACAAGCATGGTAGACATCCTGTATTCATTCTTTTTAAAGAAAAGGAGGGATGTCATGTTCACAGAAAATGGTACCATCCGTTTTCTATGTGCGGCGGCTGGACGCCACTAGAGAGGAGGTAAACAAAGCACACAGGACGCCTGCCAAGCTTGGGAGCTACTCTATCATGTAATCGTTTATTATTATTAAAGTCAGTAACCAGGAATGACTTTACATCAACCTTACTACCAAGACTATCTCAGCTACACACAGACACCACAGGTAGTTGTGATTAACAGTATCAAAGGCTTTACTTAGGTCAATGAAGAGTCCAATCGGAAACTCATTTTTGTCAAGGGCTGTGTAGAGAATGTCATGGAGACTAATGATTGCATCATTGGTGCTCTTTTGGGACCGGAAGCCAAACTGGCAGGGGCTGAGTATGTCGAATTTTGCGAAGTAGGAATAGAGCTGTTTGTAGATAATTTTTTCAAATATTTTGATAGAATGGGAAGATTTGAATTTGGTCTATAATTGTTTATGTCCGCCGGATTGCCTCCTGTATGGACTGGCGTTACTCCTGCTTTTTTAAGGATATCTGGGAAGGTATGACACTCTATAGATTTGTTGAAAAGTAGAGCTATGGGTGGGGCAAGGGCAAGGGAGGCGCTCTTGTATACAATGGACGGAATTTCACTGGTGTTCCCTGCCTTGGTTTTTAGAGTGTATGATGGACACAACATCTGCCGGGCTGATTGGTGAAAGGAGAAGATTGTTTGGATAGCTGCCTGAGAGATATGTGTTAATATGTGTCTGAGTCTGTGGGATTTTACTGGCAAGATTAGCACCAACAGATGAAAAGAAGCTATTAAGTTCTTTTGCCATTTCTAAATCAGTTGACCGTGTATACCCATCCTTATAGAGTTTTATTTGGTTATGTGAGTATTGTTTAGTTCCTAGGATACTAGAGATTGTTTTCCATGTGCTTTTCATGTTGCCTTTTGCTTCATTGAATCTATTCACATAATATGAAAGTTTGAAAGTTTCTAGGATACTAGAGATTGTTTTCCATGTGCTTTTCATGTTGCCTTTTGCTTCATTGAATCTATTCACATAATATGAAAGTTTTGCCTTTCTTATGATACTGGTAAGCATTGATGAGTACCTTTTAGCTACTTCCTTTGAAACTAGGCCAATCCTAATTTTCTTTTCATATTCATGTTTCTTGTTGATTGAGTTGAGAATGCCACTTGTGAGCCATGGATTGTTTAATCTTTTGCCAGTTACTTGCTTGGTAAGAAGGGGACAATGAAGGTTGTAGAGGCTTAGAGTTTTGTGAGGAAGAGGTTAGCTAATGAATTTATATCCTGGGTATTATTGAATTCAGAATCCCAGTTAATATTGTGAAGTGCATTTGTAAGATTGCCTAAAGCTGATTCACTGTGTAACCTGAAGGAAAGTTTCTTGCTTTTTGGTGGTGTTATGTCCATGTTCGCTATGAGAAAGGTAGGATAGTGGTCAGTTGTTCTGTCGTAGATTATACCAGATACAAGGGGAGCTGTTATGTTTGTCCATATGTGATCCAAGGTAGTGGCTGATGTTTGAGTGACTCGGGTAGGTTTGATGATTGTGGGGATTAGCATACAGGCGTTCATGCAGTTAGTGAAGGTGAAGGTGAGAGCAATTTTGTTGTTAGTGAAGTGAAGGTGAACGGGTTACCTACGTGACTGACCTGGGGCATGTTTTGCATGGCAGTATGGGTGAGCAAGCCACTTGCTGAGATATTTGTAGTTTGGGGTGTTATGTGCGTTTTTGTGGTTTGAGAGAAGAGGGCAGTTGACACATTAGGTAGAGTTTGATGAATTTTGTTTAGTATGGGGGCTTCCTATTTGTGTGGTCTGTGCGTTTTCTGTGGTGCTTCGAGAGGCGCTGCAGGGAGAACTATAATGGATGAATTGTTAATAGTAATTCTATTTGGATACAAGTCACTCCGTACATTGACAACATCGCACACTAATATTTTTACCACTTCGGACACCAGCTTTCGACGTTTCGCATATGTGTACGTGTTCCATTTTAAAACGACAATATAATGCTATTAACAATTAAAATCTTCTACTTAACAGGCATATAGTTATTAAATGAAGTTTAGTGAAGTAATAGACATAATCCGGAGTTCGTAAGGACGCCGCCCGCCAGCGTAAACACAACACACCCGAATGCCCACAAACACGATACAACGCACAAAACACAACACTTCTGTCAGTTTTTGGATAAACTCCTTTTATATTTATTATGTGATAGTTATACTTGTATAAAATGATAACTATTATAGGTAAGTGCCTAATATTTAATATTAATCAATAAAAAAGAAGTCAGAAGCCACACGCCTGTCTGCACATGTCTTTTGTGTAAAAGTATTTTGGGCGTTGATGTACTTGTGCGCTAGCTGGCGTTCACAACTGTTCTCGCCTACAAGCATTAGAATTAAACAAACGAATTTATTTTTTTATTTATATACAAGAAGAGAAGGCTACCCTTGAGTCTCTAATATTCATCTGATCACTGGTCTCCCATTTGGTTCTCATTGCTTTATCTTACTACTATTGAATGTCAATAACCGTATTATGCAATTTCAATTTCTTCTATTTCTTTCTTTATTATGCACCCCATACCCATCCCGTGGGCGGTGGTGTAAAGGATTACAGAGGCATATAATCGGTTCAGGAACTGAACCCTCTAGTTCGTTTAGCTAAGCAAATAACAATGTTTGACGCTAGTTACAAAATTATTAATGTTGTATACACATGTACACACTCTCATACATACATACATTATATATATATATATATATATATATATATATATATATATATATATATATATATATATATATATATATATATATATATATATATATATATACGTATGATATACATATCATATAAAGATATACATACATATTTAATCACCCACACAAATACACACATCAATAATCTTTGTGTCACAAGTGATCAACAAGAGGCTCACAACAGTCACTATACAAGGCACTTTACATCTATGGTGAGTCACACAGTTACTAGTCTTGCTGCACACCCACCCAACTGGGCGGCAGCTTTACAGTCATGTGCTCCACACCCACCCAGTTGGGCGGCAGCTTTACAGTCATGTGCTCCACACCAACCCAGCTGGGCGGCAGCTTTACAGTCATGTGCTCCACACCGACCCAACTGGGCGGCAGCTTTACAGTCATGTGTTCCACACCCACCCAACTGGGCGGCAGCTTTACAGTCATGTGCTCCACCCCCACCCAACTGGGCGGCAGCTTTAAAGTCATGTGCTCCACACCCACCCAACTGGGTGGCAGCTTTACAGTCATGTGCTCCACACCCACCCAACTGGGCGGCAGCTTTAAAGTCATGTGTTCCACACCCACCCAACTGGGTGGCAGCTTTACAGTCATGTGCATGCATTACCTGCAGTAAGCAAATTTTGGATACTTCGCTAAGATTTCGGGCAGCACATCATTATGAATGAAGTACTTACACATTTCATTATGGAACCTTAATCAAGTTGTCCTTCAGCATTTTGTGGTGTTCAGCTACCCTTATCTTCTGTATGTTCCTCACATTACCAGTATACACAAACATTGACATGTAGGGATATAGACTCTCAGATAACTTAGTAATTTAAATGCACAGTAGCAGTCCTAGGCGTTCAATCCCCGACCGCCGTCCAAGTGGTTTGGCACCATTCCTCCCCATCCCATCCCAAATCCTTATCTTGATCCCTTCCCAGTGTTAAATAGTTGTAATGAACAGGCACTATACATACATACATATATATATATATATATATATATATATATATATATATATATATATATATATATATATATATATATATATATATATATATATATATATATATATATATATATATATATGTCGTACCTAGTAGCCAGAACGCACTTCTCAGCCTACTATGCAAGGCCCGATTTGCCTAATAAGCCAAGTTTTATGAATTAATATATTTTCTCAAATTTTTTTCTTATGAAATGATAAAGCTACCCATTTCATTTTGTATGAGTTAAATTTTTTTTATTGGAGTTAAAATTAACGTAGATATATGACCGAACCTAACCAACCCTACCTAACCTAACCTAATCTATCTTTATTGGTTAGGTTAGGTTAGGTAGCCGAAAAAGTTAGGTTAGGTTAGGTTAGGTAGGTTAGGTAGTCGAAAAACAATTAATTCATGAAAACTTGGCTTATTAGGCAAATCGGGCCTTGCATAGTAGGCTGAGAAGTGCGTTCTGGCTACTAGGTACGACATATATATATATATAATTATATATATATATATNTTCGTCTGTGATGTTGGCGATGAAGGCTCGAGCTGCATGGCTGCCGCCTCACACCCTTGTGGAATGCCGAACCCGAGCTGTTTTGGCTTCAGCATGTTGGCCGCTGCATCACTAACTGTTCTTGCAGCTGCCTTTGCGACGAGAAGCCGGAGAGAATTGCCCACAGCTATTGGTCTGATCCCTCCATCCTTTTTCTTTAGAGCACAGATATATATATATATATATATATATATATATATATATATATATATATATATATATAACTGAAAACTCACACCCCAGAAGTGACTCGAACCCATACTCCCAGCAGCAACGCAACTGGTATGTACAGGGACGCCTTAAACCACTTGACCATCACGACCGGACATAAGGAAGTGATAGCCGAGGCTATATGAACCACTTCCCCGCCGGCACTCGGTTATCTACTTGTATCTAGTCCTGGGACCATTCAGGCTTGTTTGCACTTGTGTTCCTCACGTGTTGCCCCCAAAAATGAGGTGATTTGATAAAATGCTATGCCCAAGATTACCATCCGAGTGCCGGCGGGGAAGTGGTTCATATAGCCTCGGCTATCACTTGCTTTTGTCCGGTCGTGATGGTCAAGTGGTTTAAGGCGTCCCTGTACATACCAGTTGCGTTGCTCCTGGGAGTATGGGTTCGAGTCACTTCGGGGGTGTGAGTTTTCAGTTGTATCTAGTCCTGGGGACCATTCAGGCTTGTTTGCATTTGTGTTCCTCACGTGTTGCCCCAAAAAAAGAGGTGATTTGATAAAATGCTATGCCCAAGATAACCATCCAGGTGCCGGCGGGGAAGTGGTTCATATAGCTCAGGCTATCACTTCCTTATGTCCGGTCGTGATGGTCAAGTGGTTTAAGGTATCCCTGTACATACCAGTTGCGTTGCTCCTGGGAGTATGGGTTCGAGTCACTTCGGGGGTGTGAGTTTTCAGTTGTATCTAGTCCTGGGGACCATTCAGGCTTGTTTGCATTTGTGTTCCTCACGTGTTGCCCCAAAAAAAGAGGTGATTTGATAAAATGCTATGCCCAAGATAACCATCCAGGTGCCGGCGGGGAAGTGGTTCATATAGCTCAGGCTATCACTTCCTTATGTCCGGTCGTGATGGTCAAGTGGTTTAAGGCATCCCTGTACATACCAGTTGCGTTGCTCCTGGGAGTATGGGTTCGAGTCACTTCGGGGGTGTGAGTTTTCAGTTATATATATATATATATATATATATATATATATATATATATATATATATACATATAATATAAACAATTTTGTTTTTCTTAGATAAAACACAATACTTTGCTGTATAAAGAACATGATCATAGCAGTATATAATGGATACCTTTCTACACTGTTTTTTTACTGCTACCACACCCACCTATGGGGTGGGTCTATCTGTCACCCCGCCTCTGATTCCATTGTTTGATAAGTGGCTCTATCTGGCTATAAAATTACTACTTCCCTAGTACGATATATGGTAATTCTTGTACTACGCATTATAATTTACTAACTCTACTAACCAGTAAGGTAGTGAAATTAAATTCATTTAATTAAGGCGTAGTACTGCCCAATTTCTCCCTAGAATCATGGCCATGGTGTTGTGTCAGCCACCCTGCGAGAGGGAATAATTTCTACGTATTAATGGATCGAATTGTATCCAGCCTCATTTACCTTTCTTTATTAAGGATAATCGATTAATAATAGATTTACTTTCATTTGATAGTATATAATTCATATGCAGGCGAGGAGTCACAATAACGTGGCTGAAGTATGTTGACCAAACCACACACTAGAAAATGAAGGGGCGACGACGTTTCGGTCCGTCCTGGACCATTCTCAAGTCGATTGTTGTGAGGGAAGTTGTTGTTGTTTTGTATCATAGGTCTGTAGTGAACTACATTAGGTCTGCAGTTGACCTTTAACAACTGAATTGCAATACCGTAGTCGTTATCGCTATGAATTAGATGTTCGATAACTGCCTTTGCTTCACCTTGAAGTGTACTTCGCAAATAAAGAAATTTACTAGGTTTACTGACTGAACCCTTTGAGTTCACTAAAGAGTCGAATGTGTTCCAATAACATTCGAAATTCTCATCATCCCTACTATGAAAGTGAGGTAGATCAATGGTAGGAAGATGAACTTCCTGGAGTGTTTCACGTATATTAGTATCACTCGTGGTCAGAATATTTTGAGAAAATGAGTTGCTTTTCAGTCGTTCGAGAGATTGTGTTAATTTGTCTAGATGAGCTTAGATACCCTCCTCAAACTGTTCTGTCTCGGCCTGGAAGGCGTATAGTTTATCTGGCTCAGCATTTTGTTGCATGAGGACTCATAATCATCTGTAGCCTCATTTGCTCTCTGCAATATTTGCTTGGCCACCTCTATGTGGTTTTGTAATACTTTGGCTGTGACACCTGACTGAAACAGCTGATCACACTTATTCAGCTGTCAAGTCACATGGCCTTTGTGACACGTGTATGATCTAAATATAATTGGCTGTTGCTGGACATTCGCCTGATGCACAGTTTGTGGATTTTGGTTTAGTTGGTCCCATGATTTGGTTATGCAAATGGGGTACTGGTTCATATATACGTGGAACCAGTACGGTTACTGATAGCCTAGTATTCAATTTCTTAGTTAAGCTGTGTTATTCTACCTTATGTAGAGGTTTGCTTACCTAGCTAACATGAAATAGCTAAGATTTGAGTAGTACTTGGATTCTATTACGGCTGCACCTCTTGCTGAAACCTAGCAGCTAGTTCATTTTCACTTTTGGTTGGTATAGTGACACCTAGTAACACTCAAAGATGAACACAGTAATATAAATAAGATATGAAAACATAGTTTGAGTAAAATAATGATAAGTCCCACCCTGATTTGGGTCTGCACAATATTAAATGTTACTAGGTTGTACTGCTTGGTACAGTGCTAGTCTAATGGTAATCCTACCTAACTAGGTTGGCATGATTTAGTACAATTCCAGTCTAAAAATCCTACCCTACATGGGTTGGCATATACTATAATACTACTGATGTGCAATTTCAAGGTAGTGCTATGTTTTTGGATTTTATGATTTTGTTTATATAGAGTATATACAGGTATGATTATATATGGCAGATATCCTACTGTCGTATATGGTTATGTTTGGCAGATATCCTACTGCCGTATATGGTTATGTGTGGCAGATATCCTACTGCCGTATATGGTTATGTGTGGCAGATATCCTACTGCCGTATATGGTTATGTGTGGCAGATATCCTACTGCCGTATATGGTTATGTATGGCAGATATCCTACTGCCGTATATGGTTATATGTGGCAGGTATCCTACTGCCGTATATGGTTATATGTGGCAGGTATCCTACTGCTGAGAATTTTATATATGGCAGGTGTTGACCAGGCCACACACCTTCATTTACTCCAGTCCTGACCCCCTTGCTCTAAATGCCACAGTAAATACTGAGCTAAATAAAGTCCATCTTTGGCTAACTGCCAACAAACTCACCCTTAACATTGACAAAACTTTCTATATGCTGTTTGGCAATAAATCCTCTAATCAAATAAATCTCAAAATAAACAATACCCAAATTTGTAACAAACTAGATGGAAAATTCCTTGGCGTTCTTATTGATCATAAGCTGAATTTCCAGGGACACATTCTAAATATATAAAAAAAGTTTCAAAAACTGTTGGCATTCTTTCTAAGATCAGATATTATGTACCCCGCCCTGCCCTGGTGACTCTCTATTACTCCCTCATCTATCCATACCTCAAGTATGGTATTTGTGCTTGGGGTTCTACTACCCAAAATCATTTACGTCTTCTAATTTCTCAACACAAATCTGCTATTAGGACAATATCCAACTCTGGCCCCAGACATCACTCGGTACCCCTACTCAAATCTCTAAATATGTTAGATATTAAGTCACTGCACATTCTCTCATGTGTATTATACATATAAAAAACGCTGAACTGTAATGCCAATCCTGACCTCAAAAGCTTCATTGAAGGTTGTAACAGAACCCATGAGCACCACACCAGAAATAAATACAGTTTTGATATTCCAAGAGTACGACTTAATCAAACTAGAAATGCTCAACAAATTAAGGGACCCAGAATGTGGAATGACCTTCCCAACCATGTTAAAGACTGTACCTCTCTTAACCAGTTTAAGATAAAAACGAAACACTACCTAATAAATTCCCTGTAACCTACCTTACCCCTCTATTGTCAACCCATGTCTGTTATCTTTTTTTTAATCAACGCTGTTTGTTGACCTATTGTACTTGTGCTGCTTTTTCAGTCATGTTCCCCCCATTTTTTATCTTTTTTTGTGTTTGTTCTCAACACATTTTGTTCTTTATACTCAATTAGTATTAAGTTTTAGATATTAATGTTTTTCCTGCCCGAAACGCATTGCGTAATAGTGGCTTTAGGCATTGTATGTACTAGCTCTATCTATAAGCCGATCAAATTATGTAAAATCACTTTTATGTATGTACCTTACCTGAATAAACATATTTATTTATTTATTTATTATTTATTAGGTGGTGAAGGGACGACAACGTTTCGGTCCGTCCTGGACTATTCTCAAGTCGATTGACCACAATCGACTTGAGAATGGTCCAGGGTGAACCGAAACGTCGTCGTCCCTTCACCTTCTAATGTGTGGTCTGGATAACATTCTTCAGCCACGTTATTGTGACTCATCGCCAGCATATATGGCAGGTATTCTGCTGCCGTAAATGGTTATATGTGGCAGGTATCCTACTGCCGTAAATGGTTATATGTGGCAGGTATCCTACTGCCATGAATTCTATACGTGTGGCAGGAATCTTACTGCTGCGAATAAAAATAATTATAGCCTAGCTCTTGACAATATTCCTTGATTAAAGAGTATAATGTTATCCAGCCCGTCCTCCAAAAATGGGGAGGCAAATGTAACAGCACAAGTAAGTGCTCTTATGTACTATTCATAGCAGTCAGGAATTGTACCTATTTTCACTTAGTATTAAACTGTACTGTCAAATATATTGTGAATGTTTGAGTTTACCTGAAAAGCTGAATAGAAAACCAAGACCTTACCTAATCTTCATAGTGTTTGAAGATAAGCATTTTATTGCTTTATAATTACAATTAGTACTTAACCTATATTGATATTACAGTTTTATAAAACTAATAAAACAAGACAAAAATATATTGAACTTGAAACTTGAGCTTGAAAACTTCATCCTAAAATTCTGAGTGTCTTAACAGAAAACGAGGAGAATAAATGGGGAGGTAAATGTAACAGCCCCATAAGTGTAATTATGTACTGTGTATGCTGTTACGTACCTCTATAAGCTACGTAATTAAATACATTAATTTGTACTTCTACATTAATTTGTACTTATATATATGCCTTGTTTTATCTGATTATATGTATGTACATCTAAATATTCTTTACTTGTATGTAAGATATGTGTTGCCTGATTTATGTGTTGAATTAGGCCTAACTTTTCCACTCGTGGGAACGATTAGAGTTTCTTTGTTGGTTCACGGTTGATTTCGTGGGAAAGTGGTTTTATCTATGATCATCAGTAGGAAACACTGATGGGAATTCTGTAATTGTTTGAACATTGGGGGGCAACACTCCGTGAGAGACTTCTAGTTCCTGGTGGCGGGGAGCGTTGCCAATATTTTTCCTTTGTTATTTTATTTTAATTACTGCATGTATTAATAATTACATTATTTTTGTTATGCATGTTATTCTGACCATTTACTAAGTTACTTTAAGATTACTCTTGTCACATTATTTTGCTCGATGTAAGTTTAATTAAATAATGTTAGTTTGGCAATTTTCCGCGGGCCAGAAGCAATGTTTTTGACTCCCGCAGTTTTAGTATTCAGTAACTTGCACGGGACAGGAGAGATAACAACTTGGGAGATAAGTCTGTTAATATTTGTTTTGCCATACATACATTTATATTATAAGAGAGACAATACTCGAATTTGCTTTTATAAGTGAACTTGTCCATCTGTGCTATATATATATAATATCTTGTACTTATATTATTGTTAATATATATATATAATAATTTATATGTATATTTCTTAGTCCTAAGGGATAAATACTTTATTTATTGCTTGTGCCAATCATGTGGTTACACTGGTGACCCGCTCTATATTACAGCAATTCTATGACCCTAGGCAACAAGTTTCTTAATGCTGTACAGGGGTTACGAGCCGTAACGAACGATCTGGTAACATAGTTATGGGGACCTGTGCCAGGAAATATTATTCCCACTTAAACTTAACTGTGCTAATCTAACCTTGTCTTCCTAGGTACCAGTGTCTTGTGTGTTTTCTGCTATTAACTATTCCATGTGCCATGCAAGCCTTCCTGTGTGTCAAGTAACAACGTTTCACGATTCATGGGTTCGTATCCTGGCCGGGGAGGATTTACTGGGCGCAATTCCTTAACTGTAGCCTCTGTTTAACGCAACAGTAAAATGTGTACTTGGATGAAAAAACGATTCTTCGCGGCGGGGATCGTATTCCAGGGACCTGCCCGAAACGCTACGCGTACTAGTGGCTGTACAAGAATGTAACAACTCTTGTATATTTCTCAAAAAAAAAATAATTTTGAGGTAAGTCATCCTATAACTTTTGTTTGTGCAGTGAGGCCAAGCGAATTTTCAGTGTGGTGAAAATTTTACAGTGAAGTGAAGTACAGTGCCAGTGTGTTTATTATTATTGTTGTGAATCAAGTGCCAAGTGTTAATCACGATGGAGGACCAAGTGTTGTTGTTGTTGGCTCGACCAAACTTTGAGGGAATTAAAAACCTAACAAAGTCTGCGTTAGTAAATATGGCCAAAAAGCTAGAATTAACCGCCAGAAATAGCATGACTAAGGCACAAATTCTGAGAGTCATAGTGACACATTTTGTTGAGAACCAAGAATTAGGAGAAGAATGTCTGGAGGAAGTTAGAGAAGAGTCAAGTGATCAAATTGCTTTAAGGCGTCTGGAGTTAGATGCACAAGTAACGTATGCTAAACTTGAAGCAGAAATTATTAGAGATTGAGGCTCAAGAAAAAGCAAACGAATGTGCAAGGCAACAGAAATTATTAGAGGCTGAAGCTCAGCAGAGGGAGCTTGAGACTAGGCGTTTAGAACTTGCGGCACAAAACCAGAGAGTTTTAATGGAGTTGCAACTAGAAGCAACAAAGAAGGAACAATTAGAGATTCAACAACAAATGGCTGACACTAATTTCAGGCTTGAAACACAGCATATGGCAGCTGGGCATGGAAATTCTAGTAATGTTTCAATTAATAATGATAATAATCCCATAAGGATGAGTAAATATATAGAATTACCCAAGTTTAATGAGGAGGATCCTGAGGTTTTCTTTGCACATTTTAATAAGATTGCCATCAGTATGAACTGGCCAAGGGATCAATGGGTAGCAATTATGCAGTCTCAATTTAAGGGGCGTAGTCAGGAGGTTTTTACATCCCTACCTGACGCTCATAGTTTTGATTATGAATTTGTAAAGAAAAGCATCTTAAATGCTTATCAATTAAATCCAGAGGCACACAGGCAAAAATTTAGAAACCTAAGGAGGGTAAGTGATCAGACAATAGCTGATTTTACTCGTCAAAAGACGAAATATTGCAACAGATGGTTAAAGTCACTTTCAGTCACAGAGTTTGATGCTTTAAAGAATCTTCTTATCATGGAAGAAGTATTGTCTTGTCTCCCAGACAAATTGTCTACTTTCATGGCAGAACAAAAGAATGTAACAGACATTTATGAGCTGTCAAAGCTCGCTGATGAGCATGAGTTGTTGACTAAGGCCCAGTTTACGGCCACTTCACCTAAGTTTAATCGTAAAGTAAATCATAATGCTCACAGAACTCCTTATCAGAATCCCTCCAGTCCTAATGCTCCAGTTACTCCCATGAGCTCTTTTCTTACAAAACCTAATCCTGCTACTTCATTGTCAGGAATGTCAAATATTAATAAGGTTAATTCTAAACCTACAGTTGGTTCTACAGGTGTGTCCACTGTAAGGTCCTGTTCCCATTGTAAGAAAAAAGGCCATGGAATTAATTCCTGTTTTATCTTGCACCCTGAGTTACGACCAACTGGTCTCATTTATTGTAGAGGTGTGCAAAATAAATTTACTAATAAACATGTAACTGTAAACCCCAATTGGGTGAAACAGTATTCTCCATATATGTCTTCAGGTGAAGTTTTGTGTGTTGATGGAAAGTGGAAGCCGGTGAATATTCTTCGTGATACTGGTGCTTCCCAAACCTTAATTTCATCTAGTATACTTTCTAATGTTGAAAAGAGACATACTAGAAAGTTTGTTGTTCTTCAGAGTGTTGCAGGATGTCAAACTGTACCTCTGATAAATGTTACTTTAAGATCCACCATTACACTGAGTTTATGCACTGTGGGTGTTTGTACACAGTTGCCCATCCCAGGTGTGGATGTTATATTGGGTAATGATGTGGCCATAAATCATGTTGTGGGTGAGAATGATCCCCGTTTGTGTAAACAGCCAGTTGCAGATCATGTTTATCCTGCCTGTGCTGAAGTTAGTTCTATGAATGAACCTGTTGTAGTAGATGGTGTTGTCCATCCTACCTGTGCTGATGTCAGTACTATTATAAATCCAGTTGTCAGTTCTACTGTTGTTACTCAAGCCTTTGTTCCAGTAACCAGTACCCCTTCAGTGGAGAAGTGGGATGTGGTTGTTCCAGATTCCTGTGTGGCCGATTTAGTTGTTGAGAGTAAGCCTGATGCTATGACTCTGCTTTATTCCAATAAATTGGGAAAGGATGTCCATGTACCAGTGTCTTGCCCGCTCACTACGAACGTTGTGCCAGGAGTTGAGAGAAACTTAAAAGCCACGACTCTGTTGTATTCTAGCCAAGTGAATGGTTTAAGACAAGATGTCGGGTTGGCAGAAGTATTCCCGCTCACTCCAAGTTTAGAATCAGTTGTCGAGAGTAAGTCTGTTGTAGAGGCCCCGCCTCACCCTAGTCAAGTTGATAGTATAGGGGAGGAGGTCAAATTACCTGTTACTTGCCCGCTCGCTTCAGATTCCTTAATTTATGTGCATTGAGTAGAACTGACCCTAAGATTTCAGAGAGAAGCAAGGAGACAGTCTGTACTGTAGATCCAGTTCTGGAGAGTGTGGGAAATCAGCCCGAGGATCAGTTTCTGTCGAGTAGATGGAGACCCATTGAGCCTCCCTCTTCAGTTGTCTGTGAGGCTGTGACCCCGCTTAGTAGTTTTATTGATTGTGAGCAGACAGTACTCCAAGCAGCTCCAGATGTCATGGGAGGAACTTTTGGTAAAACCATTGGGAGTGGTAAGGTATCATTCGGATCTAAGTTGCAGAGAGTTGTGAGTTGTGATTTTTATTCCATGTGGAGTAAGTATTTCTCATTGTGTAAATTGAGTCAGAGTGTGTGTAGAATGTTGAAATCTACTTTTATTCTGCAGGAGCCATTCTCTTGTGAAGTAATGGACTGTGGGACATCTTTGTCCAGCCTTGTGGTTGAGCAGAGAGAGTTTACTCAAGTAGATATCCTACTGTCGTATATGGTTATGTGTGGCAGATATCCTACTGCCGTATATGGTTATGTGTGGCAGATATCCTACTGCCGTATATGGTTATGTGTGGCAGATATCCTACTGCCGTATATGGTTATGTATGGCAGATATCCTACTGCCGTATATGGTTATATGTGGCAGGTATCCTACTGCCGTATATGGTTATATGTGTTCGAGGTGTTCGTAAGTTGTGGAAGCTGTACACTCTATCAGATGCTCCCAGAAGAACGGATTCTCTCCTATACGATTGATTATTCTCGTGTTTATTCTCCCAGAGCACCTAGATACCAGCTTCTGATATGACGACTGCCCCCCCCCTTCTCCCCTCCCTCCAGTGGTGCATGCGCACTCGCGCCAATGCTAGAACTCTGAGTATAATTTGTAATATTTTAAACAGTTCCGAGTGGATGGAGACGTGGTTGACGAATATTTATGTCATAATACGGTTTTGTAATACAGAAATGATATTTCATAGTGCAAGTCAGTTAATTTAGATGACGTTACACGCATACAAATATAAGAGTGGAAATCAAGTTGATCGTTTTATTTACCGGAACAGCTGATCGAGACTGTAAAAATTATTTCCAGTAAACAGCCATATATATTATTAAATGAAAGTAAATCAATTATTAATCGATTATCCTTAATAAAGAAAGGTAAATGAGACTGAATTCAATTCGATCCATTAATATGTAGAAATTATTCCCTCTAGCAGGGTGACTGACCCAACACCCCGGCAATGATTTCTAGAAAGGATGGGGCGTTCTTTGCCCCAAATCTATATCTTTAATATCTATATACTACTGGTTAGTAGTGTTTTTAAATTATAATGCCTAGTACAAGACTTACCTCTTGTCATACTTGGTGTTAGTATTTAAGTGTTTGAAATTCCAACAGCATCCACCATCTACAAATATACAGCTCTCAGCACCCAGCACAATCCACCAATAAACGTTCAAATCACTGAGAAGATGTGAGTTTTCTGATGTCCCTGTTGTTGCCACTGAAACACCCGACTGAGTACTTGCCTCAAATGCCGCAACCTAACGTCACACAGCTGGGTTTAGCCCTGGCAATTTTTCTCCTCCAAAATCTACTTCCTCTCATCCCTTTATTCTTCTTGTGTCCCAACTTTCAAGCTCACCCTTCGGGGTGTCTTGTCCTGTATCTAGTCTTAGTCTTAGACAGGAATTTATGATTCAGACTATACCTTCTTGCATACAAATAAATACAATTACGATTCTTCGCGGCGGGGATCGTATTCCAGGGACCTGCCCGAAACGCTACGCGTACTAGTGGCTGTACGAGAATGTAACAACTCTTGTATATATCTCAAAAAAAAAAAGTTAGGGAGGCTGCTACACAAGGGTACTGTAGACCTGATTAGAGAGGAATGTCTGGAGAAGGGTGTTAAGGAAAGTGTTGTAGTTATACGATTAAGACGTGGATCCCATTGGCTGCATGGTTGTTTTGTTGTGTAGTTGGCAGTGGAATGGTGGTGCCAGGGATGCAGCCCATTCTCCTGAGCGTTCCCAATGTCACTAAACTGATGTACTAAATCGCCCGAACCTAACCTACCAGAGGACCCCCTAACAGAAAACGGGACATCACGTTAATTTCGAGAGCTGCTATCATTATTAGTACATTACAAATAAACGGATACAAATACCTTTTTGATATTCCATGAGTACGACATTATCAAACTAGAAATGCTCTATAAATCAAGGGACCAGAATGTGGAATGACCTTCCCAGTCATGTTAAAGACTGTACTTCTCTCAACCAGTTTAAGATAAAACCTAAGGACTACCTAATTAGCTCCCTGTAACCTACCTTACCCTTATAATGTCAACCCATGTCTGTTATTTTTAAACAATGCTGTTTGTCAACCAAATTGTATTTTTGCTGTTTTTCTGCCATGTTCCCCCTTTTTATTTTATATTTTTTCAACACATTTTATTCTTTAATCTCAATTAGTCTTAAGTTTTACTCTTTAGTGTTTTTCCTGCCGGAAATGCTTTGCGTAATAGTGGCTTTAGGCACTGTATGTTCTAGCTCTATCTATAAATTCATCAATATTTGTATCACCCCTTGTATGTATGTACTTTACCTGAATAAACATTTGAATGTGAATTAAATTTAGCATTAGTTTTTTTGCATTAGGGAAATCATACACCAAATGCGATGTGTACCATCCAGGTTATTCATTTATTTATTTATTTTATTTATATATATACATGAAGGTACATTGCGATTGTGAGGATACATAGTATAGTAACTACAATCTTGTAAAGCCACTAGTACCCGCAGCGTTTCGGGCAGGTCCTTAATCTGAGAAAATTTTAAGTAGGTAAATATTGCAAAATTTATAAAAATGATAACAGTTACAAAGCAAGAAAAAAAGATGAGAGAAATTGTAGGTATATTAAAGCACATAGGTAGCTCAGATTGATTGCGATGACAGCTTGAATGGTAGTTTAACAAAAATTAGTAGGCATAATACAGCATATGGCTAGCACATAAAAAGACAGCAATGAACACAATGATAAAGTTGTTTGGGTTAAGTACATAAAGATTGGGAGATTGGATAACACAAGATACAGAGCAAATTTAAAGCTCAGTGTAGGAAACTACAAAGATGAAATTAGGTACTTCTTGGTTTTGTTTTTAAATGAGGCAAAAGTTTGACAGCTTTTCAATCACTAGGGAGTGAGTTCCATAGACTAGGTGCCTTAATTTGCATAGAGTGTTTATGCAGATTAAGTTTGACCCTGGGGATATCAAGGAGATATTTATTTCTGGTGTGGTGATAATGGGTCCTATTACATCTGTCCAGGGAGAGTTTCAGAGCATGGTTTGCATTTAAGAACAGGGTTTTGTAAATGTAGTTGACAGTAGGGTAGCCGGTCGGCCGAGCGGACAGCACGATGGACTTGTGATCCTGTGGTCCCGGGTTCGATCCCGGGCGCCGGCGAGAAACAATGGGCAGAGTTTCTTCACCCTATGCCCCTGTTACCTAGCAGTAAAATAGGTTCCTGGGTGTTAGTGAGCTGTCACGGGCTGCTTCCTGGGGGTGGAGGCCTGGTCGAGGACCGGGCCGCGGGGACACTAAAGCCCCGAAATCATCTCAAGATAACCTCTCAAGATGACACAAGAGAATGTGTGGAGGGAGTTAATATTTAGCAAGTTTAGGGATTTAAACAAGGGAGCTGAGTGTTGTCTGAAAGCAGAGTTTGTTTTTATTCTGATACCAGATTTTTGCTGGGTGATGATGGGCTTAAGGTGGTTTGCAGTGGTAGACCCCCATGCACAGATACCATAATTAAGATAGGGGTAGATTAGTGCATAATAGAGAGAGAGGAGAGCAGAGTTAGGAACATAATATCTTATTTTAGAGAGTATACCAACTGTTTTAGAGACTTTCTTAGTTATGTGTTGAATGTGGGTGCTGAAGTTGAGTTTCTTGTCTAGGAATAGGCCAAGAAGCTTGCCATCATTTTTATTACTGTTGTTAATGTTATCTACCTGTTGCTGAATTGCATTCGATGATTTGCTTCCAAATAAGATGTAGTAGGTCTTTTCTAGTTTAATGTTAGTTTGTTAGTTGACATCCATAAGTGGACTTTTTTAATTCATTATTCACAACATTATTTAGTGTATGTGGGTTGGGGTCTAAATAGATAAGGGTAGTATCATCAGCAAACAATATAGGTTTAAGAATATTAGAGACATTAGTCAGATCATTGATATATATAAGAAATAGAAGAGGTCCTAAGATGCTGCCCTGTGGCACTCCAACGGTAATTCGTAGAGTGGAAGAAGTTGTATCATTGATGGTTACACATTGGTGTCTGTCACTGAGATAGGATCGGATGTAGTCAAGGGCAAGGCCTCGGATTCCATAATGCTGGAGTTTAAGTAAGAGGTAGTGTCATGTTCACAGAAAATGGTACCATCCGTTTTCTATGTGCGGCGGCTGGACGCCACTAGAGAGGAGGTAAACAAAGCACACAGGACGCCTGCCAAGCTTGGGAGCTACTCTATCATGTAATCGTTTATTATTATTAAAGTCAGTAACCAGGAATGACTTTACATCAACCTTACTACCAAGACTATCTCAGCTACACACAGACACCACACTGGCGACGAGGATGAACTGGGAACGCAGGTATTTTGTTCAACCAAAACACAAGGAAGGAGCATGCTGATTCGCCTAGAGGAGGAAGGAGAAGCTGTCTGTGAGCACCATACCCGATGCTGTATGCAACCCCATGCTGTGTGCTGACTGTTGCTGTGTGCTGATCGTTGCTATGTGCTGGCCGTTGCTGTGTGCTGGCCAAATGCTGTGTGCTACCCAAGCTGTGCTGATTGTGCTGTGAGAGAGGAATCTGCCGACGCTGTGTACGAAACGACGCTTTGATGCAGTGTACAAAACCCGATGTTTTGGTTACGAAACGACGCTTCGTGCTACAAAATTCTTCACGCTGTGAGCCTACTGCTGCCTACTGCTGCCTACTGCTGCCTACTGCTGCCTACTGCTGCCAACTGCTGCCAATTGCTGTACCAACTGCTAAAACTGCTGTGTTGCTGTGAGTAGGAACAACACATGTACACAGGGCTAGGTAAGAAGTCAGTTGCTGCTGTGTTGTGCACTGTTGTGAACTTTTGCATTAAAATGCTTGTGTGCTTTGCAAAATTAAAGTAATTACAGTGAATTCTTGAATAACATATACAGTGCAGTAAGTGTTATATATTCTGAGGAACATTTTAAGTGATAAGTTTAAATTTATTCAGTAAAAAAAAAATGGCAAATATACCTCAGTTTCCTGCATTTGATCCTGACTGTGACCAGACAAACCTGTCACAGAGGTGGGTCAAATGGCTTAAAAGGTTTGAAATTTGTTGATAGTTCTGACATCAAAAGTGCTGAAAGAAAGCGTGCCTTTTGCTTCACTATG
>WNGS01141639.1:24212-41726 GCA_020271785.1 Procambarus virginalis
CTCTCTCTCTCTCTCTCTTCTCTCTCTCTCCTCTCTCTCTCTCTCTCTCTCTCTCTCCTCTCTCTCTCTCTCTCTCTCTCTCTCTCTCTCTCTCTCTCTCTCTCTCTCTCTCTCTCTCTCTCGCACCTCGGGATATTCCCGTTTAGTCCCAGTCAATATCGGATACCAACAGACAATTACTATTGTCACCCAACCTACAGATATGAGAAATAAGGATATTTTCCATCCGTCCACCCGTTCTGGGCACTTAATTATCCCTGGTCAAGTAATTAATAACCCGAGGAAGATAATGTAATAAACATCATTAGCTTTTAAGGTCTTATAATTAACATATATAAGGGTCCCTCAAGAACACGTCCATATATGTATGAATATCACTCGTGAGCTGAATTTATATAAAATTTGCCTCTGGAGTGTTTTATTATGTATCTTCACTCGACACGTAACCATTGGTGTATCAGAATGATGATAAAATACTCCTAAATTATATAATCTGACAGTTCTCACCATCATCAGTATATACGGCCAGTCACTCTGTAATATGATAGATATCACTATAATATATACAACAACAGATTATTCATACACTGTGCAACGGAGCTAATAGTATTGTCATATTATTAATACAATGGTCGTCACTACACAGCTTCCATTGTCTCTCAGTATAATGTGCTCATAGCGACTGGTTCTACACCATCATGACTGCTTCAATGAGCGGGGCGAGCTTCGTGGCCTAACTGTACCAGTCTTCCATAATCCCAAAGCCCTGTACCTGCCCCTCTCGTGTGGTTTGCAATGTAACGGAAACCTTGCACATCAAACTCAACCTTAATCCAACGACAGCAGCTGCATTAGATGCAAATTCCTCAGCGACTACAATGATTAGAAAAGCAGTTGAAGAATGGGACACACTAGTGAACACTGTGCATCTATATCCGCCACCAAGATAATGTTATTAAATACAAGACTAAAACCAATGCGCTAAAACAGAAGCGGAAAGAAACAGGGAAAAATGAGGAAACCCCCACCTCCATTTAAATCTTTGACCCAAATATCACAGTAACAAGGTTATCGCAAATAACCGAACTCAATTACGTATCGTTCGCCTATAGTGAACCCGTAGTAGCTATAGTGAATCAGAGCTAAATCTAAAACAACAACAAACGTGTGATTTAAGTGACCCAATGCGAACTACGTCGGTGAAATTGCGCTTGTGTTGCGGTGAATCATTACTCCTCGTATATAATTAGTCTCTCAGGAAGAAAAAGGGATATATTAAAAACGTAACTTTACCATTTTTTATTTAATGTTACAACGTAAAAAATCCGTTGTGGTTACGTTGTTTGTGGGATGTGCTAGTTCCACTGAAGGTCTAGTCATATATAAGGATTTTACCGAAATTCCTGTTCTGGTTCGAGTCCTTCGCAACATATATGCGAAGTGTATATTTATTTTTAGTTTATATTGTATTTTAGTGTATATTTATTTTAGTTTATTGGGAATAAACCCCGATGGTTTATTCCCAATAATGAAGGATAAATTTGCTCTCTCGCTCTTTCTCATTGGCTTCCACTTCCTCCGGCTAACAAAGCCTTTAAGCCGTTTCACACGAAAGTTTTTCATCTACTTTGGTAACTATTTATAAATAGTTGCTAAATAATAGTACAGTAATTATTTATAAATAAAAAAATATATAGTGTGTTCCAGAGAGCACAGAGGACCCACGAACGCCAACCATGGAGTTCGTGGGCCCTTATCTAATCGGAATTAATGCTCACTTGGCACAAACTCCTTTCATTCATAAGCATTAAATTTGTTTAAACTAAACCTCAATTGCCTGGTACATATTTGGTAAACAATATTGGAAATGTTGTTTTCCCATGTCGTTCACTCCAGTATGTGTTAGTTTACTGTGCAGATTTGGGACCTGTCCCTCCAGTATTTCCAGGTGTATATTATTTGGTATCTCTCTCGGCTCCTTCTAGTGAGTAATTTGGAGAGCTTTGAGACGATCCCAATAATTTAGGTGTTATATCGTCTATGCGTGCCTATATGTTCTCTGTATTCCCTCTATTTCAGCAATCTCTCCTGCTCTGAAGGGGGAAGTGAGTACTGAGCAGTACTCAAGACGGGACAACACAAGTGATTTGAAGAGCACAACCATTGTGATGGGATCTCTGGACTTGAAGGTTCTCGTAATCCATCCTATCATTTTTCTGGCTGACGCAATACTTGCTTGGTATGCTCCCTAAACGTTAGGTCGTCGGACATCATTATTCCAAATCTTGACATGCTGTTTTCCTACTATGGGCAGATTCGATTGTGTTTTGTACCCTGTATTATGTTTAAGATCCTCATTTTTGCCGTATCTGAGTACCTGGAATTATCATCGTTAAACATCATGTTATTTTCTGCTGCCCAGTGAAAACTTTGTTAATATGTTTGTAGTTTATCAATGTCTTCAGCAGAGGTAATTTTCATGCTGATTTTTGTATCATCTGCAAAGGATGACACGAAGCTGTGACTTGTGTTTTTGTCTATATCTGATATGAGAATAAGGAACAGCAGTGGTGCAAGGATTGTACCTTGAGGTACAGAGCTTTTAACTGCGCTCGGACTCTATTTTACTTGATTGACTGTTACTCTTTGTGTTCTGTTCGACAGGAAATTGAGTATCCAGTGTCCTACTTTACCAGTTATACCCATTGACCTCATTTGTGTGCAATCACTCCATGGTCACATTTGTCGAATGCCTTTGCAAAATCTGTGTATACGACATCTGCATTATGTTTTTCCTCTAATACCTCAGTGATTTTGTCATAGTGGTCAAGTAGCTGTGAGAGGCATGATCTTCCTGCTCTAAATCCATGTTGGCCTGGATTGTGGAGGTCATTGGTTTCCATGAATCTAGTGACCTGACTCCTGATCACTCTCTCAAATACTTTTATTATGTGGGACGTTAGTGCAACTGGTCTATAATTCTTTTCCAATGCTTTGCTCCCCCTTGTGTAGTGGGGCATGTCTGCTGCTTTAAGCGCATCTGGTATCTCCCTGTGTCCAAGCTCTTCCTCCACACTATACTGAGTGCCTGTGCTACTGGCACTTTGCATTTCTTTATAAATATTGAATTCCATGAGTCTGGACCCGGGGCTGAGTGCATGGGCATATTGTCAATTTCTCTTTCAAAATCTGCCACGCTCGTGTTGATATCAGTTATATTTACAGGTGTTTGAGTATCATTATAAAGAAATTGTCCGAATCTTCCACTTTCATGCTGAGTATCGGAGTGCTAAACATGTCCTCATACTGCTTTTTTAGGATTTCACTAATTTCTTTGTCATCCTCAGTGTATGAACCTTCACTAATACGAATAGGTCCAATACTGGCAGTGGTTTTCACTTTTGATTTAGCATATGTGAAGAAATATTTGGGTTTTTCTTTATTTCTTGAATTGCTTTCTGTTCTAGTTGCCTTTCTTCAGTCTGATAAGAATGCTTCAGTCTCTGTTCGATTTCTTCAATCTCCTGTTTAAATTATTTCTTCTTTGTATGGAGAGTCGTGTCTGCTTAAGCATTTCCGTTAATTTCTTCCTTCTTTTGTAATGTCGTCTCCGTTCTCTCTTTACATTTGACCTCTTTCTGGCTTTCCTCAAAGGAACATGTTTCAGACAGACTTCATATGCTTCAGAAGTCAGTTTTTCTATTAATTGTGTAGGGTTTTGATTTCTTAGAAATTGATTTTCTTTTGATTTTCTTTCCTGCCCGAAACGCTGCGCGTACTAGTGGCTTTACAAGACTGTAATTACCATTTTATGTATCCACACATTCCAATGTACCTTCTTGTATATACATAAATAAATAAATAATAAATAAATAAAACATTTTCCCATTGAATGTTTGTAGTTCCCTGTTTATTTTCTCCCAGTCTATCCTCTTATTATTAAAATTGAATTTATTGAGTAACCCTTCTCGCTTGTTGTTTCTCTTGGGCCTACTACCGTTATTAATGTAAGTTTGCACTTCAATGAGCTTGTGGTCCGAGTACGTAGTGTCTGAGACAGTAATGTCTCTGATTAGCTCCTCATTGTTCGTGAATATCAGGTCCAGCGTGTTTTCGTTCCTAGTTGGTTCTGTAATCTGCTGACTGAGCGAGAATTTGTCACAGAATCTCAGTAGTTCTCTGAACTGTGGTTGGTTATTTCCAGGTTGATTTCCTGCTATAATGTTATTGTTTACTATTCCCCCATTTTAAACTGGAATGATTGAAGTCTCCGAGGAAGATGATATCTGGTACTGGGTTTGCTAGGTTATCAAGGATATTCTCTATCTTTGTGGTTGGTACCACAACAACAATTTTATTTTCTTGATCAAGACGTTGTCCTTCATTTGTCTTGTCTTCACTAAAGCCCCCCCCCCTCAATCACGTCCCCATTACCTTGCACTTGTTTGGATTTAAGTCAAGCAACCATTTTTCAGTGAGGCTTCTCAGAGTCAGTGTTGTCCTAACTGGTGACATTGTTCTAACATAATCATTAATTTGAAGCTTGCAAGCGTCTGTTTTTATCGATAAAGTGTGAACTTTACAAATGTGAACTATCTACTTAACTACTAAAATCGTCGTCATTATTCATGTAAACTATCGGCTTTTACTCGCACAATCCGTCGGCTTTACTCCCGCCAGACGCCGGCGTCACTCCCGCTAGCCACCGGCTTTACTCCCGCCAGCCGCCGGCGTCACTCCCGCTAGCCACCGGCTTTACTCCCGCCAGCCGCCGGCTTTACTCCCGCCAGCCGCCGGCTTTACTCCCGCCAGCCGCCGGCTTTACTCCCGCCAGCCGCCGGCTTTACTCCCGCCAGCCGCCGGCTTTACTCCCGCCAGCCGCCGGCTTTACTCCCGCCAGCCGCCGGCTTTACTCCCGCCAGCCGCCGGCTTCCCTCCCGCCAGCCGCCGGCTTCCCTCCCGCTCGTGCACGAGACGCAGAGCTCCACACCAGCCAGTTTTAAAGTGCCACTGTTCATTTGCATTTTCTGGTGTGTAGTCGGATACTGCGGGTGTTTGAATATGCATTAAGGCTTTTTAAACTTTCCACTTTCTATTGATGCCGGGTCCGTGTGTGCAATTAGATACATTTGACTAAAACCCCTTTCGACTAGGAGCTGTGTTGGGGGGGGGGGGGGGGGGGGGGCTGGAGCGGTCACACGTGTAACAGGTGTTGAGAAGACAAACAAAAACATCCTGTCACAACTGCCACCAGTCTTACTGTTGTTGTTGTTGCTATTGTTGCTGTTATTGTTGCTGCTGCTGTTGTTGCCGTCATTTCCGTTATGATCACTTGACTTGTTCAAGTAAATGACAAGCGTCGACCTAAGGCTATATAGCTGTGATTTGGTTGGAATGTGAAAAAAATGAACCAATCAGCGAAAGAGCTGGGTGGCATAGCGTGAGAGTTCCCTGCCTCTGATTGGCTGGCTCACTTGTATTGCCTAGTTTGTGAGGAGAGCACATGTTGTGTGTGGGGGGGGGAAGGAGGGGGTGGTCATTTACCCCCCCCTTACGGTGGAGGTCGGTGTGTG
Source organism: Procambarus virginalis (assembly GCA_020271785.1). Taxonomy (NCBI): domain Eukaryota; kingdom Metazoa; phylum Arthropoda; class Malacostraca; order Decapoda; family Cambaridae; genus Procambarus; species Procambarus virginalis. The sequence continues at coordinate 29,786 of WNGS01141639.1, forward strand.
TGTGTGTGTTGTTACAGGTCAGGCCTGTAACTATGCTGGTATGTAAGTGTTCATTACAGGCAGTGTGACAGGTTACATATACTGTGGTATTTAATACGTAGTTAATTACTCTGTAATGTTATGCGGGGTCTGTGTATTACGGCGTGTTAGTGTGTATGGGGGGGGCCCCCTCCCTCCTCCGTGCCCTGATGGTGCTGTATGGTGGGTAAGGGGTGGATGATGGTGCTGTATGGTGGGTAAGGGGGTGGATGATGGTGCTGTATGGTGGGTAAGGGGGTGGATGATGGTGCTGTATGGTGGGTAAGGGGTGGATGATGGTGCTGTATGGTGGGTAAGGGGTGGATGATGGTGCTGTATGGTGGGTAAGGGTGGATGATGGTGCTGTATGGTGGATAAGGGGTGGATGATGGTGCTGTATGGTGGGTAAGGGGGTGGATGATGGTGCTGTATGGTGGGTAAGGGGTGGATGATGGTGCTGTATGGTGGGTAAGGGTGGATGATGGTGTGACAAATACTCAACCCCGACAGGAAGCATTGCTTGGTTCTCTTGCTACAAGCAGCGTTGAATATAATCTTATTATCCCCCATAACAACTTTTCCAAACTCTTCATCCATGGGCAGTGGAGAAGGTTCACCAGAGTGACACAATAATCACCAGGGTCAGGTTGGGCCAGGTCACCAGGGTCAGGTTGGGCCAGGTCACCAGGGTCAGGTTGGGCCAGGTCACCAGGGTCAGGTTGGGCCAGGTCACCAGGGTCAGGTTGGGCCAGGTCACCAGGGTCAGGTTGGGCCAGGTCACCAGGGTCAGGTTGGGCCAGGTCACCAGGGTCAGGTTGGGCCAGGTCACCAGGGTCAGGTTGGGCCAGGTCACCAGGGTCAGGTTGGGCCAGGTCACCAGGGTCAGGTTGAGCCAGGTCACCAGGGTCAGGTTGGGCCAGGTCACCAGGGTCAGGTTGAGCCAGGTCACCAGGGTCAGGTTGGGCCAGGTCACCAGGGGTCAGGTTGGGCCAGGTCACCAGGGTCAGGTTGGGCCAGGTTACCGGTGTCAGGTTGGGCCAGGTTACCGGTGTCAGGTTGGGCCAGGTTACCGGTGTCAGGTTGGGCCAGGTCACCGGTGTCAGGTTGGGCCAGGTTATCGGTGTCAGGTTGGGCCAGGTCACCGGTGTCAGGTTGGGCCAGGTCACCGGTGTCAGGTTGGGCCAGGTTACCGGTGTCAGGTTGGGCCAGGTTACCGGTGTCAGGTTGGGCCAGGTTACCGGTGTCAGGTTGGGCCAGGTCACCAGGGTCAGGTTGGGCCAGGTCACCGGTGTCTGGAAGCCACAAGTCTTCCCTTCCTCATCTCTAAATTCTACGAGCAGGAGCAAAGTATTGTTCATGTTCAAATATTCGTCATGTTCACTGATGAACATGACGAATGTCCAGCAGTCAGTGACCCTTTCACAAGTGCCTCTAACAAGCATCGTTTCCCTACGTGAGTGACCATCCCGCGAGAGGAGATCATTAGCATCACACAGCGGGACCAAAGAGCCAAAGCTCAACCCCCGCAAACACAATTAGGTGAGTACAGCGGCTCGTGACGCAAGCTCACTAACCTTTCGAATGGTTTACGAAAGCCACGAGAAACAATCACGCATCTTAAGTACGTTTTACAAGTAGAAAAAGCGAGGATGGTGGTAGGGACGCGTGCTGGTAACAGGAAATAGAAGGAAATGGGTGGGGGGGGGGGGGCGTTAGTAATTGTGGTAGGCGCTGGTTGTGATGGGCGTTTTGGTGGTCGTGGCGGGTTGGTGGTGATGGTGGTAATCCTCATTTACTGAACAACAAAGCTTCTTTGTTCATTGCTTTATTTCCCTAGTTTAAAACACCCGGGTCTAAAATGAACGACATATATATTGCAGGTGTGTATATGTTGCCGGGAAACATTGTGTTGTTAGTCTAAACTGATCCTGCAATTGTTGCATGCCGTCTCTATTGGTAATAACGCTTCAGTAAATTGACAACGCTGGAAATATGCCGTGTTATGAATTTTGCTCAGAGTCGGGTCGGCGTTACTGGGGTGGACTGGTAACGGAAGAGTCGTCCAGCGTTACTGGGGTGGACTGGTAACGGAAGAGTCGTCCAGCGTTACTGGGGCGGACTGATAACGGACTAGTCGTCCAGCGTTACTGGGGCGGACTGGTAACGGAAGAGTCGTCCAGCGTTACTGGGGCGGACTGATAACGGAAGAGTCGTCCAGCGTTACTGGGGCGGACTGGTAACGGAAGAGTCGTCCAGCGTTACTGGGGAGCTTAGATAAGGGAAGGGAAGGGAACTATCAGGGGGGGAAAGCACCAAGCCATTGCGACTATAGAGCACTTGGAAGGGGTCAGGATAAGGATTTAGGATGGGACGGGGGGAGGAATGGTGCCCCAACCACTTGGACGGTCGGGGATTGAACGCCGACTTGCATGAAGCGAGACCGTCGCTCTACCGTCCACCGCAAGTGGTTGGGCGCTTAGATAAGGAAACAAAGTAAGAATCACAGACACATCACAGTGGTCAACGGTATACAGTATTCATCACAATAACAGAACAACAGTATTCATCATAACAGTACAGCAGCATACTTCACAACTATCAAGGAAACCTCAGTATATATAAGAAAATCATCTGTACCACAGCGTTCAACAATCATCTGTTACCACAGCGTTCAACAATCATCTGTTACCACAGCGTTCAACAATCATCTGTTACCACAGCGTTCAACAATCATCTGTTACCACAGCGTTCAACAATCATCTGTTACCACAGCGTTCAACAATCATCTGTTACCACAGCGTTCAACAATCATCTGTTACCACAGCGTTCAACAATCATCTGTTACCACAGCGTTCAACAATCATCTGTTACCACAGCGTTCAACAATCATCTGTTACCACAGCGTTCAACAATCATCTGTTACCACAGCGTTCAACAATCATCTGTTACCACAGCGTTCAACAATCATCTGTTACCACAGCGTTCAACAATCATCTGTTACCACAGCGTTCAACAATCAAGGGCACCACAGCGTTCAACAATCAAGGGCACCACAGCGTTCAACAACCAACGGCACCACAGCGTTCAACAACCAACGGCACCACAGCGTTCAACAACCAACGGCACCACAGCGTTCAACAACCAACGGCACCACAGCGTTCAACAATCAACGGCACCACAGCGTTCAACAATCAACGGCACCACAGCGTTCAACAATCAACGGCACCACAGCGTTCAACAATCAACGGCACCACAGCGTTCAACAATCAACGGCACCACAGCGTTCAACAATCAACGGCACCACAGCGTTCAACAATCAACAGAACCACAGCGTTCAACAATCAACAGAACCACAGCGTTCAACAATCAACAGCACCACAGCGTTCAACAATCTACGGCACCACAGCACAATAACAGCAGTCAGCATCGCGCTGGGAAGTCATGCTATGAAGGCAGTTTACTCCAAACTGATTTATTCACAATAAAGCCAGTTTACGCCACACTCTACAATTTTACAACATTATAAAGTCAGTCAAAATCGCTCTGGCCAAGTTTACCTAAATGGCAACTTCCAAGACTCTGGCGACGTTGGCAACACTTAACAGCCCATCAATACAGAGGTTAGTTTACAGCGAAACAAATACGAATTATTTGCAATTTGATTAAGCTTTACAACCACAGAATAAACCACTTGCAACCAACTTAATCGAATGTAAAACATATCGGCGAACTTTACAACACATTGAAACCACTCTGCAGAATGCTGTTCAACTTTGCAACACCGTAAAGATTTGTATTGCAACACAAGCGTCAACTGAGCGGCTTCAGTATTTCACTAAGCTTCTCAACCATGACGTTCATATTTCGTTCCTGTGAATGCACAATACTTTAAGACGATTTAAAACTGGAGAATTTGGTGGCGGTGTTGACGAGCTCAAAGCCTCGTCTCACGCTTGGGGGCAGGAAGCCTGTCGCTGCCATTAATAAACAACCGCATCCCACAGGAGTTGTAAAGTTGTTAGAATTGTGGGAAGAGTTTTGCAGTTATTGACAGTATACACAAGTGGTCTGGTCTTGCAGTTCTCACTTGATATTCTCGGGTTTCATAATGGTTTCTGTACTCTTTCGCGGATGAAGATTACTGCGAAGTTTGTAATAGTTTGTCGAAAGACGAGTTTTTATATTAAGAGAACTAAAGGTATTCGTGAGATCTTTTAGTTCAGATATGAAGGGAAAGCAGAACACGCTGCTACTAGTGTTGGAAGCTGCTTCAGATTGAAAGCTCTTTTAAGTTTGAGATTAGGCAACTGTGCCTATTCTCAGCTAAACGAACTTTCTTTCATCCTAAATCCGATTTCAACGCCAATAAGACTGTGCTGTACTTTCTCTTCACATCTGAACAATTAAATCTCGACTAGACCACACACTAGAAGGTGAAGGGACGACGACGTTTCGACTTGAGAATGGTCCAGGACGGACCGAAACGTCGTCGTCCCTTCACCTTCTAGTGTGTGGTCTGGTCAACATACTTCAGCCACGTATTGTGACTCATCGCCTGCAATTAAATGTCACTAATACCTTTCGGGAAATTCTTGTTTTAATTTACCTGCAAGACGTAAGGTTGCTTATAGTAACGGAAAAACCTACGGCACTCTCAGTCAGTAAGTCACTCTTACTCTCAGTAAGTTCTGCAACTTACACAGTGGGAAGACCTACGACGGGGCGAGGCGGGAAGAACCTGAGCACCAGGTGACCCAGGGCGAGAGCCTCCAACAATATTCTAGTGTAGTGGGCCACAGAATTACGAGCCTTGCGTGCTGTCCGCTCAGCTACCAGACCCCCAGTGTGTGTGTGTNGTAATACAACCTCCCTCCCACTATCAACTATCCATGTTCCATCTGCCCCTTTTCCCTCCCCCCACCCCCTCCATCCTTCTCCTCCCCCCACCCACCTCTCAACCTCTACCTGACTCCCAACCTTACGCTACCTCCCAAACCCTCTATGCTATCAGACCCTCCTGTTACCACCCTCGAGACTAAATAAGGTTCTTCTCCAGCAGTGTACATAAAATATTTAATATAGGCCTTTATAAACACGTCTAGGGGTATAAGATAAAGCACTGCATAAAATGGGGAACAATATATTTATGCTAAGGGGACAACATAACAATTAAATGGTACGTAAATATAGCCAGAAATATTTATCAGCATGCAAATTAAAATAAAATCCTTCTCGAGCAATGAGCAATATTATAGCACTTAAAAAATTTAATTACGAGAATACAATATCATCTGACCAGGAAATAAAAACTTTGAATGACTAAATATACAAATCAAGGACTTAACTTAATACATGCTACACTCGACCACAGCCACCACGCTACTCACATATCCAACCTGATCAACCCCCACAGAGAAACACATGAGAATTGTAACACGAAAGCCTCATACAAATAATATGCAACTCAAGCACACTAATACATGCTATAATATATATCATAACATACAAATCTCACATTATACAACTGGATGCTATAATAATTAAAGAATAAGACAATACAGTAATACAATAATTAAGAGTAATGAGAGGATCTTAACAGATTCGTAACATCCCTCCCGTCCCCTAAGAAAAAATGAAATTACTGAAGGTTGATTTCATTTTTTGACTGCATGAATTAACACATGAAAAATTTCACCACATGAAAATACTTAAACTAAATCAAGTACAAAGCAATGAAATTTCACACAGTAAAAAAAAAATTATACAATTTACATACATCTTATGAATAAAGAACACTACAGATTATGGCACTGCAACAGGAAACCTCTGGATAAGGCGTCAGCAATTACATTTTGCCTCCCAGGAATATGCCTATTACAATATTGAATTCTTGCAAAATTAACGACCATCTTAGTATTCTCTGGTTTTTACACTTCATAGAGTTGATGAAGTCAATGGATTATGATCTGTATATACTACTACTTCATTTCCTGACAAATATGTCTCAAATTTCTTCACTGCTAGTATTAAACAAAGTGCTTCTTTCTCAACTACAGAGTAATTAATTGTGTTCTGTCAAACTTACGTGAAAAATAAAAAACAGGATGTTCTAACTCGTCTGGTCCTACTTTCTTCATATTGACAGTCAAATTAGCATGTTGCAATATATGAAACAATTTCTTTAAACTAGACATATGATCTACCCAATTCTTACTGAAAATCACAATGACATCCAGATATGCCCTACAGTCTGGCACATCCTTCAACAAAGAGTTCATTAATTTCTGAAACGTGGCTGGGGCATTCCGTAACCCAAACGGCATCACGTTATACTCGTAAGCTCCATCAGGAGTGATAAATGCTGTCACTTCCCTGGCAAAATCTGTAAGAGGTATCTGATGATAACCCTTAGATAAGTCTAATTTAGATACAAAGTTGGCATGACCTATAGTATCAACACATTCTTCTAATAAAGGTAACGGATAAACATCAACTATGGTTACCTGGTTGAGTTTTCTATAATCCACTACTAATCTCCACTTGTCTTCTGGCTTTGGTACTAATAGGCATGGCGAACTCCAGGAACTCTGACTGGGTCTAATGAACCCATGTCGAAGAAGATAATCAACCTCCTCCTGGATGATACGACGTTTCTCGGGTGTCACTCGATAAGGGTGCAACCGAATTGGAGTCACATTTGTCAGGGTGATATCATGAGTAATGAGAGAAGTTTGAGTGGGGACCTCCCCAAACAAGCTAGAAGACACCTCCAAAAGATCCTGGAACTCTGCTCTCTCCTCCTCCTGCAAATGACTCAACAATTCTTCCCCGGAACTACTGGAATTAGACAAACAAATATTACTATCTTCCTCAGCAACACTCGACTCTTCAGGAATTTCCTCCTCAGCAACACAACAAGCCACAATACTAGGCCCACAATAAGCCTTCAACCGGTTTACATGTACACTCATGGTCTGTCGTTTCTGCTTGGGATGGCAAACCTTGTAAGTAACCTCCCCAAGACGTTTGACTACTTGATACGGTCCTGCGAATTTGTTAGACATAGACGTACCCATACGAGGCTTCAAAACCAATACCAAATCTCCTGGCTCAAAAACTCTGAGTTTGGCCTTGAACCTCTGGTCATGTTTCTGCTTCATTACCTGCTGTTGTTCACCTAGATGTCGTAAGGCCAACTCCCTCGTTCTGGACAGCTTGCTCTTGACATCCGTCAGGTAACGCTCACTCTGCCTGGCTGTAACATCATCTAACATGTGCTCATATAACATCTTTAAAGGTCCTCTCACCTGATGTCCGAATACAAGTTCGAATGGAGAACAACCTAGTGCACTGTGCAATCCATCTCTAGCCGCAAATAAAACAAATGGCAGATTCTCATCCCAATGTCTGGGTGAATCTTCCCCAGTCGCCTTCAACATTTTCTTGAGAGTTTGGTGGAACCGCTCGATTCCCCCTTGACTCTGAGGATGGTAAGGACTTGAAAATTGTGTTTTATACCAAAACTGCTACAGAAATTTTTAAAGATGGTGGAACAAAAATTACTCCCATTATCAGTTTGAATTACACGGGGCATCCCAAAAAGTGAAAAAAATCGTTCCAACTGCCTGATAATAGTAGAAGCTCTAATATTACGTAAAGCATACGCTTCAGGGAACCTGGTGGTCATACATAAGATAGTGAACATATACATATTTCCGGATTTTGTACGGGGTAAAGGTCCGACACAATCCAGTACCACATGAGTAAATGGCTCCTCTGGCACTACAATAGGATATAATGGTGCTCGTGGCACAGTCTGATTAGGCTTACCAACAGTCTGACACACAACACAGTTGTGGCAATATCTGACCACATCTTTTTTAAGTTTCGGCCAATAAAAAAGTTTACAGATCTTATGATACATACTGGTAATACCTTGATGGCCTCCCATCAGGTCATCATGAGCAGCTTGCAATACCTGCTCCCGATACTCTGTTGGCACAACGAGCTGGGTGTTAAACTCACAATCCTCTGATGAGGGAGTTCCTGATGGTCTCCATCTTCTCATCAGACATTGATCCTTGAAATAACAACCCGTACTCTCCTCCAAAGTATCGATGGAGTCGGCTGCTTCTGCATAACACTCAGCTAGACTGGGATCAGTACTCTGTAACTTACGCAAGGTCTGGAACTCTACAACTGGAGCGAGCGGGCAAGGAAGTGGTACCTGGGCCACATCTTCCAGACCATCTGGGTCAGAATAAATTAGGGCTTTGGCACCGGCCTCACTCTCGACATCCACGTGAGCTATAAATGTATCTTCAAGGTCCACCTCCACCTCCCTGTCTGAAGGGGTCCTGGCCTCGAGAACATCCACCTTGGTAGTAGCAGGACTTACCACATTCTGCTTACCCATGGATCTGGTCACAACACAGGCTGGATAAATGACACCATCATCCTCATCTGGTTGAGCCAGTACTGCATTAGGTTTAGTATACATAACAGGACAATCGGTCCCACTAAATTTACATTTATCGAAATCATTACCTACAATTATATCAATCCCAGGAATGGGCAACTGCTCACTGACTGCTACAGTGCACCAACCTGGTGTAATAGAAGAATTCAGGTTAACCTTAATTAATGGTACACGCTGGATGAGCCCTCCAAGTCCCTGCAATAACACTACCTCTCCAGTGTCTTCTGTGCTAACATCAGTAAGAACACGGCGAGAAATTAAAGACTGGGAAGCACCAGTGTCCCTTAACAACTGGACTGGTTTCCAGGTTCCACTAGTACATAATAGGGTTCCCGAATGTAGGTATGGATCAAAATTAGTCATCCACTTGGGCATGACTGAAGCAACATTGGCATTAATGGTTTGCAAACCCCTACTCAATATTAGACCAGTTGGTCTCAACTCTGGGTGCAAAGCATAACATGAATTTACCACATGACCTCTTCTCCTGCAATGCGTGCAATACCTGCTAGTGGTCGGAATAGCCGAACCCACTGCAGGCTTATTCACTACATTACTTAAGGTTGACAACCCTGTCGGTTGTTTCTCAGATTTAGGCTTTACAGGAGAAGGGTTAAGGGGAGAAGGTGAAGTAGCTGGTCGAGTCTGGAAAACATGTTTATGAGCATAATGATTAGTTTTAACATTGAAATGATTAATGGGTGCTCTAAAAGGCACTTTAGTAAGTAGGTCATGCTCATCAGCTAGCTTGGCTAATTTTATAAGATCATTGGTTTGCTTATTTTCAGCCATAAACAAAGCTAATTTCTCTGGTAGACATCCCATTACTTCCTCAGTTACTATGAGGTCTCTCAAAGTCTCAAACTCTGAAATATTAAGTGCTTTAATCCATCTGTTAAAGTGATTTAATTTTACTCTTACAAAATCAGAAATAGTCTGGTCCTGTGCTCTTTTTAAACTTCTGAATTTTATTCTATGTGCCTCTGGGATCTGCTGGTAGGCATTTAAAATACTTTGCTGAACAAATTTAAAATCGAAAGAATTCTCAGCAGGCAATGATGCAAATACCTCTTGAGCTTTACCCTTAAATTGTCCTTGTAATATGCTAACCCATTGATCTACAGGCCAATTCATGCTGACTGCTAGTTTCTCAAAATGCAAGAAAAATATTTCTGGATCTTCTTCATTAAACTTAGGCAAATCTACACGTTTACTGTACTTAGAAGAACTATTTGTACTCTCTGGATTATTACTAGTGTTACCCAAACCTGCCGCAATCCTCTGCTGTTCTAACCTGTTATTATTTTCAGCCATACTCTGCTGAATTTCGAGTTGTTTAGTCTCATGCTCTGCCAGTTGTACTCGAGCCTCCAACATCTGCTGTTGAGTTACCAACTCAAGTTGTTTTTGCTGATTCTGCAACTCCAACCTCTGCTTGTCTGCTTCCAGCCTAGCCATTTCTAATTTAGTCTCCAACTCCAACTTAAAGATTGCCACCTTGTCAACTGACTCTTCGTCTAACTCTCCCAAACACTCTTCGTCAAGTCTCTCCTCTTCCACCAAGTGTGTGACAATAACTCTTAACACTTGAGCTTTCAACATTTTACTGGAAACTGCTAGGTTCAATTTATCAGCCAGCAACAACAACCAGACTTCTTTAAGTCTTTAATTTTACCAAAATTTGGCTGATCTACCAGCGCAACAACCTGATCCTCCATGGTTGGCTCAATAATCACAACTTACACTTGAAACAACACTGAAAATTATGCTTGGCCCCTGGCACAAGCTGAACACTTACCTCAAATCGTGAAGCGTTGAAAGTTTTCACAGCAGCTCAGATTGAACAGATAATTACACAGGCTTGATTAGGCGTCACTAGATAATCACAGAGTACCTAGGAAGGCAATTGCTATTAATAATTAGCACTGTTAATTGTACAACATTACAGGGAATTAATGGTATAAGATCCCGGACAGGCCCCCATTTGTTACCACCCTCGAGACTAAATAAGGTTCTCCCAGCAGTGTACATAAAATATTTAATATAGGCCTTTATAAACACGTCTAGGGGGTATAAGATAAAGCACTGCATAAAATGGGGAACAATATATTTATGCTAAGGGGGACAAACATAACAATTAAATGGTACGTAAATATAGCCAGAAATATTTATCAGCATGCAAATTAAAATAAAATCCTTCTCGAGCAATGAGCAATATTAATAGCACTTAAAAAATTTAATTACGAGAATACAATATCATCTGACCAGGAAATAAAAACTTTGAATGACTAAATATACAAATCAAGGACTTAACTTAATACATGTCTACACTCGACCACAGCCACCACGCTACTCACATATCCAACCTGATCAACCCCCACAGAGAAACACATGAGAATTGTAACACGAAAGCCTCATACAAATAATATGCAACTCAAGCACACTAATACATGCTATAATATATATCATATAACATACAAAAACTCACATTATACAACTGGATGCTATAATAATTAAAGAATAAGACAATACAGTAATACAATAATTAAGAGTAATGAGAGGATCTTAACAAGATTCGTAACACCTCCCTAATTTTCAGACCCAGTATGCCCTTCCGACTCCAGACCTACCTACCCAGGCCCTACCCCAGACCCTCCTACCTATCTTCCTAGATGCCCAGCCCCCATTCGCCCCCCAAGCACCCCTCCCGACCCCTTTCACCTCCCAGACACCCCGGATCCCCCCAGCCCCCAGTCACCCCCCAGACACCCCCCAGATCCCCTCAGATCCCCTCAGATCCCCAGAGAAAGGGCGAACTCTGGTACAAGAGTTTCCTTGAAGAATCTCAAGGTTTGGTACACCAATACCGATGGGGTATCTAATAAAGTAGAAGAGATAAAAGAAAGAGTGAGGCAGATCCTGACATAGTTGCAATTGTGGAAACTAAAATAAATGACATGATCTCGGATGCAATCTTTCCAGAGGGCTACCAGGTGAGAAGAAAAGAGAGAACACTGAGACAGGAAGGGGGAATGGCACTTCTAATAAAGCGGAAATGAAAGTTTGAAAACCTGGGAAATCGGGTTACCAATGAGTGCACAAGCTTCAAACATGGAACTCTGACAGCAGGTGGGAGGAAGATTGTGATCTTGGTAATCTACAATCCCCCTCCAGACAGTAGAAGACCCAGGCAGGAGTATGATGACAACAACAAGGCATGCATAGATGAACTGCAGAAGGCAGCAACACTAGCCCACAGAATGAGAGTGAAGCTGCTGGTCATGGGGGACTTAAATCATGGAGAGATAAATTGGGAATCAAGGAATCCCCATGGAGGGGACAAAACGTGGGGAGCAAAGTTAGTAGATGTTATGGACAGGAATGTCCTAACACAACATGTGAAGGAAGACACAACCCTGGAAACACAAACCGTAACTGTCTCTA
>WNGS01141648.1:0-10288 GCA_020271785.1 Procambarus virginalis
ACACCACTTTCCAGCAACTTTTATAACTTATATAAATCATTTTAGTGAATAATACATAAATTATATATTTAAACATGATATTATTGTTTAGTGGAATGCATAAGGAGTCAAATTGTGTTAAAAAGAGCGATTTTTAGAAAATTTGGAAAACTACTTTTTTCTGATCATATTATAACTAAATGGATTTTGAAGGTTTCATTCAGCCAATAAATATCATTCACAATTTATTAATGAATTTTACAAAAAACACCATAAATTTTATATTTAAACATGTAAAAACTATTTGTAATACATTAGGAACAAAATAGTTCTAGAAAAACAATTTATTATAAAACCTTTGTTTTAAAGGCTCTCCTGCACCATTCTCAATGTAAATCATTCCCACGCCTATGGGAAGAGATAGACGAACGTTTTCTAGATGATTTGTGTTTACTGGGTTTAGACAACACCCACCAGTGGGCCTCGGACCCAGAAAGCATAACTACCTTCCAGTAGCTGCCATAACTAGTATGCCTTAACCCACAACACCAAGTCAGACCCTTAAAAGAGATAGAGATTTCGAAGTATTTTCCTCAAATATCCCCACCTCCCAAGGGCACCAGATTAGTGAGGGGTACTATGCGTTTTTCATCAAGCCACTATCAATGTGGGAGAACTCGTGTCTATGCTATAAGCACATACTTGCTTGAACCACAAGTGAAGATTAACATTCTTTAGACAACACCCACCAGTGGGCCTCGAACCCAGAAAGCACAACTACCTTCCAGTAGCTGCCGTAACTAGTACGCCTTAACCCACTACACCAAGTCAGACCCTTAAAAGAGATAGAGATTTCGAAGTATTTACCTCAAATATCCCCACCTCCCAAGGGCACCAGATTAGTGAGGGGTTACTATGCGTTTTTCATCAAGCCACTGTCAATGTGGGAGAACTCGTGTCTGTGCTATAAGCACATACTTGCTTGAACCACAAGTGAAGATTAACAATCTTTAGACAACACCCACCAGTGGGCCTCGAACCCAGAAAGCACAACTACCTTCCAGTAGCTGCCATAACTAGTACGCCTTGTGCTTTCTGGGTTCGAGGCCCAATGGTAGATGTTGTCTAAAGATTGTTAATCTTCGCTTGTGGTTCAAGCAAGTATGTGCTTATAGCATAGACACGAGTTCTCCCACATTGACAGTGGCTTGATGAAAAACGCATAGTACCCCTCACTAATCTGGTGCCCTTGGGAGGTGGGGATATTTGAGGTAAATACTTCGAAATCTCTATCTCTTTTAAGGGTCTGACTTGGTGTAGTGGGTTAAGGTGTACTAGTTATTGCAGCTACTGGAAGGTAGTTGTGCTTTCTAGGTTCGAGGCCCACTGGTGGGTGTTGTCTAAAGATTGTTAATCTTCACTTGTGGTTCAAGCAAGTATGTGCTTATAGCATAGACACGACTTCTCTCACATTGACAGTGGCTTGATGAAAAATGCTTAGTAACCCCTCACTAATCTGGTGCCCTTGGGAGATGGGGATATTTGAGGTAAATACTTCGAAATCTCTATCTCTTTTAAGGGTCTGACTTGGTGTAGTGGGTTAAGGCATACTAGTTATAGCAGCTACTGGAAGGTAGTTGTGCTTTCTGGGTTCGAGGCCCACTGGTGGGTGTTGTCTAAAGATTGTTAATCTTCACTTGTGGTTCAAGGCAGTATGTGCATATATCATATATCTATATAGATAGATATATATATATATATATAGATATAGAGAGAGATAGAGAGATATAGATATATATATATATATATATATAGATAGATATATATATATATATATATATATATATATATATATATAGATATATATATATATATAGATATATATATATATATCTATATATATATATATATATATATATATATATATATCTCTATATATATATATTTTATATATATATATATATATATATATATATATATATATATATATGTTTAAACCTAGAAGTGGTACCACCTCTGGTGCAAGTGTAGGGACCCATAGCCTCGGAGAAGAAAATAAAGAGTACTCAGAGAAGACCTTGTGGATCCTCACTGAACACATATATCTATATCGTGTGTATATTTATCTAACTTTATTTGAAAATGTCATTACACAAAAAAAGTTACTGCTTTTAATAATTAATATTGATTACATGCAGGGTACAAGGCTGCTTGTCACAAGTTGAATAGCTCCTCAAGCTCCTCAGATGGTGGGCAGGAACCATGGATGCAGTGAGCATTTCCTCTCTGGATTGCCACACTAAGGCGCTGAAAAAGAAAACTGGCAGCCCTAGGGTCTCTAGTTGTTTCGATTAGCTTAGACCCAACTCCTTCAAAAAGCTACCAGCACTTTTACCCCAGGCACCAAGTGTCTCTGAGGCAATGGGGACAAAATTGTAGTGGTGCTCAAGGTCTCTGTATTTACGTGACTTGGCCGCTTCCCGGTGATTGGCAGCTCCTCCTGCTTGAGTAGCACTGAAGTCAACATAGGTATTGGCTAGAGTTGAAACGCAAGTGTAGTCCCACACCAACTGTCTACCATTCTTCCAGGGGTTCACCGTGATTCCGTCTGGGCGACCAACAGGCTCATCAGAGTTGCGGGACATTAGGTAACGGGGCTCTCTCTCAGCTGGACAACCGGCTGTGGCAAGGCTTCTCTTAATAATGTCATTGACCTCGCCGTGTCTTGCATGCCATCCTCCTGTCCTTTGGCAGAGAAGGCCATGCCGTCCGTAACTGTCGGCCTCTGCCTCGCCGCAAATACACCTGTATTCGGTGTGGATTGGGGCAGCGAGACGGAGAGCCACGGCAATTCGGAGGGCCTGCGGTGTGAGACGGGTGCCGGTTGCTGACATTGGGGTTGCTAATAGGAAATCGCCTGCATGGGGAGCTGCTACAGCTCTAAGTCGGGCAGTGTCATGTGGTGTTGTCGCAGCTTCTAGCAAAGTCGCAGCTTCTTGGTCGGCAATGGGGCGATCCCAGCTGGATTGCTTATGGGCTTCAGAAGGCGGTGGTTGGGGTGCTGGTCCTGCGAGAGAGACCCATTTGGTTGTGCAGTCTGTGAAGCTGGGATCATGTACCCCTGCCTGTTGAACTAGGTGCTCAGGTAGGATTTCCTTCACCAAGTTGTCAGACCCCACTGAAGAGGACAGGAACGCTGGTACAGCAATTTGTGTTGCTGTGCGCACGCCAAGGCCCCCGAGTCTGACAGGAAGGGAGGCCTGTTTCCACTGTGAGTCGCTGAGGGAAAGATTGAGGGCTTTTTCTAGTGTTGATTTCAGCAAGCTGTCGTACTCTTCTAATTTAATATTGTTGAAAGATGGCGAACATCTTAGAAAGTAGGTCAGCCTGGGGAGGGACAAGCATCTGGTGATGAGGTAAAGTGCATCATGGGCATCGATGTCTTCAATCCTCTCGTTCATCCTCTTCAGGTCAGTGATCTTCTTACCAAGGACCTCGTCGATGGCATTCCTTCCAAGAGGAGCACCTAGGAGTGTGCTGTCCTCAGGGTTGGTTGTATGAATGTCAGGCAAAACAACCTTTATTTGCTCTATTATGTGCTGGTTGGTGGAGGTTATTTCGCACTTGGAAGGGTTCAGGGTGAGGCCTAGGCTTGCTCCTTGCTCCTGAATTATTCTTATGTCGTCCAAGAGTGAGTCTGGGGAGCCGGCTAGAGTACCATCGTCCAAAAACCAAATGTTGAGCTCACTGGACAGGTTATCGGTGACTTCCTTGATGACTAGGCAGAAAAGAAAAGGAGCAAGGGGGTCACCCTGTTGGACACCTTCTTGTGATTCGATTTCATGTTCCCCAAAAAGCAGAGTTAGATTCTTGCTGTAGCATGAGTTTACAAACGGGTAGAGGGAAGGAAAAAGGCGATGAACCGCATTGAGTACTGCATCCCTTCTAACCAGATTGAAAGCATTTTTGAAGTCCAGCTTTATCAGGGCTTTTTCATCCGTAATGTTGGCAATGTAGGCTCTAGCTGCATGAGCCGCTGCCTCACACCCTTGGGGAATGCCAAACCCAAGCTGTTTTGGCTTCAGCATGTCGGCTGCTGCCTGACTAACTGCTCTAGCAGCAGCCTTAGCGACGAGACGCCGGAGTGAATTGCCCACAGCTATCGGTCTGATTCCTCCATCTTTTTTCCTCAGGGCACAGAGGGTAGCGCCAAAAAAGAGAGGCCTATGGTCTCTGGTATGATGCCAGCTAGACATGTGTTGGCGAATCTAGTTAGTTCCACCAGGAGGCCCTGTGCAATGTCTCCAAGTGCAGGGTTGAGCATTTGTTTGATGTGGTTGGGTCTTAGTCCTGTGAACCCACCTGCTGATCCTGGTGGGAAGGATAAAGCAGCTTTATGCACCATGGATTCGAGCACACACAGGGGTTCTGCTCTGGTGACACCGACTAGGGGAACACTGTCGTCACGAGGAGCTCTGTGTGGGTGTTTTTCTCTCAGGGCTTTTGCTGTATCGGCATCCCTGGTGGCAATTGTGTCTTCACTGGTGATGACTCTGATTGCCCCTATTGTGTTGCCTTCTTCTATTTTCTTGCTGACTGTTGCTCTCATTTTGGATGCCTCGGTTCTGCTGTTGATACCTTTCCTGCGGTGAGTGTTTTTGGCACAAGTGGGGAGGGGTGCCTGGTTGTCCTCTCTAGGAAAACTATTTATAGCCATAATGACTGAGGAAGCTAGTGATTTGTCTCTCCTTGCAGGGACAGCTAGACATATGTTTCCAAACAGGAAAAGGTTGTGCCATGCTTGGATAGTTCCGGGGGAGTCATTGACCTTTTTCAAGAGGCTGGATAGTTTGGCTGCTGCCTGGGGCCGGGCAGCTTTGGGGATGTGCTGCAAGGTTCCAACCGATGTTGCTTTGATGGCTTCTAGTAGATTCTCAGTCGAAATGAAGCTGTTGGAGGTGTTTTCCCTGACTTCTGGAGTGGGGCCTTGATTGATACCCTCTTTGGGAGGGCGCCAAATACCTGGACAATTGGTTCCGTTGACCAGGGAGGCAGCGAGCAAGAGGTCGCTGAGTCCCGGGCGTGCTTAAGTACCCCCACGTGATGTGCGCGCAACCTTGGTCGGTTAGTCACAGAGTATGGTATTACGTTTTCTTCCCCCAGAAACATCGCCGTTTGCTTGCAAACAGCGTCTATTTTCTGTGGTTGGAAGAAAACGCTCACCGAGTGGGGGACTTAATTTATTAATAATAATAAAATTAATTAATACATAAAATAATTAATTAATAATAATTATAAATGAATATAATTGATGATCATTAAATGAAGAAGCATAGGCTAATTATAATGACTAAATGGATAATTAATTATTGTGACTAATAATGATTAGTGAATGAGCATAAATTAATATACAGAAATAATATTAATGGATAGCCGTTATAATGCTAATATAAGTCAATTACCGTTAATTATGTCTGTAATTAGTAATGCATTATTTAATTTTTTTCAGTAATTCCAATTTTTGGTATTCTTGGCTTATCACTTTGGGGGTTCCGTCAGAGCACCCCCAATCCCGTGAGGGCCAGCGGCGCGGAACCCCCACCCCAGAGGGGCGTGCGGAAACTGGCTGCTATAAGTAGGAACATGTCTTCTCGCTACCGTGTTCATAAGCGTGCCCGTATGCCCGGAGAGGCCATTAAAAACAGTCAGGCTTCCCTGGTTGAAAAAGGTACCATTCCGGGTCTACTGGGCAGATGCTGCTTGCAGACGCAGCTCGCTTGGTGGGCCGGCGGAGTGCCATCTTGACGAGCCGTGGAGCAGGGAGGCGGGAAGCCCACCGACTGTGCAGTGGGAGGAGTACATACTGCCGGGTTTGTACTCCATACAGGAAGCGCTTGTCACCATGGCGAATGGCTGGTTGATCCCGTGTTTATCTTCGTCGTAGTAGCCCATCCTCACAGAGACCAGTCCTGTATGGCTGGCCCCAGGGCGGGTGTGGGAATGTGAACGCTGTCCACTCCGAGGCCGACTCCCCAGGGTCGACCCCGTCTCGGTCATTGTCGCTGTGGTGAGCCCCGCGGGTGTGGAGTGGAGGTGTCAGCTTGGAAACGGGTAGGTCGCTTCACAGGATACCTCTCACGGTGGGCATGAGAGCCGTGGTCCACCTTTCGGGCCCCACCGCGTGTTCCTCGATCGTCGCAGGTTTTCCTCGTCCTCGTTCTATCGTGGATCTGGAAGTATTAAGCAGTAAGGGTGGGCAGGAGCTGGTGTGCCGAGTTAACATGAAAGGCAAAGGAACAGTTGCGTGGGATCTACATCATAAGTGTACTGCTGGCAACTTAGTCTGCGAGAGTGGGGATAACTGGATGCGACACCTGTTGCGAAAGGCAGGAATGGGTGGAAGTGAATGAAGTCCCAAGCATAACTGAGTGGGAAATAACTGAGTAGCTAGAGATGGTATTGCCAGATACAATAAGTGCTAACTCTTGGGACAATCGGACGCCTCCTCAGAGGAAACTAAGAGAAGCGTAAATGCCAGCGTCAAGTAGTTAGTAGGCACCGGCACGGCAGTTAATAATAAATTATATATAATAATTCGTATAAATATTCTTATATAAATTACGAATTATTAAAATAAAATTAATAAATAATAATAATATATAAAATAAGTATAATATATAAAATAAAATAATATAAATTTAAATATAATAAACTTTATAATAAAATATAAAGTGGTAAACATATTTTTGTAAATACAATTTATATTAAATAATATAAATTATAAGTCAATGTGAAAACACAGTGCAGACGGTGGACTGCGGGTGGCCCCGAAG
This sequence comes from Procambarus virginalis, assembly GCA_020271785.1. NCBI lineage: Eukaryota > Metazoa > Arthropoda > Malacostraca > Decapoda > Cambaridae > Procambarus > Procambarus virginalis. The sequence continues at coordinate 6,813 of WNGS01141648.1, forward strand.
ACTGCAGATAGAGCAGCGAAGTCCGTATCGCTATGCAGCGGGTAAGTACTAAGGAACGCCAACCGGCCAAGGTAAGAGGGTGTTAAGTGGCATGGGACTACAGAACCACTTACGCTCAACAAGACGAATGAGAACTGTAACGAAATTATTATTAAGAATGGTTAGAAATGCGTTCTTCCCTCTTCTCTGTGAAGATCCTCGTTTGGGACACGCCATCTGCAGCCTCGGCAGCTGGACCTTTGCAGCTGCGGGAAAGTCTTCAGCCAGGACATCAGGAGCTGGTCTTGGCCCTCAGGGGCATGCTCAGCTGAAACACCCCAGCTGTGCCATCAGCTGCTGGATCATCGGCTGGGACCTCAGCAGCTGGGCTTGAATATAAAGAATGACAAAATGTAAAGAACAGCAATCGTATATAAATAGAGGGGGTGACTGTGCATGCTCAACTGCAACGCCACCAGCTGAGCCTTCACATCGAACTGGATAATCGGCTGGGACCTCAGCAGCTGAGCTTGGCCCCCAGGGGGCATGCTCAGCTGGCACACCACCAGCTGGCCCATCCGCTGGGCCACGCTCAGCGGCCGTAACACTACAGGCTGGGCCCTCAGCTGCTGTATCATCGGCATGGACTACGTCAGCCAGCGCATCAGCAGCTGTGCCTGGCCAAGCAGCAACACCACGTTTTGTAGTGTATCATACGGGGAGGCAGCAAGCAAGAGGTCGCTCAGTCCCCGGGCACGCTTAAGTACCCCCCACATGATGCGCCCGCAACCTTGGTCGGTTAGTTACAGAGTATGGTATTACGTTTTCTTCCCCCAGAAACATCACCGTTTGCTTGCAAACAGCGTCTTTATGTATGTGTATATATATATATATATATATATATATATATATATATATATATATATATATATATATATATATATATATATATATATATATATATATATATATATTGTGACGGTAACGAGTTGGATATGGTGGTCGGCAGTCTTCCAACTAGCAGGTGTCAGTGCTGGGCCACATATAATATATAAAAAAAGAAAAGGAAAAAAAGAGAAAAAAAAAAAATGACTGCGTGATTGGTAATCTGTGGTAAGGTCGGAAAGACGAAAGACAATAATAAAAACTGGATTTTAATAACAATAAAAAACACAAATTGAAACAAATGCAATATCTTGGCTTAATGGTAACAAATGTCAAGTGGAAAAAAAATACATAAACATGAAAATAGATTACGTTAATGGGGAGGAGAATTGACATACAAAAGTAAATAAAATATGAATGCTGGAATATATGTACTAACTATAAACCTCTATTTGACCACACAAGGTGAGTCACTTAGGAGTTCATAGCTTGCGAGCACACAATATTCTGGCTGGCAGAAATGCAAGGGACTCCAACAATAACTGGCGAGGTCTTGTGATTGGCGAGGAGCCGGAGTGGAGTGTTGGTTGGCGGCCAATGAGGAAGCTGGATGGCCGCAAGTCGCTAGTTAGGCAGTTGAAGGGTTCGGCGCGTCGACCAGGTGCAGCAGGTGCTGGAGTGGGGGGGAGGAGGGAGTTGCTGGTACGTGTGGCTATCTTATAATACGTTTAGCCACTACAAAACGTATCTTGTATATTGATGAGGACAGGAGTGAGTCGTAGAAATAGCAGGCTAAATCTCTGATAAGAGATTATCGTCACAATATATATATATATATATATATATATATATATATATATATATATATATATATATATATATATATATATATATATGTATATATATATATAAATATATTGTATATATATATATATATATATATATATATATATATATATATATATATATATATATATATATATATATATATATATATATATATATATATATATTGTGGTAAAAACTCCAGGCAGTATATCTCCTTTTAATAGACTTCAATAAAATATAGTTTATCTTATTTTTATTCTTAGTAAGTAAGAATTAAATTGAGTGGACTGTATGTACTTGTTAAAACTGCCTGAAATTAATGTCACATAAATTGGGGGGACAATTTGTAGCTTAAACCACTTTGTAATGGCTCCTTCTTAAACTACCAATTGTTTACCTAAGTTAAATTATTGTAATTTTATATCATACCACATATGGTGATCTAATCTACTATTATTTCAATAATTATTACTAGTTATGAATACTACTACTACAATATAACAAAGGGTCTTAGCTGGACTTGTTGTATTGGCCCTGCTTAGGCTGTGTCATGGTAGCATCAAATGGGTGTGGCTCTGTGCCTCATGGTGGCACGTAATGGCGGCTGTGGGAGGCCTACAAGGCTGGCATACAGCTAGATACAATATGTTTATAGTTCAACACTCTGCTCAGCTACTTGCTGCTCCAAGTCACAATTTTACCTGTATGGGATGCAAAGAGTTAATAACTGTTCCCTAAACATATCTATTACAGGTATAACATGGTATGTGAGGGCTGTAAAATGGAAAAAACGTACATTTCTGGGGTGTTTCCCATATATCACAACCGACTTATCCTGTAAATGATTAAATGTGTACACAATAAATCAAAACAGATACTTGGTAAGCCGGATACAATCGTTGCTGTAGTTGTTGATAGGCTGTGTAGCTGGTTGTTGACACGTAAATAGGTGTCTAGGTGTTAAACCAGCTTCTGGAGCCATACATGCAGCGTAGGGCTGCTTTTGTTATTGTTGTGTGAGCTAGCGTCTGTGCGTGAGTGACGCCCTGCCTCCTTTGTTGTGGTTCTAACTCTGGAGTTAATTTTATATTAACAAGAGAGTCAAGCTATATTTTGGTGTTAATAATTATATTCAGTCTTATTGAACACTCTTTTATTCAATTTAGACATTAAACTGTTGTATGAACAGTGTTTTAATAATGTAAATATACGGTGTCGTCGATGACGTCACGGAGTCTCCCATTCTCTAATTTTAAGAGGATACTGACTAAGGGAAGACTATGCTATATGTGTTTGTGTGTGTCGGTTTCCCGACATAATTCCGGGGGGAAGAACACGGGTCGAAGTCCCGATAAGGACTGTGATCACTTTATTCTTCTCCTTCAGAATTATAATGCTGCTTTAATTTGAGTTTTCATTGTTGAGCTGCAGTCCTTTGGGGACGTATGTCCCGTACTGGCGTATCGGGTGCCAGAAGTCGTTGAACTTCTTCGTTCCTGGCCAGTTCTAAAGGAACTAATTTCTCTAAAGTTTTGAGAGTAGTGTTGCCTCGGCATTTTACTTTCACTATTCTCAAGATGCCCTGGCTGTCTGGATGAACAGAGACTATTTGACCTATAGGCCACTCTGAGCGTGGTCCATCACTATCCACCAGAACTATGTCACCAGGGTTCAAGTTAATTCTGTTGTAGGAGTTGTTTGCCCCATAATGATACACTCTAAGAGCTGTAAGGTATTCTCGAGTCCATACGTCATTCCACCGACTTTCACCCTTGATAGATGTT
>WNGS01141651.1:0-10184 GCA_020271785.1 Procambarus virginalis
GAATCCCCATGGGTTCTATAGGAAGGAGCGAGAGAACTGTGCCTACCCACTCTCCATAGTGTATAACAAATCACTGGCGACAGGGGAACTGCCGACATTTGGAAAGCAGCTAATGTAGTGGCGATATACAAGAAAGGGGATAGACAGGAGGCACTGAACTACAGACCAGTGTCCCTAACCTGCATACCATGCAAGCTGATGGAGAAGATTGTGCGAAAAAACTAGTGGAGCATCTGGAGGCGAAGGAACTTTGTAACACAGCATCAACATGGGTTAGGGATGGCAGGTCCTGCCTCACAGGGTTACTTGAATTCTACGACCAGGCAGACAAAAATAAGGCAAGAAAGAGAAGGGTGGGCAGACCGCATATTTTTGGATTGTCAGAATGTCTTTGATATTGTGCCACACAAGAGGCTAGTGCGAAAGTTGGAGATGCAGGCTGGAGTGAAAGGGAAGGTACTCCGGTGGATAGAGGAGTACCTAAGCAACAGGAGACAACGAGTCTGTGTGAGGGGTGAAGTCCTCAGATTGGCGAGACGTTACAAGTGGAGTCCCGCAGGGGTCAGTCCCTTGGACCTATACTGTTTACTGGTATACGCAAATGATCTCCCAAAGGGTATAGATTCGTTCCTCTCTTTGTTTGCCGACGATGCAAAAATTATGAGGAGGATTGAAACAGAGGATGATAGTAGGAGGCTACAAGATGACCTAGATAGACTGAGTGAATGGTCCATCAAATGGCTGTTGTAGTTCAACCCAAGTATATGCAAAGTAATGAAACTAGGCAGTGGAAAAAGGAGGCCAGACACAGGATACAGAATAGGTGATGAAGTACTTAATGAAACAGACAGAGAGAAAGATCTAGGAGTTGATATCACACCAAACCTGTCTCCTGAAGCCCACATAAGAAATTAACGTTCTGCCGCATGATGCGAGGCTGGCTAACTCAGAACGGCGTTCAGGCAACCTGTGTGTAAGAATCATTAGAATCTGTACACCACATATGTAAGACCAATCCTGGAGTACGCGGCCCCAGCTGGAGCCCGTACCTTGTCAAGCACAAGACGAAGCTGGAAAAAGTCCAAAGGTATGCTACTAGACTAGTCCCAGAACTAAGAGGCATGAGTTATGAGGAAAGGCTGCGGGAAATGCAACTTACGACACTGGAAGAAGAAGTAAGGGGGGACATGATCACAACCTACAAAATCCTCAGGGGAATTGACCGGGTAAACAAGGTTGAACTATTCAACACTGGAGCGGCGCGAACAAGGGGACACAGGTGGAAGCTGAGTACCCAAATGAGCCACAGAGACATTAGAAAGAACTTTTTCAGTGTCAGAGTAGTTAGTAAATGGAATGCACTAGGAAGTGATGTGGTGGAAGCTGACTCCATACACAGTTTCAAATGTAGATATGATATGATGCCCAGTAGGCTCAGGAATCTGTACACCAGTTGATTGACAGTTGAGAGGCGGGACCAAAGAGCCAAAGCTCAACCCCCGCAAGCACAATTAGGTGAGTACACACTACCACCACCACCACTACCACACACCAGCATCACACACTGCCACCACCACCCCACACTACCACCACCACCACCACACACTACCACCACCACACACTTCCACCACCAAACACTACCACCACACACACTACCACCAACACACACTATTACCAACACACACTACCACCACCACACACTACCACCACCACACACTACACCACCACACACTACCACCACCACACACTACCACCACACACTACCACCACCATACACTACCACCACCACACACTACCACCACCACACACTTCCACCACCACACACTACCACCACACACACTACCACCAACAGACACTACCACCACCACACACTACCACCACCACACACTACCATCACAACACACTACCACCACACACACTAACACCACCACACACTACCACCACCATACACTACCACCACCACACACTACCACCACCATACACTACCACCACCACACACTACCACCAAACACACTACCACCACATACTATAACCACCACACACTACCACCACCACACACTACCACCATCACACACTTCCACCACCACACAATACCACCACATACCCTACCACCACCACACACTACCACCACCACACACCACCACCACCACAAACTACCACCACACACACTACCACCACCACAACTACCACCACCACACACTACCACCACCACACACTACCACCACCACACACTTCCACCACACACACACTACCACTCACACACTACCACCACCATACACTACCACCACCACACACTACCATCACCACACACTTCCACCACCACACACTACCACCACACACTACCACCACGACACTACCACCACCACACACTTCCACCACCACACACTACCACCACCAAACACTACCACCACCACACACTACCAACCAACACACACTACCACCACCACACACTACCACCACCACACACTACCACCACACACTACCATGAAAACACACTACCACCACCACACATTTCCACCACCACACAATCACCACATACACTACCACCACCACACACTACCACCACCACCACACACTACCACTACCACACACTACCACCACACACACTTCCACCACCACACACACTACCACCACTACACACTACCACCAACACACACTACCACCACCACCCATTCCACCACACACTACCACTACACACTACCACCACCACACATACCACCACCACACACTACCACTACCACACACTACCACCACCACACACTACCACCAACACACACTACCACACACCACACACTACCACCACCACACACTACCACCACCACCACACACTTCCACGACCAACACACTACGACCACACACACTACCACCAACACACACTACCACCACCACACACTACCACCACCACACACTACCACTACACACACTACATACCACCACACACTACCACCACACACTACCATCACAACACACTACCACCACACACACTACCACCACCACACACTACCACCACCACACACTACCACCACCACACACGACCACCACCACACACTACCACCACCACACACTTCCACCACCACACACTACACTACCACACACTACACCACCACACACTACCCCACCACACACTTCCACCACACACAATAACACCACATACACTACCACCACCACACACTTCCACCACCACCACACACTACCACTACCTCACATACCACTACACACACTACCACACCACCCACTACCACCCTACACACTTCCACCACCACACACTACCACCACTACCACCTCCACACACTACTATCACCACACTTTAACACCACCACACACTAACATCACCCACACTAACACCACCACACACTACCACCACACACACTATCACCACCGCACACTACCATCACCACACACTACCACCACCACACACTTCCACTACCAAACACTACCACCACTACATACTACCAGCACCACACACTACCACCACCACAAATTACCACCTCCACACATTAACACCATCACACACTACCACCACACACACTTCCACCACCACAAATTACCACCACCACAAATTACCACACCACAAATTACCACCACCACAAATTACCACCACCACAAATTACCACCACCACAAATTACCACCACCACACACTACCATCACCACACACTAACACAACCACATACTACCATCACCACACACTACCACCACACACACTACCACTAATACACACTACCACCACCATACACTACTACCACCACACACTACCACCACCACACACTACCACTAACACACACTACCACCACCACATACTTCCACCACACACTACCACCACACACTACCACCACCACACACTACCACCACCACATACTCCCACCAGCACCATCCCTACCAACACCTCCAAAATCCACACACACTACCACCATTACACACTATTACCACCACACACTACCACTACCACACACTACCACCACCACACACTTCCACACACACACACACTACCACCACCACACACTACCACCACACACACTACCACCACCACATCACTTACCACCACACACTACCACCACACACTACCACACCACATACTTTCCACTGGTGGAAGTATGTGGTGGTGGTAGTGTGTGGTGGTAGTGTGTGGTGGAAGTATGTGGTGGTGGTAGTGTGTGTAGTGGTAGTGTGTGTGGTGGTAGTGTGTTTGTGGTGGAAGTGTGTGGTGGTGGTAGTGTGTGGTAGTGGTAGTGTGTGGTGGTAATAGTGTGTAATGGTGGTAGTGTGTGCTGGTGGGAGTATGTGGTGGTGGTAGTGTGTGGTGGTGGTAGTGTGTGGTGGTAGTGTGTGGTGGAAGTATGTGGTGGTGGTAGTGTGTGTAGTGGTAGTGTGTGGTGGTGGTAGTGTGTGGTGGTAGTAGTGTATGGTGGTGGTAGTGTGTATTAGTGGTAGTGTGTGTGGTGGTAGTGTGTGGTGATGGTAGTATGTGGTTGTGTTAGTGTGTGGTGATGGTAGTGTGTGGTGGTGGTAATTTGTGGTGGTGGTAATTTGTGGTGGTGGTAATTTGTGGTGTGGTAATTTGTGGTGCTGGTAATTTGTGGTGGTGGTAATTTGTGTGGTGGAAGTGTGTGTGGTGGTAGTGTGTGATGGTGTTAATGTGTGGAGGTGGTAATTTGTGGTGGTGGTAGTGTGTGGTGCTGGTAGTATGTAGTGGTGGGTAGTGTTTGCAGTGGAAGTGTGTGGTGGTGGTAGTGTGTGGTGATGGTAGTGTGCGGTGGTGATAGTGTGTGTGGTGGTAGTGTGTGGTGTGTTAGTGTGGGTGATGGTAGTGTGTGGTGGTGTTAAGTGTAGTGATATTAGTGTGTGGAGGTGAGTGGTGATAGTGTGTGTGGTGGAAGTGTGTAGCGGTGGTAGTGGTGGTGGTGGTAGTGTGTGTAGTGGTATTGTGAGGTGTGGTAGTGTGTGGGTGGTGGAAGTGTGTGGTGGTGGTAGTGTATGTGGTGTTATTTGTGTGGTGGTGGAAGTGTGTGGTGGTGTTAGTGTGTGGTGGTGGTAGTGTGTGGTAGTGTAGTGTGTGGTGGTGGAAGTGTGTGGGTGGTAGTGTGTGGTGGTGGTCCTGTGTGGTGGTGGTAGTGTGTTGTGGTGGTAGTGTGTGGTGGTGGTAGTGTGTGTGGTGGTAGTGTGTTGTGATGTAGTGTGTGGTGGTAGTGTGTGGTGGTTGTAGTGTGTGTAGTGGTAGTGTGTGTGGTGGTAGTGTGTGGTGGTGGTAGTGTGTGTTGGTGGTAGTGTGTGGTGGTCGTAGTGTTTGGTCGTGGAAGTGTGTGGTGGTGGTGTAGTGTGTGGTGTGGTAGTGTGTGGTGTGGTAGTGTGTGTTGGTGGTAGTGTGTGGTGGTGGTAGTGTGTGGTAGTGGTAGTGTGTGGTGGTGGTAATGTGTGGTGGTGGTAGTGTGTAGTGGTAGTGTGTGGTGGAAGTGGGTGGTGGTGGTAGTGTGTGTTGGTGGTAGTGTGTAGTGGTGGTAGTGTGTGTGGTGGTGGAAGTGTGTGTGGTGGTAGTGTGTGGTAGTGGTAGTGTGTGGTGGTGGTGGTAGTGTGTGGTGGTGGTACTGTATGTGGTGGTATTGTGTGGTGGTGGAAATGTGTGGTGGTGGTAGTGTGTTTTCATGGTAGTGTGTGGTGGTAGTGTGTGGTGGTGGTAGTGTGTGGTGGTGGTAGTGTGTGTTGGTGGTAGTGTGTGGTGGTGGTAGTGTTTGGTGGTGGTAGTGTGTGGTGGTGGAAGTGTGTGGTGGTGGTAGTGTCGTGGTGGTAGTGTGTGTGGTAGTGTGTGGTGGTGGAAGTGTGTGGTGATGGTAGTGTGTGGTGGTGGTAGTGGTATGTGTGGTGGTAGTGTGTAGTGGTAGTGTGTGGTGGAAGTGTGTGGTGGTGGTAGTGTGTGGTGGTGGTAGTGTGTGGTGGTGGTAGTTTGTGGTGGTGGTAGTGTGTGTGGTGGTAGTTTGTGGTGGTGGTGGTGTGTGGTGGTGGTAGTGTGTGGTGGTGGTAGGGTATGTGGTGGTATTGTGTGGTGGTGGAAGTGTGTGATGGTGGTAGTGTGTGGTGGTGGTAGTGTGTGGTGGTTATAGTATGTGGTGGTAGTGTGTTTTGGTGGTAGTGTGTGGTGGTGGTAGTGTATGGTGGTGGTAGTGTGTGGTGGTGGTAGTGTATGGTGGTGGTAGTGTGTGGTGGTGTTAGTGTGTGTGGTGGTAGTGTGTTGTGATGGTAGTGTGTGGTGGTGGTAGTGTGTGGTGGTGGTAGTGTCTGTTGGTGGTAGTGTGTGTGGTGGTAGTGTGTGGTGGTGGAAGTGTGTGGTGGTGGTAGTGTGTGGTGGTGGTAGTGTATGGTGGTGGTAGTGTGTGGTGGTAGTGTGTGGTGGTGGTAGTGTGGTGGTGGTAGTGTGTGGTGGTGGTAGTGTGTGGTGGTGGTAGTGTGTGTTGGTAATAGTGTGTGTTGGTGGTAGTGTGTGTGGTGGTAGTGTTTGGTGGTGGAAGTGTGTGGTGGTGGTAGTGTGTGGTGGTGGTGGTGGTAGTGTGGGGTGGTGGTGGCAGTGTGTGATGCTGGTGTGTGGTAGTGGTGGTGGTGGTAGTGTGTACTCACCTAATTGTGCTTGCGGGGGTTGAGCTTTGGCTCTTTGGTCCCGCCTCTCAACTGTCAATCAACTGGTGTACAGATTCCTGAGCCTACTGGGCTCTATCATATCTACATTTGAAACTGTGTATGGAGTCAGCTTCCACCACATCACTTCCTAGTGCATTCCATTTACTAACTACTCTGACACTGAAAAAGTTCTTTCTAATGTCTCTGTGGCTCATTTGGGTACTCAGCTTCCACCTGTGTCCCCTTGTTCGCGCCGCTCCAGTGTTGAATAGTTCATCCTTGTTTACCCGGTCAATTCCCCTGAGGATTTTGTAGGTTGTGATCATGTCCCCCCTTACTCTTCTGTCTTCCAGTGTCGTAAGTTGCATTTCCCGCAGCCTTTCCTCATAACTCATGCCTCTTAGTTCTGGGACTAGTCTAGTAGCATACCTTTGGACTTTTTCCAGCTTCGTCTTGTACTTGACAAGGTACGGGCTCCATGCTGGGGCCGCGTACTCCAGGATTGGTCTTACATATGTGGTGTACAAGATTCTGAATGATTCCTTACACAGGTTCCTGAACGCCGTTCTGATGTTAGCCAGCCTCGCATATGCCGCAGACGTTATTCTCTTTATGTGGGCTTCAGGAGACAGGTTTGGTGTGATATCAACTCCTAGATCTTTCTCTCTGTCTGTTTCATTAAGTACTTCATCACCTATTCTGTATCCTGTGTCTGGCCTCCTTTTTCCACTGCCTAGTTTCATTACTTTGCATATACTTGGGTTGAACTACAACAGCCATTTGATGGACCATTCACTCAGTCTATCTAGGTCATCTTGTAGCCTCCTACTATCATCCTCTGTTTCAATCCTCCTCATAATTTTTGCATCGTCGGCAAACATTGAGAGGAACGAATCTATACCCTTTGGGAGATCATTTGCATATACCAGAAACAGTATAGGTCCAAGGACTGACCCCTGCGGGACTCCACTTGTAACGTCTCGCCAATCTGAGACTTCACCCCTCACACAGACTCGTTGTCTCCTGTTGCTTAGGTACTCCTCTATCCACCGGAGTACCTTCCCTTTCACTCCAGCCTGCATCTCCAACTTTCGCACTAGCCTCTTGTGTGGCACTGTATCAAAGGCTTTCTGACAATCCAAAAATATGCAGTCTGCCCACCCTTCTCTTTCTTGCCTTATTTTTGTTGCCTGGTCGTAGAATTCAAGTAACCCTGTGAGGCAGGACCTGCCATCCCTAAACCCATGTTGATGCTGTGTTACAAAGTTCCTTCGCTCCAGATGCTCCACTAGTTTTTTTCGCACAATCTTCTCCATCAGCTTGCATGGTATGCAGGTTAGGGACACTGGTCTGTAGTTCAGTGCCTCCTGTCTATCCCCTTTCTTGTATATCGGGACTACGTTAGCTGCTTTCCAAATGTCTGGCAGTTCCCCTGTCGCCAGTGATTATACACTATGGAGAGTGGTAGGCACAGTTCTCTCGCTCCTTCCTTTAGAACCCATGGGGAGATTCCATCTGGGCCTATAGCCTTTGTCACATCCAACTCTATTAAACACTTCTGTGGGAGTATGCCTCCCAAGATGCTCCCACAGCTGACTTGAATGGCATTGCAGTGCACAGATCTTCGTGCACAAAGCCTATCTCTCTTAATCCTGGATAGTGACCTAGCATGTTGGGTATCTCCAGAATGCCCACTTAACCAGGAACACTGTTAAAATACGTAGGCCGCCGTATGTCTAGGCAGGAAGTAGATACAGGGAGCCAAGTATACTTGCTACCAAAGGGTCAGTGAGTACATGGGTGGTGCCCGCTGAGACAGAGGGGAAGGCGCCAGCAGCGTCTGACCTCTGGGGTCAACCGGCGCGATCGGAATAACAGCTATGACGTGTTCATGACGTCACTCCTGCTACTGCTCATCGAACGAGCTAATATGATTGGTTCCCGCTCATTTGCTGCAATGCTATTGGTCAAATTGTAACTCCTTTTGTGTTGTGTGCCACGAGATGCCCGGCACCCTTGCAAACTCATTCACGTGAGAGAGACCATACGAAGAGGACGTGTTCTGTTCTACCGGCCAATAGACTGATCACCGTCTATCCCTCACCGTCAAGTTAACTCAGCGTCTTTGCGATATACCACACACTCGCCAGAATCACGAGTGCGAATATATTGTTTAGAAGCCTAAAGTGACAAATCTCCAGAGCGAAACAGACTGGTATCAGGTAACCCCTGGTGACAAAGATCGTCGTGAGTGACCTAGAGTGAACTAAGGCAGTGCCGCCGCCTAAGTAATCTGTGTGTGACATTACCACAGTGTACAGTGTAGTGCATGGTACCGCCACTCATCCTGAGCGTGTACCTCGAGCGCCCGCCGCCGCCCTCACTCCTACGTGACGTCACCACCTTAGCACCGCCAGTGCCAGTGTGTGCGCGTGTGTCTGTCTGTTAAGCATACAGCACGCTTTACTCACGAAATCATCTCAAAAATAATGCGAGTACCCTCCGTGTCTACGAGCGAAACCAGCTATCAGGCCACCTACGAGTGCTTGTATAAACGAGTCTGAGTGAGTGCGTAAGGAAAGGTACCTTATCTGTAAGTACAAGATCTTGTCATTGTTTTATTGTGTCTGTGTTGATCTGAGGGGTCAACCACAGTTCTCACCTTCTTATACCTGTCGCAGGTTATAGGTGAATCGACGGTGAATGCGTGTTTATCTGTGTGATATCACTGCATTTCACTCGTCTGTGAATGTGAGCTTCACATACACCACACATTTAGTTATTGTGTGATTATTATTGTGCATGTTATGCCTGTCCCATTGACAGTGTATTTGTTGATTTATTGCATATCATCATTACCGAGTATCCGGTTGGAACTCTTGTGATCCCTTTGCATACCGGCAGTTAGGTTGCCGTGTTAGTGATTGGCTGTCAACTGTGTTAAGTTAGGTGTTTCTCCACGAGTGGATACGAGTCGATTAGCCAGACGTCAAGAGTCTCGCTAATGCAACCATAGCTTTGCTGACGCCAATCGAAAGTAAATCAAGCACCCTGTGTATTAGTGGTTAAGTTAGTAAATAAACTACTGTTAAGCTTTATGCGGTGTTTCCGTTGAACCACTTCTGAATACTGCCAATATTACTCAAGCCTTCAGCTCTAAGTGTCTTCAACACCGAGTTGCCTGTAAGTCACTAAACTATAAATTTGATGAGGACCCTAGGAGTCCCTTAAAGTGTTACATCATTGAGGAGATTCCAACGACCAACGTGGAGCAGGACCAGGTGAGGCTAGTCTGAGAAGAGACCCACAAGGACTCTTAACTCGACCTTGCTCCCAGGCCCTGTACGGTTGCTCTCGTATTTTCTATTCTGCTAATTCCGACAGCTTCGTGAAGCGTCTGCCACATGTCCATTGGCGACGTACGCATTGCAGTCGTGACAGCAAAAAAAAGAAAACATCCCACATCTTCTGAATACTGCTGCCCGTCCTTTTGAATTTCCAGGGAAAATTTAAGTGCGAAATTTTACTGTATATAACCTAGCTCATAGGTTCCAACAGCCTAACACGTTGGGCGCCAGAT
>WNGS01141657.1:0-10053 GCA_020271785.1 Procambarus virginalis
AGTACTTCGTACACAATTTTCAAGGTGGAACTCGCCTTCATCTTGACAGTGGTCTAGGAGGCATAAAAACAATGTATTTTCTCTAAAAATACAAGTTCAGTGTGCACAGAGCACCCTAGCAAGTGTTTATTTTGATACAAATTTTCTTGCAGTGATAATAGTGTTTGGGAAAAACACAAACTGAAGTGCTTGGAAAAGATTCAGCACATGTAATTTTTCTGAGAATATTGGGAAAAAATTCTGAAAGATGATAAGTTACCTGATAATCCTGAAGCTCCTCTTTTAGTCATTTAAAAAAAAATTGTACTGTAATACTATAATTTATACCTTATTTAAACAAACAATCATTTATAGGTACCCCCTTTCATTCATACAGTATACTCCTGGTAATCTTAAATAAAAAATAAAATAAATAAGTAAAGTTATTTATACCAGTATATACAAAGAGTTCTTACATCATTTTACAGCCACCAGTACGTGTAGCGTTTTAGGCAAGTCCTTAATCCTATGTTCCCTGGAATACGACACCGCGAAAAATCGTTTAACAACCAAGTACTGTACCCATTTTACTGTTGAGTTAAACAGAGGATACAGTTAAGGATTTGCACTCAGTAAATCCTCCCCGGCCAGGATACGAACCCAGGACAAAGTGCTCACGAAACGCCAGGAGAGCGGGGAGCGTCTTAACCGCTACACCATGGGGACTGCGAGAGGCAGAACTGCGTGGGAACATAAATACATCGGGTAGCAGTTTAGAGTAAGAGTCAATTATTAATTTCTGGGGGGAGCCAAATTGGCTCCCTGGAACTATCCAGGCTGAATGGATATGTATAACTTTCTGGCATCGGTCAATGTGCATGGAGTTCTGGCCTACCGGGGACCACAAGCCAGAACCTGCCCCCTCAGAGAAGCACGAGGAGCAATGGTCTATAGAATGGCCTAGGGTTCCCTTCCATAGGTGCCCATTAAGTACTGCCCTTGGGGCTTGGGGCCTCCTTCCACAAGTCACCTTGGGATCTACCTCCGCTGTGCCTTTTACTGCTCGGTACTTGGCCGCCTTTGGGGTCAGCTGGAGTTTTCTTACTCTTGTTTGTCTCTGGGTAGAGGGGTAGTTTTTGTCACTGGTAGGGGCACGGGTAGGATAACTGCAAAGCTAGTTATTACCACTTATAGTGGCCGACTCTGTTTCGCCTGGGTACATTGTTCTTTTGTGGGTTTTTCTTTTGTTTTTGTTTCTGCCTGGTAGGGGGTCTGCTTTCGTGGTGCCCCCTAGCTGTTGTTGGGGTATATATATATATTGTGTGTTTTGGTGGTATCCCCCCCGCTGGGCCCGTGAGTGGACATGTCCCGGGGGTTCAGCTTTTAGCAGTTCGTTTGGTAGACTTGGGCGCCGGTTAATAGTACCCTGCCTGGGCTTTCCTTAGCGTGTAACCAAGGCTAAGGGCCCTGAGCCCTCCTTGGGATTCGATAGATGTGACCCTTGAGTCCCCTCTCGCTTTGTGCAAGTTTGAAGGTTGCTCTGTTCCCCTTATCTCAGGGTGACACTCACCAGTTGTGCCTCCGCTATACTGCCTATTGGGTCAGTAATTCTTATGATCTGGAGTCGTGCGACGTTTGTTGTCTGTACGTGATCCAGTTCACCCTAGCTACTGAACATGATGAGGGTGCAGGCAGCTGCTGCATTGCATGCTAGATTTAGGTAGCTGCAACATGCTAGGTTGGTTGTGGCCCCGGATGCCCCGAGACTAACCCATCTTGGTTATAGGGACCCCGGACTTGGGGGGGAGGGGTGGGAGTCGCTTCGGCTCTGGTTCCGTCTGCCCCTCCTAGTCCTTCCCCCTCTATTGTTCATCCGCCCCCCCCCCCTCCCCTTTGCTTCCGGCTCCAGAGCGTCTAAGGGTTTCGGAATCAAGGCAGGGTCTAGATGGAGTCGAGACTCGGGGAGTCCCCTTCTGGGGTTGTAGTGGAGGTATTCGAGCCTTGTCCTTCAGCCGAAGCTTCTGGGTCTGGCCAGTGGCCCCCCCTTCGTTCCTGCTTTTTCTTAAAGGCAGGGGGTTTGGAGGCCGGCTCGGCCCTGGGTCCTCAAGGTGAGGCTCCCGGGGCGAGGGAGAGGTTGACTTAGGAGGCCTTGGGCCCGTTGGATCCCACTTGGGTTCTTCTACCCTCGGAGTGGGGCTTAGTGTTACAAGGAGAGGGGTTCATTTTCGCTCCCTCCTCGTGCAAATTGGATTTGGATTTGGTGTCTACCCTTCCCCGGGTTCAGTTCTGTGATCCGTGGGTTCCTCGGTCCCGTCTTTCTAGAGGTTTTTGGCTTTCCTCGTTCCGTCTCATGAGGTGCGGGAAGCCCTTGCGGGTTACCTCCTGCGCGACCCGGATTATGCTTTCGTGATGGATCTGTGTTCCTTCGTGTACGGTTTATCTTGTCCGTACTGGGTTCGTTATGAAGTTAAGGAGTCGTCCTGGTTGGCAGACTGCCCACTTTTTTCATTGGAAGCTTGGCACACATTCTGTCGGTCCCACGCACTTAAGTGGAAGGAGACTCGGATGGCATTGCAGGTTTTCCTGGGGAGCAACTTCGAGCACCTCAATACTTGTTTGTTTGCCCCTGCCCTTTCACGGGATGTTGGTGTGATGCAGCTTCATGTGCAGGTTCCTTCCCTTTCGGCTGCCTTGGTTGCGGAGGATTTGCATACTCATGGCCTGCTGGCTTCCTGTGTTTCTTTTCCCTCCTTGAGGTGTCCTCGGATTGACTGAGTTGGATGTGGGGGCACTTGGGGCCGCTGCTGGATCTGGTGCAAATACCAACCAGAGTGGTCAACACAAGTGAACG
This sequence comes from Procambarus virginalis, assembly GCA_020271785.1. Lineage (NCBI taxonomy): Eukaryota > Metazoa > Arthropoda > Malacostraca > Decapoda > Cambaridae > Procambarus > Procambarus virginalis. Next base: position 2,831 of record WNGS01141657.1, read on the forward strand.
ACTGTGTTTCCATGATTTTCGTTCACCGATTTGTGGCACATGTATCTTTGTAAACTAATTTAAAGGCTGAAGCGTGAATAGCTAGCTAATGTGTTGAAATCTTCTTATATACATTTTCAGTGATGAAACAAGCTGAGAGAGGGTGGACAAATAAGGGAATACGGAACAGTAATCACTCACTTTTGTCTGTGTCTTCATAGTTCAGTGACCCATGACTTTGAACGTTTCAGATTAATAAACCATTTCTAAAGCTGGTGTTTTAATAGTTTTTTATTATCCTAATTAAACTAAATAAAACCAAAAATATACTGTAATACGATAAATATCTGCTATTTGAGAAATTATCTATGTTTTTGGCGGCACAACTCGGCGCAAGTGGATGGGCCTAATCCGAATGCACACCACTATGTGTGTTTTGTTCGATTTCGTTGCGACAGTTCAGTGACCTACGGCTTCGAAATAATAAAATTAATAAATCAGTTCTAAAATAAATATTTTTATAGCTCCTATTATCGTAATAATGTTGTTAAACTAAATATACAACCCAAAAATATATAATTTGATGTAAATCCAAAATTTGAGAGAAATTTATGTTACTGGATCTGGCTTAAACACCAGCCTACTGTAGGGAGTATAGACCTAGTCTGCGCTTGTACAGTAGGCACCCAGTGCCCTTAGCTTTGTCTACGATTGATGTATTTATCCGCCAGTGGAAGAATAATTTTGGAATTTACCATTTTTTGACTACCTGTACAGCTGTATTAATATACAACAAGATGTCTCAGAGGGTTGCTAATAGTGCCTTATTACTCCCAAAAATTAAGCAATATTTTGCAAGAACTGGCGGCATCCCAGTAGTTGTAATTGTTGTAATAGCAGAAAATCGACCTGCACAGCCGTACCTGACACCAGCACAGCCGTACCCGGCACCAGCACAGCCGTACCCGGCACCAGCACAGCCGTACCTGGCACCAGCACAGCCGTACCCGGCACCAGCACAGCCGTACCCGGCATGAGCACAGCTGTAGCCAGCACCAGTACAACAGCAGCCAGCACCAGCTGAGAAGCAGCTGAAGCAAACACAGCAGCAACGAGCACCAGCGAAGCTGATGCAAACATCTAAGAACATCGTGTGTGGAGTGTACAGTTAGAATTAGTGTTAAATTTAAGTGCATAGTGTGAGTGTTCAAATCAAGGTTGCAGTACAGTAATTTTAGTGTAAAACAGTTTTCATAAACTGTACTGTAGTACAGTACTCAACATACAGCAGAACTACTTATCAATACAATGCTAACGGCATAATACAGTACAGTACGTATTTACTGTACAGCATTCACAACTCCATGAGAATTCAAGATGGACATAACTCCAACAATAAGATAAATAAAAATTGTAACAGTATTTTTTTAGTAGTGTAGCAATATATATAGGTACAGTATATAATATGATAATGGATTTTTATTGTTTACAAAAAAAAAAAAAGACACACTGATGCAAACGCCTCTTGAAGGTCACCTCTTGCAACGAATCCAACGCACTGGGGTTGGTCCCATATAGTGCATTGAATCGAGGTTGTACTGTAATGCATTTGTAATAATAATTGCTTGTTATTGTAAACATGGTAATTTTACAAATTCACAAAGCAGGGAGGGAAAAAAAAAGCATTGTGCTTTCTTAATCCCTTAGAGATAGCAACCATGAGAAATATTTAATATAGTATTGGTTTAAAAAGTTTTCATTTGAATGAAAAACAAGCTGGGTTGGAGGTTTTCTTTGAAGGCTTGTTAATTCAACATTTGCCACTTACCCAAAACAGTGTTTGGATCATTTGACGAGTTGGAAACTGATTTGTTTAAATTATCCAGCAGTTTTGAACAACAGTCTGGATCACCAAGAGTAGACTGTACATCTTCAGTATACTCTATATGCAAGGATGAAGAGGGTGTGCATGTAGACATTGCATTACTTACCCCAAGAAAAATAAAATCTAGACCAGTATCCCCATTAAATTTCATTACATAATTTTATCCTTTTTATTGTGGCCACTTACAAAATAGCATTTACAATGTTATCTACATTTAATTACAGACAAGTAATGCTACTTGCACCAGATGTTACAGAAGTTACCGAGTCCTGTGGAGAGGCAAGTAATAAGGCAACATCCTAATGACAGTTCACATTGACATCAAAACGTCACTATATTCCTCCTAAATAATCAGGAATCATACTTAAAATATTGATAAATAAAAGAAAATCCTACATTTGGATTAATCTAATTACTATCGTAAAAGAGAAAATAAAAATGATTTGATCTTGCCATGAAGAATCCACTAATATTTAATTTCCACTTTAAGAAGCCTTAAGCCTTTAAAATACAAAAAAATAACTTATTAGCTTTCTATCAACTGTTCATTATCTGATACACCTTGCCTAAACAGCATCTACCACTCTCAATCACACTGAAGCCACAATGCCTTCAACAAGTAGAAGAAAACAAATGACAACTAACAAGTCTCAACTCTCAAGAGGACTGAATGCCCCAAGTAAGCTTTCTTAGAAAAGAGGGGGGCACAGATATGTTAATATAATTAATTATAAATATGACTATATTGTCTTGTTAAGGGAATTTTATCCTTTATTATTCCCAAGTTAATAACTTTGAATTAAACCAATGCAAAATTTAAATTCCAAAGTCTGGTATTATGCTCTGCTTTAGGAATATTACCTATTAAGACACTTTATATATACATCAAACTTTTTTGTTCGCTATACTTTTCATCATGATTAGGACTACTATAATCTACTTACTCATTTATTACTGGATAGTGGATACATTTCAAGTATGAATCTACAATGAAAATTATGTTATATGGGGGGTAAGGTCACTGGTCCTTGGCCAAATACGATACACTTTGATTTCGTAAGTGAAATCAAATACATCTTTAATAACTTTCTGGAAAAACCTTGTGGTATAAATTTAAAGAGAAATTGATCTATGAAATGAGACCACACTCGAGACTGGATACAGTACACGCTGAAGTAGCAACCATGTCAATGACCCAATACTTCAGCTCGGTCTATGATCGCTGCCTCCTTGACATTGGTGGTCAACCAGGTTGTAGTATCGCTCAATTTTTGTATAGGTCTTGCCAATATAAACATGTTATGTTATATTTCACCTACAGTACTTGCATTTGTAATACTGTACTGTATATTTAAACAGTTTCAATATTCATCAACACATCATCCAGTATCAAGTTACCTTGTATTGGAGTCCTCTTTAAAGGCACTGTACTTAGGACTACAAATACAGCATTACATAACCTTCCAATACTGGATTACTTTACATGAATATTAAAATACCTTTAAAGATATCCTACTTAAAGCATAATATTCCATATAAACCTGTAAAAGTTTAAATGATAATTACCAGGTACAGTATTCTTCACCCGTGTTTAAGCTTATCAAACCTCTCACATCAGGTCCTGTATAAATCCCTCAATCAACTTCGCAAAACCTTGGGACCAAAAATTGAGACTTTGTTCTGATTGTTCACGATGCTTAAACCTATGGCTTCTTTTTAGGTCTCCTCCTCACTTGCACATGCATAGAAATGCACGTTTAACGAGTTTGAAATTTATCTAATTTTATGCAATGTTTTAGGCGACAGTTTTTCCTTTACTAGCAGTGGCCAATGACTGATGACTTTACCTTACATATTAAATAAATTGGAGGTAAAGTAATATTCCCTTGTCTATATAAGGAAAGCAAAGGAAACTTAAAAAATATCCGAGTCAGGAGGAACATTACACGAGTACAGTTTTAGGGAGGAGACGATGGTTGGGTCAACTCGAAACTCTTCCTCTCACCTTTGTGCACGACTTGCAACTAACCCTGTCCCTTGTGTACGTTGAAAACAGGGCCTTGAACAATAAAAATTAACTATTTTTAGGGGGAAAGGGAAGGGAGGGGAGGGCCCCCGAGGAGCCTGGGTTGACTGATTAGCAAAATATATAACCGAGAAACTAAAAGAATCACTGCTTCATCTGTGATAAGATCATCGACCCATGATGTGGTGAATTGATTTGCATCATAAATAACGTCAGCCTCTAATAATGCAGACACCTCATAACTACTGTTACTACTTGTTTACATACAGAGCACGCACTCTTAATATTTAAAAAACACAAATGTAAAAAATAAATAAATGAAAATATGTTCAAGATCACACAATTCTCATGATAGTGTGGCAATTATAAAAAAAATGTATCAAAATACATATCAGTTCTCCAAATCACAGGTACAATTCCTTCTATTATGCTATAATAACTATTCCTACACTGTACTGAAAATGAAAACATAATTAAACAAATGAAGCTCTATGCGAACATCACATCACACCCTGCAACTCTTCAGTGCCTTAAGTTTAGTAATGAAAGATACCTACATAAACATAGCTAGTTTATATTTAGTCATTACTGGGAATATGAGAAATATAATATGCTGTACATGCTATTTTGTTCAATCTTAGAACAAGTCATAAACACTAGCCGCTGGCAATTTTCATTCCAAAATTAGTTTCTGAAATATGCATTAGTTTTACAATACAATTATGTATAATTACTTTAACTAATTTATTGCACTCACAGTACTGTAATAAGAGGAAAAATAGCCACATTAGGTTAGTCACAAAAATGACCCTTTTGCAACAAATTTCTGAAGTTTTTCAAAAAATGTGATAAGCGAACTATAATCCAGAAAACTATTAAAACAGAAAATTGCCATCTTCCAAGACACTTAACATATTCCAGAAGAGTACCAACACTGAAACAGTTATATTTTGTTTGCATTATTGATATACAATAATAATGCCAAAAATTTTTATTCCAGCTCCCTTCATATAACTGAAGGAGCAAGACCCTAAATCATAGGTGTGTACTTACTTGGAAGGCAGAATAACGCCCACCCTTGCGGGGACGGTTATACGAGGGCAGGTGACGACGAATGAGGTCCAGTTCGTTGATGTGAAGAAGGTTGTCCATAAGCAACGATGTGATGATCCACACGCTCTGACCCCATAGGAAGAGGTTGTTTGGAGTACCTTCAACGCTTGGCTGGCGATACTGAAAGTCATTCATAAACAATTTAAAACCAATTACCAACAAACTATTTAAACAAATCCAATGAATATATAAAATAATTTACTCCTTAACAAAAAGTAGTTAGCAGCTAAGTATGAAAAAACTACTCTGTTACCAAATGTGGATGTACAGAATTCCTTTATACAACAATGGAAGCTTTCTCCATGGTTGTAAAGCAAAGCATGAAATTATTTAACATCTAAATACAATCTTGCAATTTGTGAACTCTGTTTATCTGCAGAGTCAAGAACAGAGTTGACACATTTAGGAATAGCAAAACACTGTACAGTACTATAACTGAAATAAACAACTGTACATAGTCTTCAAACTTGTTAAAAACAGTAACACGTTAACTCCGTCTTACTTATGCCAGAGTATTTTGTTATTCCCAGTTAAGAGACTTTAGTCATCTTTTCCTGTGCACAAGAAAACCAATAATGCTGGTACCAACCTGGGAACCTGGGTCAGCCTTCTCATCCTCAACACTGTCCTTGTGAATGAAGTAATACATGGGTATCACTGGATCTGTAGGTCATGTACAATAATTAAGTCACTTGCTGATTATAAAACACTTTTCACCAGATTTTTCTTATGTCAAAGGTTCATATTTATGCCATTACATTAAAGCAAGCATTTTCACATACCAAAACTTAAAGACTTGTATTTTACCTAAAGTTAGTTCCATCATGAAGACTACTTTTATATGTTATGACTAGAGTATATACAAATATTTATATTGTTTGCACAGAGTAGTAAAACCACTTGCTATCAAAATGATATGCAAGTTTAATATTTTGTGTGATGAAAGATATCTATACTTGTCTAGGCTCACAGGTGATACTGATGATGCAAGAAGTGATTGCATTAGTGCAATGCAAGGATATCTATATTATTAGCTACACTAAATAAATGGCTGGGTTGTAATGTGGAGAGAATTTCAAAGTATTTTATTTGACAGTACTGTACTGTAAATAATAGGTTTGAAGGCTACTACTGAGAAAGTAAATACATTTGTATCGAGAGGATTTTTTGTAAAGCTCTTCCCAGCAGCTCACTGTGGAATACCATATGGAATAAGTATGTAGGATAGGTACAGAAATGAAAACGTATACGAGATATGTTATGCAAGTGAATGGGGCGAGGGAATGAAAATGTGGATCAAGAGGGCAATAATTATCATGGAAAGCACTATGGCAAATGTTTGGAATGTGAAGGATGCAGGTGTATCAGTTAACAAAATGGGTGAACAAGTATTAGGGATATAGATAGCAAAGTAATTATGAAAAGTAGGCACCGAGCTAAGGAGACTGTAGTGGAGATATAGACAGATAAACGAAAACATCCCTTCCTGGCTGCTATGAGAAGGAATTTACTTAAACATTTACCATCCTTAATACACATTCATAGAGATGTTGTATACACTTAGCACCTTCCTGAAAATCTTGTGTAACTGTAAGTAGCTGTAATAAAACAACACAGTCATACAGTACCTCCCCACTTGTCTCGCTTGAGCAGGGGCTTCAGCTTGTTCTTGTACTCTTCTATTTGTTGTTCATTAGTCTTGAACATGCCTTCTAGGATCATGTACAAGTAGAATAGAGGCCACTGACATTCTATCTTCTCAAATTCCTGTTTAAAAAGTAAACTGTAATAAAGGAAGACCACAATTCTACAAAAAACAAACAGGATATTAAAAAAATTACACTTCCTCCTTCACAAGATGAAGGGACAGGGTGGAACTGAACTAATCCCAGAGTGAACGGAAAAATATTGTAGAAGAGGATTAATTTATTTTGTGCACTGTTTTTTCAAGAGTAACTTGCATGTACTATACATGTTTGGGAAATGTCACCTATACCCATCCTTAAATGATTAAAATTATAACCACCTTAAATTAATTATATCTCGAGGCTTTAGAATTATTTACAGAACAAATATTTTATAGGTTAGGATACACTGTCTGGAATTGTATGTTAATTGTAATTCATTATACAGTAGTATCTAAGGTTCACTTTACCTTTGTCTCTGCACTGTGATAAAACCTCCTCCTCTTGTCTTCTAAAACCGTTCCATAAACCATCG